>CM060948.1:29376629-29786629 GCA_030765055.1 Mantis religiosa
TCCCCAGACATGAATCCAATAGAGCATTTGTGGAGTATACTGGACAAAAATATTAGGAATCATTAGATATCTAATATAAAGGATCTAAAGAACGCTATACTAGAGGAATGGCGTAAAATTACATTGGAAACAACACAATGTTTGGTGAAATCCATTTCAAGGAGAATACAAGAGATTATAAAGAGGAATGGAGGGGCTACTAAGTACTAACCGTAACATTCTACAACATTTTCAGTATGCAGACCAACACTTATTCTGTATCATATATTGTATATCTTTACTTTTGAATGTTTATTTGTGTTTCTCTATTGTATTCTCTTTTTCACTAATCAATAGGGGTGGTGATTTTTCGCAAAAGCGATTTAGCGCGATAAAGTGTGAAATTGACTCAAAATGCGATATAAATGCGAAATCGAAGATTTTCCCGAGTAATTATTTTTCCCCAATGCTTATTCTTCTTGAAACTTTAAGTGAAGAGTCTGTAGATCTTTTACATGTTAAGAAAGTTATAAAGTAAGTGAGCACTATTCTGGAATGTGGAAAGCAACCCTTCCCGCTAAATTAGCTTATTGCTCCACCATTGCCCATATGACATATGTTTGGTACTGAAGCGAGTTCAATTGTTTTACACAAGAAACCCATCGCTCTTGCGACGCCTTATGACTGTCATAAATCTATCTTCACAACCCACTTAACGGAACATTTCAAGCCTTGTCTCTTAAAACCAAAAGCAATTCTAATTTTAAGGAAGTGCTAAACACATGTTAATTCCAGTTGGATTTCTTAGTTGGCAAAGTTCCGATTTTCATTTTTCTGTTCGGTTTACGCGCAACTTTCATTGTATGCGTAGGTGACATCGGTAAGTGTGAGGTTAATTTTGTGCATTTTCTTTTTATTGTGTTAGTTTTACATCAGTATGGATTTATCTTTTTTGTGTTATGTAGTATGCTTTAGTCTGTATCAACTTTTTCTATATCTCTGTGTATTGCTTTAACCTATATTAATGTGAAATAAATGGACACTTTATGCACTTTTAACTCACTGTCATTAATAACAACACTCTATAAATGTTTTAGATCTAATATAAATAATGTTAATATTCATCATTTAAAAAAGTAACTCAAATTAAACTCTTTTAAATGCTATAAAATGCATTTCAAAATGCTAAACATCACTACCCCTACTAATCAGTTTCCCTGCTGTACTTTATTCTGATGAATTTCCACTATCCATACGTCCTTAAAGATAAACTCATGCACTAGACGAATACTTTTTGGAGTAACTGAATATGGGTATTATGACTGTGAATGTCATCTCTTGTATATTGCCATACATTTTCTTTGATAAGTTTTAATCGTTGAAAATATTCTTTGAGTGACTGTAATGTAGACAACCCTGACGTACTTCTAAGTGTCTTTAAAAACTACTTTTGCTCCTACAGAGAAGAATGACATACCTATGTTAAGTATGCAAATAGTTTCGGCAATGACCCATGTTCTTGGTAATTGATATAAAATTGGTATTTAACCAAACGCTAGAAAACATTCCTACACTTGAAGCTCGCCCTGCATTAGTCAGCTGATAAGAAATGTTGGTGTTATGTGTATGACGTAATGCTCTGTCGAAGCAAATATGTAGACATTGTATAACAGTTCCTAAAAAGGGGAAAAAGGGGGAAAAAGTTAATAAAAAAAAAAAGGAATCCAGCATTCCAAACTTTTATAAAGTTCCAAGAATATCCCGCCCCAGCCATTGTTCATTTCTATACAACTACGTCATTCTACTTTTAAGAGGGCTGTTTCTCTACTTCACGTCCTTTCGGAAATAGTTGCATTACGCAATTAGCACGTTTCGTTTTTTTTGTTTGTTTTAATATCCGTCTTTCAACGTCAAATCATATGGACGATGAATGAAATGGGTGAAATGATGCTCAATGAATCTAGGGCCTGGACATTCATCTCTCACGGTAAGGGAAAACCCTGATAAAAGCTTATCCAGCTAACTCACCTGACTGAGATTCGAACTTGGGACTTCTTGAACGTGAGATAGACACGCTACCATCTACGCTACCGAGGCAGGCTCGTAATTCATTGTAGATACTAGGAAGCTTAGTCAGCGATCCGCTACATGTTTCCAAGTTATCGTGAAAACAATTAAATAACGCAAGTGAAACATAAACAAATATGCTTTATAAAATGCTGTTTTAAATAATGTACTATCTCTTGTGCCTGATTTCACCAACAGAATTTAATACTTAACACGAGTTTAACAATAGCTAAAACAAAAATTACAGTTCAACAACAAGTGTTAGCTTAACAATCGTGTTAAATCGCTTGTTAAACTAACAAACCAAATTCCTAAGAGAGGTTAGAACATGCATCGAAAGGAATATGGCGATCTCGCCTTTGCTTCAAGTATTAATAACTTTGTTATTTTATAACTCAGTGAATTATTGGGATAATACTGTCGACCTCCCGTCTTGAAACGTTCAAGTCACTCGTAACTGGTCTTTCTCACCTCGTTTTAAATTTACGTAATATTGACGAAGTTGTTTGGTGCCTGTAGTAGTGACACATGCATTTGAATTAAATTCATTTCCAATATTTTCCAACGTGACATCTTTCTCTTTTATTTTCACCTCATCCGTCCTCTTGTTTTCCACGATATCCTTACACTTCGTCACCAATTCAATTAACAATTCTTTCTCAATCGATGAGAAATTTGTCTCGCGGTTTTTGTTTACGATTTTGTTCACCCGCCATTTTTTCAGCTGTGTGCGTTGCAGACGAAAATGAAAGCAAAAGCACATCGCGGTACGTTCAGAAAATAATACGACTCATCTATAGCTGCAATATTTCCAAGTTTCTTGGCGTTAACACGTGTTTGTTAACATTTTCAGAAAACAGGTTGGTGAAATGCAAGAAATTTAACAGCAGCGCTAGCGCTGTGACAACTGTTACGTTAAATTTGTTAACGTGGAATTTAACATCTGTTGGTGAAATCGGGCATTAAGGCCTAAAATTTAAAAGTACACATTTCTCCGAATTAAGGTGATATTGACAAAAAATTGAAATTTTTATTTACCATCTTTAACATACGGTATTTGAATCAACATGTTAGAGCTATTTTTAGAAACTAAAACAATATGCAACTACTTTGTAAAGGGTAGCTTGGGGATTGTGTCACATCTGTGGAAGATAACTCAATTTAAATACCAAGTAATGTTTTTTGACTCACGCTGCCCCACCCCAGCATATGATTCAGATTTTTATTGTGCCATTTACAACATTTTTACAGTTCAAAATAAAAACAAATAAATCTATTTACAGATTATTAGTAATTTTATGTAGAGAAAATAGAATAATAGCAAATGTTTGCACAATACTAACAGATTTTAATAAATTAGGTTACTTCCTTTTTTGTATTCGTCAATTGAGTAGAAAGCGTTTTTCACTAGGTAAGTCTTTATTGCGGACATTTTCTTCGCTTTTCCATTTATTGCCTTGATAGAGTGAGGTAAATGATTGTATAGATTTTTTGCGATACTTTCAATACATTTGGCAGCTAATGTTTCCCTGAACCTATTTCTAAAGTAGTTCTGTTTTTGTAAGCTTCTAAATCTTTGCGTGTTTCACCTGCAACAGTATGAAAGACTATTTAGCAGAGCAGGACTCACGTGTGACAGAAAAAGAAACAGGCTTGACCCCGAAAGAGTGAAAATGCTAGTAATTTTGACTCTAAACTTATAAACGTGGACTGTTATGCTTTTAAATGTCTATTGTAGAGTTTAAAAATAAGAACACTGATGTCTGTAAGTTTTGTTTCATTAGATATGTGCACCTATTTAATTTTATTGGCCTCGCACAGTTCTACAAACATTTTATTTTGTACTGAAACTAGAAGTATCGAAGTATTGGATATCGTGTAAAACTGATATCGACCCATCCCAAATATAAACTATTTTTGGATTCAGGGGAGCTGAAAAGGATGTATTTCGATGGAATCTTTGGGTGGAACGCAGTTACTTACTGGGTGCGCGTTGAAGTAACGTAACCTAACCACTTTAATTTTGCAGCATGGCTCCTCGATAACGTTGGGAAACTGCTCCATATGTTTGGCCAAGGTGAACTTGAGGTCGTAATGAGACGTAAATTTAAAATCGACAAGGATAGTATGACATTAGGGGTAGGTTTCGTGGAAAAAAAACCAGAAAGGTCATCCCACTGCATATTTCATTCGTGTTCGCCAGTCGCCGTCAAGTCTACAACTCTTGCTGCACGCATTTGGACTTGTCTCACAGAACTGTAAATAATTGATAACAATCGACCTCGGTCAGAAAGAATATTAAAGTTGTGTGAGACCCAAGAATTACTAAAATGGTTTTGTCATTTAAAATTAAAAGTAGAACCGTACGAAACTCGTGAGGGCACTATATATATTTGTCGACATAATAAAACAAACATATTGAAGGTCTCGTCAATATTACCGGAACAGCTGCCGATCGGAGATGAAACGCCCACCTTTCGCAGAATGACCGTCATTGCTTGCTGGAACCGAGGAAAGAGCTGCAAATGTGGCAACGTTGTATGTCAGTCCTATTGATTTCTGAGGGTTGTGCCAACTCCTCCCTTCTGCGGGGTGGTGAAAGTCGTTTGGTACGTAGCAAAAATGCAACGCAAATATGGCGATTATATGACCACAACACCAGAGAGCAAATTGTCCAACCCTAACGGAAACAACGGTTATCCAAGAAGCGGTGACCCTTACAACACAATGTTCTCCTTCATTATACATAATTCTAGCAGATGAATTAACGAGCAGAAGCTTTATTTTTAATATAGAGAAAGAATAAATATATTACAGTGGAAATGCCCGACGCTTTTACAGATTATTGGCCTAATTACTTTTATTTATTTACAACATATTTGAAAATTGTATTGATGCAACCTTTCTCGTGTGTGGTATTGATCAACGTTTTGATAAGGGTTTAATAGGGAGCATAATTCCTGACATTAAATTTGTTGTTTCTTAAATTTTCAATTCATAATAAACAACAATAGGTACTTCAAGTCTCATGCCACGTGTGTTCAGGTGATAAGCCTGAGGATGTTACGCAATGACAAAGTACAGTTAAGTCATGGCTTATCAAAATGCATTTTTAACAAACATGTTCCACCAAATTCGTGAAAAATACTTGTCCAAAAACCGTGCCATAAAAAGGTGACAAATCGTTGCAGGTTTCAATAGCAAGTAAGTTTTGTAAACGCCAGAACACATATATGTTGTAATTACTGTAAATTAAAAATGCCATACTCTGTTCTTTGTGTGATAAAATATCTTATGAAACTCTGGTGCATAATTTCGTCTTGGATGTAAGGAATTTATAGTCCGGCCGCTGCGTCGTCCATTCGCATACCACGGAGAAATGCAGGAGGGGTGTGGCAAAAGCAAATATGCCAGGATTTAGTTAGCTTTGACGTCACCATTGTGAAGAATAACATATGTTGTCTCTATTATTGTCGTATATGTAAGATAAATCTTTTCGGTGCGCAATTCCTTCAGCGCGTCTTACTGTCATGTCACCTAAAACGAAAATGGAAATTTTATGGTTGAATCAGGTTGTAGTATTCGTAATTTTGGACAGATTATGGAGAAATGGAGAATAGTGATATTAAATAATTAATTCCTCTATACCTACCAACTATACAAGCTTGCTACTGAAGTCTTTAAACAGAGTGATTTTTTTTTTTCGTGCAAGATGAACCCAATTTCATTCCTCGCTACGTTGTAGCTAAGATTTTCCCAAATATACTATTTTTAAAGTTCATATATATCAAACGGAGCATAATTGTAGATTATGTATACAGTAACATGTACGATTTAAATTCTTTTAGTAGTTTTTTAATTCTTTGTGGGAAATGGGCTTCGAAACTTCGGTATCAAAGTCTGGATTTTATCTACAACATGGCACATTGTAAATAATTATTCTGAAATTAATGCAGATATAGTTAGTTACTAACACTCCCCACATGGCAACCTTGGCCTTCGGGGTAACCTCACCCCACCAAGTGATGACCGGACCCATTTCTCAGGTGGAGGCACCCAGAGGGCGGTGTCCATTACCTCCGATGATAGGGTGATAGTGAAGATGGCGGTGAGGTGAGAGGACCTACAGTTTTTACCGTGGACTCCGAACCACGTTGGGCATAGGGGATACTTCACGTGTGCTAGACAGAGGTGAAGGCGTGGATAGGGCCGACTTAAAATCGCCAACCCCAGAGCCGGGAATCGAACTCGGGACCCTTAGAGCGGGAGCCGCGAACGAAACCACCGCGCTACCCCGGTGCCCTTTAATGCAGATATTTAAATAAGCAACCCTTGAAAAGTTCAGCACTTGGTTTGTTTTGAAATTAATGAGAAATTAAACCGAAATAACCACGGTTTTTACCAATGCTAGTGAGTTGGAAAAGGAGGACATATAAAATATATTTATATGTGCTAAATATGTTTACTTTCCTACCACGTACCTACCTAGGAGGTAGAAAGTATTTAATTCTAACCAACATTTGAATATTTACCATATATACATGTTATGAGAAAGAATAGAAATTAATTTCTTACCAAAAAGGTTCCGTCGACTGAAATGAAATATTTAATTTGGAATTTAAATTCAGTAGGTATCTCCCATCCCAAACTACATGGCTATTGTCCCCCTTATTTTTGAAAATTAAAAAAAGGGCTAGCAATTTTTATTAATATAACATATTTAAGACGATTTCCTTGTCGTAATTTATATTCCGAATTTTCAGAGATCAACCTTTGAAGTCCTTTTCATTTGGAATGAATTTGATAAAATTTTGCATAACTAACGTTTCTGCAAAGGTTAGCGTGGAGGAAATAGAAAAGTAATCTTTCGGAAGAGTATTCTGCAGTAAAGCGACATTGCGCGGTGAGGATAATGTGAATGCATCAGTTTTAGAAGGGAAAATATCTCTATACGTGCGTAATTTTACGTCCTCCAGCGCTAGTCGTATCGGACGATGAATGGAATGCGTGAAATGGTGCTCAAATGATCCCAGGGTCCATAGAGCTTAGAGTTACCCGACATTCGTCTTTTAGGATAAGGGAAAACCCTGGAAAAAAAATCTTATCCAGGTTACTCACCCTGACCGAGATTCGAACTCAGAACCTCTTGAACGTGAGGCAGACACGCTACCACCACGCTATCGAGGCGACACGGGGTTGAAATTCACTTTTTTTAATTTTTACATTTTACTATAAGCTCTTACCTCTAGATTACAAATATATAGTTAAAAGTTCATTGGAGCAATATTTTATTACCTAATTTGCGTATTATATTAGTGGGCGTTAAGTTTTTGCCGCGCACCTTTTTCGTAAACTTTCAGAAAATAGATCATAACTTCTGTAATACTGAACAGATATTTCTGAACTAAGCCTTGTTTTGTAAGGCATCTTTCAAGCTTTCTGCTGATACCACTGATGGTAGTTTTTCTTATGTTTTTGTCTCTGTCTTTTGTCGTTGGGTGCGTAGGTGAACGGTTATTTGCTCTGATTAATAATTTGTACTGGTTATTGGTGAGTATATGATATGGGTAGGCCAAAAACATTTCTAAACATAGAAAAGTAAATGTAGAAAATATAAATAGAATAGACAATGAAACCACATGTGATATTGAGGTTAGTAGACCCAGTTCACACAATACATGTGCTAATCATGATAGTAGTCATATACAGAAATTGATGAGCTGTGAGTCCTGAATCTCTTTCAGTATCACTTCTTAGAGTGATTGCATTCATTTTAGATCCTGATTTTAAATGCCAAATTGATATTTTTATATACTGTCATATTTATTACAGAATTTCCATAGTTGATCCAAGAATAACCCTTCAATAATTTTTGAAAAACTGAACATATAGAAATTGAACATAATTTTTCCAAATATCTTTCAATCTCTGTCTTTATAGCGGTAGCGTGTCTGTCTCACATTCATCCCGCTCTCTGATAGAGCACGAATGACGTCATAGTGGACTAGTGAGTCTATCTTGAAGTCATAGCGCCCTCTATGGAGAAAAAGCGGTAATTTTTGCAGAAGAGTAAGCAAATTACAGCGCTCTGAGTGTGATTGCGCTAGTTACTAATACAACCTACTTCCCCTTTCACCCCTCTATAAGGTAATCGTGATTAACATTCTAGTATATAAATATGTATGAGCAGCACATGTCTACTCTAAAGGTTACAATCATGGATATGAACCATTTATTGATTTATCGTTCGATATGACGTGCACTGTTGAAAGGACAAAAATATCTGTTTCTTTACTAAAATGTTTTGAAACTAATAGTGTTATTAATTTGGCATTCCTTTATTAAATTATATTAAGTTACGTATCTTCACAGAGAAACACCAAATTGCAAAGTATTGTTTGTATTTATCCGTCATATAATGACATTCCTTAAAACAAGCTACAACAGTTATCATATCTACGCACCAGGAGAAATTACGCGGGCAGGACTCACCCCTCAAATAGTACATTTACCTGTCGGTAGAGGGAGGCCTCAAAACTGCTGTCTGCACATCGAATACAATTGCAAGCCGCTAGGGGAATCGTAGATAAACTCGCTCCATCAGCGATGATATTGATGACGTCAAATTTTGTGCAGTAAAATCACAGATAAAAATGAAGACCGTGTATTTCTCTTTCTGTTCTAATTTAATATTTCATCCAGATTTCTACATGTCTATTGTTTCACTCACTCATACATATAGGTTCTTAAATGTAACAGATTTTTACAATTTGATTTTAGAAGTGTCTGGAAACTTTATATTTTCTGTACTTATTCTTAAATGCAAGTTGTTTTAAGGATGCTATGTAAATTTGATATATACACATCTTTCTATTACTTTGCATGAGGGTGATTTTTTTTTGGAGGGGGCCTGACTTTCTGCTTACAATGTCTAGTAATTCATTTGTAACTGTAACATGCAATACTTATGTGAGTGAATATGCTTGAATTAACTACTTGAGTGTGTAAATAGTGTGTATATTTGCTGCAGGCCTCAACCGAGTCATCATCGGGCAATTCCCGGGACGTGGAGTTACGATACTGCAACCCCTGTTCGCTATCCAGCAACAGCACCGACTCCCGACCCATACTCCGAGGAACGGCGTGAGTCACAACCAGTGATTCACAAAAAGCGTCCAAAATCAAGGTAAATACATAAGTTTTGTGGAGAATTTGTGCTGTTATACCAGTAAATTACAAATTTGAATTGATTCAGTATAAACAGAGGTAGACAATGGCGGTAACCTAAGCTACTCAAAGGGTCTGAAGCATGGTGGTTATAACCTTAGGTTATTTTGACTATTTTGCCTGAATTCTTGTAACCCACATTGTGGGCACAGTTGGGAATAAGGCTGTATAATATGAGTACTTTTTAGTTGTACGTGTCTTGTATAATTTCTGCTGCACATGAAACCCATCTCCAATTTCTCACTTTCAAGTTAATCTTCTCATGGGTTTGCACTGTAATGTGCAATATTTGTACATAATCAACTACAAGTTGATGCATCAGTTATTAATTAGAAATGTTTCCTTAATACTTTGGCAATTTTGATAGGAAAATTTGTATTGTTAAGTAAGAGTTTTTAGTTGTGTGCAATATTAGATAATCACAGTTCATAATACAAGCATAATTACGTTTGAATTGCCCCAGATGTCAGTTTTGACCTCATTAGCTCTGATCTGCAGGAAGTTTCCCTCTACATGTTTCATTTATGGTTGCACGAGATATTACGCATATTAATAAGGGATCTGAAAAGTCAAATTGATTTTTGCAAATTTGCATCGAAGTTGTGCTATATTAGTTAACTAATATGACACAGAACAGCTGCATTAAAATATGAATTTTATTTTGCACATACGAGGGTGAGTCAAATGAAAACCTTAAATATTTTTTAAATATTATTTATTGTGTAGAAGTATCACTTTTCAAGTTAATCTCCCTCACGCTCAATGCAAGTCCTCCAGTGCTTACAAAGTGCATAAATGCCTTTAGAAAAAAATTCTTTTGGTAGTCCGCGCAACCACAGTGTGGCGTACCTCTTCATCAAAACGGAACTTCTTTCCTCCCATTGCATCTTTGAGTGGTCCAAACATATGGAAATCACTTGGGGCAAGGTCTGGTGAGTATGGTGAATGAGGAAGACACTGAAAATGCAGGTCTGTGATTGTTGCAACTGTTGTACAGGCAGTGTGGGGCCGTGCATTGTCATGTTGCAAAAGGACACCTGCTGACAGCAATCCATGTCGCTTTGATTTGATTGCAGGCTGCAGATTATTTTTTAGGAGATATCTGTATGATGCACTGGTGACAGTGGTCCCTCTAGGCATGTAATGCTCCAAAATGACGCCTTTTTCATCCCAAAAGAGAGTCAGCATAACCTTCCCTGCTGATACCAGGTTTCGTCCACAGTAACGATTCTTGCAAGGAAGCCATCACCTTCCGTTCAAAGCACCGAAGAAGTTCTTCTTGCAGACACTTTGTGAAACAGGAGCACATCATGCACAGTGTGGTGTGTTGACCCATGACTAATCTGTAAACATGCTGCAATGTCATTGAATGTCACTTGGCGGTTTTCCTTCACTGTAGCTTCAACTGCTGCAATGTTCTGTGGAATCACAACTCCCCCCCCCCTTTTTTTTTTAAACATTAACTCTGAAAATAAATAACCGTAATGCATCTGTAGTTTTTCCTTTTTTGGTGTGACATGCTTGTATTTATGTTAATGTAGTTATGGAACATACAAATAAGTTTTGGCTTTATTTCTTCAGCAGGTCAGGTAGTGAATCAGGATCAAATTCTGGCTCAAGTCGTTCCCGCTCAAGATCTCGTAGCCGATCACATTCCAGCTCCAGCTCCAGTCAGTCAGTATCAAGTAGCTGTAGTTCTGCAGGCACATCATCTCCAGGAACTGAAAAATCTTGTTCACCCCACAGGTAAGAAAAGTGTATGGTAAAAGTAATGTGTTTATGGCTTATCAGTAGGGCCCGGAAGTTTAGCCAAAAAAAAAAAAAAAAAAAAAAACCAAACAAACAAACAAACACAGTACAACAGGTTAGTAGTGACGGGGTTATATCCTACCTGCGCATTGTAATCGTAGGGACATGTGTGAGTGCCAAGTAGTCATGCGCATACTCATACAATCAAGGTCAGGAGCAATGGTAATCTATCAAATATACTCACACAAGTATTATGGAATATATCACACATTTATTCATACATTATACAGAACAAACTTATCTTTTCCAGACATACGAATATAAACAAAAGAATCATCAATATTTACAGTGTGCACAGTAAAAGTAGGGCTAATTCATTGTGACAATACTGTCGCGAGCCCATTATATATCCCACTCCTGACACCGATGTGACTTTGTGGGTTCGTAGAATTAAGTCCAAGTTGCAGAAATTCAAAATATTCTTTATTTCCATAGAAATACACTTTGGTCAACCCTTACAGTAGCAGAACTACGTCGCATACACAATTACAGTCTTCCAGCTCGCCTGCCACACCGACATAGAAAGAGTTCACTTTCAAAACAGTTGCAGGTACACGAATCAGTTCCAATTATCACTCGCCTCATTACGACTGTCCGATAAACTAGCCACGGCTTCTTTTTATACATGACCATTAATGATTCCAGACTGTTATGGAATATTCTCTATCAATCATTGTCACTAGAACTTTCTAGTTATCTATCTTCATCTGTTTCAGCAAACCGTTCATCTCCATACAGCATTATCTGTCCCTTATCTCCACGCTACACTATCTGCCCCTTTGTGAGTGTCAGCCGCACTTATCAAAACTATGGGCTCGCGACTATACTACATGATGTCTGTGCATATGCCTTGTGACAGTGAACAACAATATACAGTTTGATGGTTTCAAACGAAAACGATCTTCTGTTCTCCTCCAGACCTGCTTTGTATTGAAAAAAAGCTTCTTTCTACATTGCTTGGTGTGACTAGCAAATTTAAACTAAAAGGAGGTACTACTGTTTCATTTTTGTGCATTAAAATGTCCTCTAGAACCTTGTAGTTCATCATGAATTTTACAGATTGGAATATCTGATGGACCTGTATTTTTCTGGAGAACAGGTTTTAGTTTGTACTGTACCTGTAGAAGTATTCCATTTCTGTTGGACATAGCCAATGCACAAGTTGATGGCTAACTCAGTTGACGATCAGTATCTTGTGCACAAGTAATCCCACAAATTTTGGGCTAAACTTCCGGACCCTACTTATCAGTGAACGATCATATGCATGGATAGTTAACTTGAAAAATTCAATGCCATGGCCGGGATGTGAACCACGGATCTCCTGGTTCAAATCCCAGCCATGGCATTGAATTTTTCATGTTGACTCTATCTATCAAAAACCTTAGCCTATATACGGCTAGTGTGAAGAAATGATCAATTTCCATCAATTAACTAGGATTATATGCATGTTTTCATTTTGTTAGTACACACTACTGTGTGTTTCAAATGGGATGATGTTTGTCCTTGAGTGCTACTATGTGAGCAACCAATCAGAGTCCTGCAGTGGTGTGTAACGAGTGCCAAACTAATCAATCTCTAATAAATACTATTTGTGCTAAGATAAAAATTCAGATTTTGCAGAAACTGATCCATGAGGAAGGAGAGAGTAATGTATTTAACATAACCGTAAAATATATACAAATATAACAATTTGTAACTTAAAACTTCACTTATCTTATAAGAAATGATGATACTTTTCTTATAAATTGTCCAGGATCGTGATTTCATTTAAAACTTTTACACATCTTCAGCCGGAAACAACAAAAGTGTCGTCATCGTTATGAACGCTAGATGTTAGTATGTTCTTGTTAGTACTACCAAAATCTGAAAATAAAACAAATTTAAAAACAGAATCGACCGCTGGTATTTCAAAATTCATTACGTGATGTTTGTTTTTTAAAATAAATATCTTTTCCCAAACCATTAAATCTGTCGGACCATTTAATTGTTTTTGTAATTTAACTTCTGGGTTTATTTCATGGTTAAATGACCAAAAATTATCTACTATGGCGGATTTATCAGTCTGTTTATACTTAATATTATGAAAATGATATTTCATTCTAGTTTCTAAATTACGTTTTGTCTTTCCAATATAAACTTTATCACAATCGAAACAATTAAACTGATAGATACCAGATTTTTTTATTATTAGAAATTTTACCTTTTAGAGAAATACCATAAATTTTTAATACTATATTTATTTTGAGAAACTAAAGTTATACGAAACTTATTAAGGATGGTAAGTAATTCTTTTTATAATCGTCTTTTATTTTTCTAAGGGTATATAATTAATTCTAAACTAAATATTTAAACCATTTGCATAATATATGAATATCCATGTTGCAATTGTGATTTCAACAATTGCATTATTATAAAACTTTGGAAAATTCAGTTTGCATTCCCTTACGTCTAGCACCAAGAAGACTTGCAAGTGTGCGAGAGAAGGAAATGTAGAAAGAGTGGGGATAACAAGGTGACAACGCTGAAGACTGTAACGCATCTGATTCGCTACAGGCGAGAACTCTTTCCCATTTGAAACACATAATAGTTATTCTCCTATGCTTGTGCCTTTAATTGATAAAACTGGCATGGTTCAAAAGTATTAAGTTCAAAATTGATCATAATAAATTTGAATAGGATTTTCCTTACCGAGAAACTAAATATGACTGAGAGTTTCTGTAGGATTTGAGTTTGAATATCCATCATTGTATTTGCTATCTTCTACTGTGGGAATTAACAGAACATTAGTACAAGCTGAAGGGTTAACGTAATTGGCCATTAATATTATTCAAGTAGCAGCTGAAGAGGTAAAAATATTATTTTAAAACAAGATACCTAATGAGAATTTATCCTAAATGTCTTGTTGGCAAAAGAAAATTTCACACGATAAAGGATACCGTCAAAAGCAATTGAATAATAATACTACATGGACTTCTGAAAGAAAATGGTTCGTTCCATATTTGCAAGACAGATAGTAAAGAAGCTGTTAAATAAATTAGCTTTTTGGTTCATTTCTACTGAAATCATTGCTAAAGTTCACATATTTTCAAAAAGTGGTGCAAAGCAATATTTTAGTGTCCTTAAATACTACAGTTTATACTACAAATAAAAAATTATTATTATTTGTACACAAGTTTGTTCACCATAGATACCAATTCCTTTTATTTTCACTGGATAAAGTATTCTCTTGTAACTCTCCGTTCTGGAATTACTTACCTTGAAAGTATAGCAGAGCATACAGCAACAGTGTGATCAAAGTAAGCGTGCAGCTAAATTTAGGTATATGTCTATTCTTGCTAATGAATTAGGCAGGGTCGTGCCTCATGTATGGTGGTAGTATGAAACAATAAATAACGTTGAAAATTGCCATCCAGTTTTGCCAGATCGAGGTTTCTTCAGCCACAATGTGGCTGATTCCCCCAAATCTGATGAATGCTTTTCCCTTCTGTTATGTTTCCACACATATCTAACCAGTATTAGTTTCCACACAGCTGGAATCTCTTGTCTCTGTGACTGACTTGAAAAAAGTAGCAAGAAAAAACCATAAGCCAGCGAGGGATATTGTACATGGTAGGGAAGTGAATGACGGATCAGAAATAATCTCCCTTAATGAATTCTACTGTGGTTCATTTAACCTGAAGTAGTATTATTATTTGTTGATTGTGCTGTTAGCTGTATGCCTCGATGATTAGCATATTAACTATCAGCCACTTAAAGCACACTGATTGCTATACTTAAATTAATATTGCTTTACATTTCGTCATTTTAACTCTAATCGAGTTGGTTATAATGAAAATCGTTCATTATTTTTTTATGATATTTGAAGGAACCAGAAAATACATATTTACTAAAAGCCAGAATAGAGGGGGCTTTTACATTCTGATGGACTCTCCAGCCAAAAATATTCATAGCATATATCTTGGGACACAGTATCTGGGACATTGTTTAGCATATTATATAAAATATGCACTTCATAGCTTGCCTTACTTTAACTACCAATTCCTGTTTGCTACTGTGCTTCCATTTTGGTACCATGTTATTGTCCTCTTCAGATGTGTTCTGGACTTGTAATATCCGCGGCATGAGGTGTGGGGGAGAGGGAAACTGTTGTCCGGTTACGCAGCGAGTGAGCAATACAGTAAACATTCAGCAATCACCTGCAGAAAGTCATGTAGCCTACTTGTGTAGCAAAATGCAGGACTAGTTCAGTGCAGTAAGATTTACTAATCTTCTCACCATGTCTGAAGATCTTAGGAAATTTAAGGTTGTGCATTCGGAAGGGCATGAAATTATAAGTAGCATTATAGATAAATGTGATGAAGAAGCTTTGGAAAAAGAATATTAATATCCAGTGTCACAAGCAACACAACGGGCTGCCGCTTGTGTAATAAGTAGGCTGCATGTTATCTTCCCAGCGTTTCTATCTGTGTGCGACTCGTATATCATCACGTCACCTTGTCTATACATGTGTATGTCTGTAGTGAACGCATTCCTTTTAGAGTTCATAAGGCCAGAACATAACAATAACAGAGGATCCTTTCATGGAAGTGTTGAAAACAGTGTTGTTGTATAAATTAAATTTAATAATAACAGAGGAATTGTATATTATTCTGCAAATCAATGTTATTTATCTTTATTTTTAAAATTATGAATGGATATTTTCATAAGCCTTGTACGTAAACAATGAACCATTAATGAATGGGTTTAAAATGTTTTTATCCTTGAGTTTAAAATAATAAGTTTAACACATGATCCCTGGGAGAGCATTGTAATCCTTCAGCCAGTGCCTTAGTCTCTTCACTGATAAATAGATGAATGATAACCATTCTGATGTTGTATTTTCTTTATTTAACAGCAGCCATCATGGTACTGGAAGGAGTGGGCGTGTGGGTGGTGTAATACTACAGTCTGCAGTCAGTGCACCTCATACTAATAATCTAAGTCCAGCAGTGCAGAGTGAAGATCGACGCCCTTTGGCTATCTGCGTGCGAAACCTTCCAATCCGTTCTAGTGGTAAGTTTTAATGCTTCAAATGATTTACTGAAAGTGTTCATTCCAGGTCATGTCAACCAAAAATTTCAATATTCAACCATCCCTTTTCCAGGTTACTTATGATTTGTATAACAGTAATACGAGGCAAGGTATCTTGTGGTATAAAGCTTTAGATTTATACTTCAGTCATTTTCCAAGAAACTGGGCTTGGAAGTGGAAGTAATTTATCGTAACTGAGCAAATAGCATTAACTCAGTAAGACTATCAGAAGATGAACCATGGCAGAAAGATTTGCTTGTAGAAAGCTAACATGTGTTTGAAAGTTGAATCAGATTGGAAAAGTTCACTTCCATGAAGTGGACTCAAATGATGTGTTGTTTTTTCTATATATGCCAAATTCTAATTTGTCTTCATTTCTCATAATTTTTAGATCCAAAAATGGTAACTATCCGTCATTTTCTGTTTCAGTAGTAAACTTTATAGATCGGTCTTGTAGATTCAATAGTTTTAATGCGTCCTGTGCTAACTGTTTTGGTACAATGGCAAATATATCATCAGTAGGGCCCGGGAGTTGTTGATCTAAAAATTCTGTAAAAATGAGCTATAAAATGCCCTTAAAGTATAAAAAAAATGCACATAAAATGTAAAAAAGTGACCTAATAACAATTAACAATTTCTTTCATAATAATAAATTAGTAACTGTCACAGACAAACAATGAATATATGGTTCGAATAACCACGTTTTAAAATTAACTTTCTTAGTAAATAATGCAATTATTGCTACTAAATAATAAATTCAAAATTCATCAGGTTATTTTCAATTTTATAAAATATGAAAAAATAAGTTATTGTACCCATTAGCCAAAACATACCTTACTTAGCATTGCAGTACACCACCATGGTCATCTTCAAGTTATCTAAAGTAAAGGAACGGCGGTTGTCAGCTAACTGTTTTATACTTTGAGAAACTTCTCTGCACTTCCACAGATGTTATAGGTGCATATTTGAAAAACACAATGGCACTGTCTGTTAAATCCTCTTCAAAAATATCAGTTCTGAAGTTTTCTCCTGACAAGATATCGGCAATTTGACAAACTGTTTGGTATCCTTTATTTTTGTCCAACACAAATTTTAGTTTCTGTCTAATTTTGTCCCCAATCTCACCTTTTACATTTTATATCCTCTCTTCTGCAATCCTCACTAACTCAGTTGACTTATCCAATTTCAAGCCACTTTCTTCAAGGTGGCTTATGGTTTCTGTCAAAAATGTAAAATTTGATATAGTGAAAGCTAATTTATCTTGGATTTGAGTATCAGAAAAGAGATCCTGCACGCTCTCAATTGCCTTAGAATCTACCCTATCAAAGCTATTCACCAATTCTCTCAATTTGAAAATTGCCACAGTGGTATATACATGCAGTTAACCATGTACCCCAGCGTGTTAAAATTGGTGCTGGGGACAAACTATATTAGGGGTTTTCTAGTATTGTATGACCAGTGTGACGTTCAAGGAAATCTTATAATTTGGAATTAATTAATTTTCCTAGCAGAATATTTGCACTAACAAGCACTTCACATAATTCTTTATAAAAGGAAGATGACTTGTTACTTGATGTCAAAGGCGTCTCTTTTAACAGTAACTAAGATGCTAATCTTTTTTTGACATTTTGAAGAGCTCGCAAATGTTTTCCCCCGCCCAACATGTACGGTGAACCATTTGTGTGCAGCGACTTTAATTTTGCACACTTTACAGAACAATACAGTTCCATCAGTAGAGAATATGTTTCCGCCAAACTCTGAAACATACTGTTTCAAACGGGATGCAGTTGACTGTTTTTGTTTTGGCATTTCAATTCCACAACACACCAAACTTACACACCTCAAAAACTGCTCTCCTTACTGCGACATTCTAGCTCCTGAAGTCCTGACTGATGCAATCCACATGTATTGCATGATGTAATCGGTGATTCCTTGAATTGATGCGTCATAAATTCACCAGCACTGTTAGGATGTTGATCAAAAAGCCCATGGGTCAGGATCAGGACAGCCACGGAATCAAACCCAGGCCTCCCGAATGCGGGTCACAGATGAAAATGCCCAATAAATTCGTGAAAATGAAAGAAAATGACCGGAAAATGCATCTAAATGTTAAAAAAATGACCTTGTTATAAAATGTGGAAAAAATTCATTTTGATGACCTATAAAAACCATATACTTAACGTATTTGTTCCAGAATGCACTTAATTTCAAAGAAGCATTGTCTGTGACAACTCAGAAAGAATATGACTTTTCATCAAAATACGGGCCCTAATCATCAACATAACGAAACCATACTTTAAAAATATGCGGAAATGCTTTTGTCACCCGTGTTTCTAAATAACTCATATAAAAATCAGCCAATAATGGTGAGATGGGGTTGCCCATAGCAAACCCTGAGTTTGTTTGTAATACTTTTGATTGAACATGAAGTTGTTTTGGTTGATGCATAACTTAATAAGTTTATTATATTCTTCAATTTGGGTTTCAGTAAAACCTTGATCTGAAAGCCATAGCTTAATCAAACTTGGTAGCTTTTCTGTAGGTACGCTCGTAAATAATGAACTGACATCAAAGGAGACTAAAATTTCATTAGTATTAATATTTGCTTTATTTAATTTGTCAACCAATTCCAAGCCGTTTTTTATACTGAGAGAATCATATCTTTGTATGGGGTCCATTTCATGTACTTACCACACACGAAATGTGGCTGGGCTTAACTTACACCCCCTTGCTTAAGACCTTTCTCTTGTTACAACCCCATCCTCCACTGTTATACAAAATGTATTCTCCTTATACAATGCTCTAATGGTATCCACCATTTGTTTACTCGCCCCTTTGCTCAGCAACTTAAGCCACAACTGGAGCTCAATCCTATCATAAGCTTTTTCAAGATCAACAAAAACCATATATAACTTAGCTCTCATGTCCTTCAAATATTTATCTACCAATGTTTTTATTAATCAACTGCTCTTCTCTCTCTTCTAAAACCCATCTGAAATTCTGAGAGAATATTGTATTCTTCAAGTTGTTTGTTACTAATGTTCAGTGTTGACAGTTAAGTCAATAACTCTCTTGTTCTCCAGCACTTTTTGCTGAAGAATGTTGGTTAGAAGATTGCTTTGGGTGATCTTTGTATATGCATATATATATATATATTCCTGAGGATACACAGATTAATATCCTTCAGAATTTGTTGAGTTCTGTTCTTTTATCTTGGGGAAAGTCTTTCAGTATTCTATTGTCAAATTTTGATATTATGCCTTTTGTTCTGCATGAAGTATTGATACTTAGTTTCCTCCCAGATACGTAAAATATGAAGCTATTAACAGGGAAGCAAACAAATATATACAAATATAACAATTTGTAACTTAAAACTTCACTTATCTTATAAGAAGTGATGACACTTTTCTTATAAATTGTTCGGGATCGTGATTTCATGGAAATTCTTCCATATCGTCAGCGGGAACCAACAAAACTGTCGTCAGCATTACAAACACTAGATGTTAATATGTGCTTGTTAGTACTACCGAGCATTAGTACCAAGAATTAGTACTAACAAGAACATATTAAACATCTAGCATTTGTAGCGATGACGACAGTTTTGTTGGCTCTGGCTGACGATGTGGAAGAATTTCCATGAAATTGCAATCCCGAACAATTTATAAGAAGTGTCATCATTTCTTATAAGATAAGTGAAGTTTTAAATTACAAATTGTTATATTTGTATATATTCCTCCCAGATATCCATAAGGAGGACTATTTTACCTCTGAATAGTTTTACCTCTAGGGACATTGTGCCTTAGCTTCTTAGACTAATGAGTTTTCTCAGAATTGTTAAAGCCATTTTAAAATAGGCTACACTTTTTAATACTTTGCTGGTTGTATCACCTGTTCACAATCCCAGATTGTCTGGAGAAACACACCTGTCAGTGGTAGCAGGTCATTTTGACCTAGCCAAGAGTATTGTGATGCACATTTTATCTTCCTCGAGAGAAGATGTCTATATTCATGTGTCACAAAGAGATGAATGAAAATGTGGAAAGTGTAATCAGAAACTCCTGTAATCCTTCAGTTCTCTAATAGCACCAGAGTATGGACAAAAAGGGAAAGTGATAGAGATGTATCAGGAGTTACAATAACATTTCCTCCATTTGTGATGGAACTGTTATACTGCTGTGACTTGGTCACCAGACCCTCATTTGTTAAAGCAGGATGCTCCATGGGATTTGGATAGGAGAGACTATGAGAGTAGCGTCATTATGTTTTACACCCCATTATAAAAATTCTCACAAAAGAAAAAATAAGAGAAGTAAAGTTACATCTGAAGTGCTGTTTTGATTTTGAAAAGAAAGAAGTCCTAGACAGCGGAGTGTGTGGTAGATGTTGTATGGATTGATTTGGAATGTTTTACACTTTCTTTTGAAGGGATTTGCAACATTATCCTTTCAGTTCCACTGGCAATAAATATACACCCATCTTGGTAGCGTGTCTGCCTCACGTTCGAGGTCCCAAGTTCGAATCTTGGTCAGGAAATTTAATGTTGGCTGCAGTAGCTCAGTGGTTAAGAGCAATCAGATGGAGATTGGGAGATCTGTGGTTTAAATCCCGACTATGGCATTGAATTTTTCAGTCTGACTCTACCTACTTTTGTCCTTGTCTACATTAGAGACAAAGGACAAATCATATTTCTGAATCCTTTTTGGGGAAAACCCAGTGAAGTTAATTTGACCTTGACATGTTTGTTACTCTAACTTATCAGACATGTTTCGGAGACTTTTGTCTTGACCATTAGCCGAGATTAATTGCTGCGCCTCTTCCTATGACTTGATGGTGTTTTGGCTTGATGTACTGCAGATTCTGAGATCCTTTTCATATGGAACATCAAAGTTTGGATATTCTTTAGAACATGTCCCGTAAGAAATTTTGTTTAAATCCAACATCGGAGGCATGCGCTGACGGAACCTGCCGAAGTAATCTCGCAGTTGTAGTGCTCCTGACACGGTTATTGGGTTAAGCTTCTGTTGCCAACCTTTAGACCAACACCCCAAGCATCTATTTTGCAGATGTTCGAAACTTCACAGGTGTACAGCACACTGTGCCATTGTTAGCCATTGTTAGGAAGGTAAAATCTAAAAATGAATATTCCACAGGGACCCTGGCATTCAATGAATAAAGTTATTTTGGTGGAAGTTGTATCTAAAAGCAATGGCTCATTTTATAAATTTTATTGATCTTGCGCCTTTATGCGAAGACGAGGAAAAGTGTAAGCAGTTTCTGTACAACGAAAATTTGTTAACGAGAATGTTGTGCCAGGAGTGCGATGCCGTCCTACACGAATAAAAAATACCCGGTATTGTTTAAAAGTTCATTGACTACTTTTTTTTAAATTTATTTTTTTTTATTTTTTTTTTTATTTACATCCTCTAACGTTAAGTCTTATCGGACAATTCTTTTTTAAACGTAGATACGAGAAAACCCAGCATTGTAAAAAAAAAAAAAAAAAAAAAGTAGTGTAGTTGTTGGATCAATGTTGGCAGTGTTGAAAGTTGTCTGCTATTAACGTCAGCGCATGCCACTTTGGTAGGTTCCGTCAGACTTTGTGGGTGCCTCCGATGTTGGATTTAGACAAAATTTCATACGGGACATGTTTTAAAGATTAATAAATTGTGTTTATTTTTGTGTATGAGAAACTTTCCCCAAATTTAGGGAAGGTTTTCTAAGGACCTAAGAATTATATTTTGCTTTTAGCTCATGATTTGTGGACCAAAAGTATTCAGCAACTGCTGATTTATCCATTTGTTTACATTTCACTGTTTTCATGTGTTCTTTAAACCTTGTATCATGTTCCTCTTTGTCTTCCTTATGCATACTTTTTGCAGTCTTAACATCCAATTAAAAATACCAAATATTTTTCCCACCAGAATTTAGTCCTTTGTGTCAGTCTTTGACAAGGAACACTTTTCACCCCCAACACTTGAAATTGCATGAAAACATGCTTAAATAACAAATGATCGAAAATTAATTGTTCTTTCACACTAGCCGTATGTAGGACGCACTATGAAAGAGTAGAGCCAGATTGAAAAATTCAATGCCATAGCCGGGATTTGAACCACAGATCTTCTGGTCTCCATCCCGCCGCTCTAACCATTGAGCTACTATGGCCAACGTGGCAACATGACATTAAATTCTCCAGCTGACTCATCCGTTTCTCGGTAAACCATTAGGGGCTCTCGCATTCGAGATACACCGTTTGTGGATGACTCAATCGGTCAAAATACAGGGGAAGTTTGACTTGGTTGGTTTGCTCGATCCATCCTTTCATACATTTTCAGGAGACAAACAATAATATGTTCAACTTGCTACAAAACTTTTATGTGGGATTTGAAATTTGATTAGTTCTATATCCGGCATTTATTTCAATGGAAACCTTGAAAAGTGTGCAATAATTATATCAATAAATATTAAGCGCTTTGCCGATAGCCATTTAAACCCTTCAGGGGCCGGAAACGGATACCCAATAAACAGAACAAGACATTTAAATTGTTAAATGCTGTAAAATGCATCATAAATACAATTCCATATTTTCCGTATTTATTAAGTTATTTAAACGAAACAAAAACTGGTTTAAAACCCATTAAAGACAGTATACATGTATAGTAATAAAAAAGTAGAGACTGCATTAATAAATCGTTGAAATTTCACTACTTTGTTTCACTGTAGCAAAGGCCATCTTTGTGCCGAACGCGCCTAATATTTGAATCATTTTGTTTTGTGTGTATACGAACAAATGTTTGTATGTATAGCTATGCAAGCGACTTCTCCGGTTCAAGGTTTTAGCTTTTAGTTTGTTATATCAAGCGATAATCATACAAGTTATGTTGCGTTACACACACACACACACACACGCACACGCACACTGGAAAGATAACTCCCTGTCAGCATCTGTTATTACAGATCTGTTATTACAAGGTTTCTGGTAGCCTTATGCAGCTGTTTTCGCTCAGTATTTTAGTTATTTATACTCTCTCTGTATTCAGAGTGATTTCTTATAGCTATCAAGAGCTAAATGAATGGCACATTTGAAATTGTTAAATTTCAATGTTAACCTAGCTTATCCCGTTAATATAGCAAATAAATTAGCTTGCGTATGATGTATACAGGCTTCTGATATTACTGTAGAAAATCTGGAAGATTTGTTTTGCAATTATGAAGGAGAATTTTTAGGATATAGGAAGCAGTGACGTGTACTGGTCTACAGATGGCATGTTAGCTACTCCATTGTTTGGGGAAATGGCGGGTCAAATATGGGTGATGTGGATCAGCTATTACTAGCTATTCCTCTTTACGAAAAACAGTTAAATGGTAAAAAAGGTATTTTTATACCCCTGGATGTAACTATGCACAATTGTTTAGTAATTTTCAGAGCTGTAAATTCGTGCAAGACATTTATCTACCTGTACTTGTGCATATAAATAGCTCGTAACCTAATTGAGTACTATAATACTCAGAGGCCTCTCTATACTGAGGGGTAAGAAATTCACCACGATATCACCCCTCATACTTGAGAGAAAACACTTTCCTAAAAGGATACCACCCACAACCAAAAAAGTCGTAACCATTTCGAAAATGTGTAGTGTGTTGCAAAAAAGAAGTTCGCAAGGAAACCAGTATTATTTGGTGTGAATCTGCAGATGTGCCCTTTGGTGTTTATCCAGGTTTGGAGATGTACAATTCAAAAAGAAACCTTTAAGGGTACAAAAGTGAATCAAGAAGATATTGGCACATTGCTTCACTTCACTCGACTCATCAGTACCAGCTGATGATAAGAGCAAAAGCTCTTTAAACATGTTCTGTGAATAAACAGTGTGAGTGAAGCAATGTGTCAATCTCTTCTCGATTCACTTTTGTGCTAATGTGTGCTTCACTGTCCCTACGCTTCTTTCAAGTTTATACTTTAAGGGTACGTGTACATCCCTTATAGAACTAATTTAAACTTATTGTAAAATAGGAATATTAAAATAATCAGCATTAAATGAGCATTAAATGCATGTATGCGCAGGACGTATATACACGTCCATATCGGTTTGGGGCATTTTAACTTGGACATCATATGACGTCCATATTGGTGAAAGGGTTAAGATCAAAATATGTGTGACCAATATTCTAAACTATGGAATAGTTTTGACACTCCAAAGCCTCTAAGTTTAATGAAATTTACTAAAATGTTCCATCACAACTGCATTTGCAGAACGGACTGCTTCTGCATTAGGACAAATAGAAACTTTCACCCGGAGAACCATATCCAGCACAAGCCTTTGTAATCAAGTAATTTTGTCCATCAAAAAAGAAAAAAAGTGGGATTTCTTAAAAGACCCACCATTCATTGCTGGAAAAACTGAATGGCCCCAGTCACCTTATGAAGCATTTGTATAGTTATGCCTTGCGTAATTGTATGCCATCATTTTGCATGTTATTAAATAAGACTTAAAAAGAGTTTCAAGAAAGTTGATGGCAACAGCATTGTCAGGAGATGGGTCAGCATATTTGACCCACCCATATTAATTAGTCTGGCTATGCCACTGTTGCATAGCATGAAGAATTTGACATAAATTTTATATATCTAAATATAAAAAAAGATCAGTGCTAACAAGACACATTCAGTGGATGAAATATAGTAGAAATTTGAAGTTGTATCAAATATAATAGAAATGTAGTCAGTAGGAATTTCTGTTACCTTTATAGTTTAGTTCCTGTTGAATTTTCATTCTTAAAAAGCATTTGGAATATGTACCTAGAATACTACATGTTTATGTTATCTTTCCAGACACAAGCTTAAAAGACGGGCTTTTCCACGAGTACAAGAAGCATGGAAAGGTGACTTGGGTGAAAGTTGTTGGACAAGCCGGTGATCGTTACGGTCTTGTATGCTTCAAGAAGCCAGATGATGTTGAAAAAGCTTTAGAAGAGTCTCATAATAAGCTTTTCTTTGGGTGTAAAATTGAAGTCGCACCATACCAGGGCTATGATGTTGACGACAATGAATTTAGGTATGTGGAGATGTTATCACGTATTTGTTGGCCCTAGTAATTTTATAATTGCATGTCATGATACATGCCTTAAACACACTTTAGTTTTGTGTGCTGAATATTTTGTTTTTCGGTCTGTATGTGTGTATCACTTTGTTGGTTGCTCCATTCATACTTCCATCTTTTGTTGCATGACCAATCAGTCCATAATTCATTACATGTATTGAGTTATAAATACACAATAAATATGCTCGTATTCTTCATAAACAAAAATGAAGAAGTGGAAAAATTCATATAATGTGGCCAAATAATGTAGACAAAAGGACAAACCATGAAATGAAGCAATAGCTGAATTCATACTAAAGTGGTTGCTAGCCTATGTTTTGAAAATTGGATTATACAGGGTGTAACAAAAAGGTATGTAAAAAATTTGGGAAAATGTTTCTTGCGCATAGAGGATAAAAATTGTTATGTTGTATGATGTTAATACAACATAGCTCCAGAAATTATTTCTATTTTAGAGCGCTTTTTCTACATCTGAACCCCATTGAACAACACTTAATGATAAAAACATTGTAAAACAGGAAATCACAGCACATGCCTCCATTAGCTCCAATGTATCCGTCAACCTGCCATCCCATGGACTCCTTAATTCACTGAGTTGAGCCTGGATATTTCATATTGTCAGGCAGACTTCCATAATACAAGCACAAGGAGTGTCTACATCTGGAACTGGAGTTGTATAAACAACCGATTTCAAATGCCCCCACAAATAAAAAGTCTAGTAGGTTTAAGTCTGGTAAGCATGTAGGCCACGGAATTGGTTCTTCTCTTCTTGTCCATTTACCAGGAAACCTATTCAGAAATCAAGGGACAGAAAGCCTGAAATGAGAGGGAACTACAGTACGCACATGTTTTCTTGAGCGCTGGCTTTATGGTGTGGTGCGGGCCGAGGGGAAGAAGTGAGAGCTAATGCTCTTTAGTTTCTGCAGTGTGGTCAACCTTGAAAAACACAGTTCAGGAAAATAGCGTGTAAGATAAGTGAAGAATCATAAGTAACGTTGCATCCTCTGAAAACATTCCTTAGTTTTGCCCACGCCAGCTCAATTGCATTCAGATCACAGTTATACGGAGGTAGACGAATAATAATGTGTCCCCTTTCGAGAGCCATACCATGCACAAATATTCATACAAATATAAATCATTTTCAACTAAATGCTGATGTACAAGGGGAGACCGAAAAGAAACCGGATTATTGTCTAAAAAGTTTATTGATGAACCTTTTTACAAAATTACTTCAGTCACCTTCAAAATACTGTCCATTACATGCGATGCACTTGTCAAGTCTCTTTTCCCACTGTTGGAAGCATGTTTGGAACTCTTCAAGTTTGATATTGTCCAGTGCCCTTTGCGAAGCTGCTTTTACCGCCTCCACATCGTCATAATGCTCCCCTTTTAGCATTTTTTTCATACGTGCAAATAGGAAAAAGTCGCACGGGGCTAGGTCCTGCGAATACGGAGCGTGGGGAACGACAGACCACCTCTGAGATGCCAAATAGTGGGTCACTCGTAAGGCCGTGTGTGTTGGAGCATTGTCGTGATGCAGAAACCAGTCATCTGATCGCCAAAGTTCCGGGCATTTCCTCGTCACATCCTCTCGCAGATGCCTTAAAACATCCAAGTAAAAGTGCTAGTTAACAGTCTGGCCAGGGGGCACGAATTCCCGATGCACAATTCCACGAACATCAAAAAAGACAATGATCATCATCTTCACATTAGACCTCACTTGCCTTGCTTTTTTTTGGTCTGGGAGAGTTGGAAGTCCTCCACTGGATTGACGCTTGCTTGGTTTCTGGGTCATACCTGTAACACCAACTCTCATCCCCTGTAATGACTATGTTCAAGAAGTTTGGATCACGTGCAATCTCTGTTTTCAAGTCCTCTCACACATTCATGCGGATAGTTTTGTGCTCCTGTGTGAGAAGGCGCGGAACAAATTTAGCAGCCTCACGTCTCATGTGCAAATCCTCCCTCAAAATCCGCTGGCACGAGCTCCAACTGATTCCTGTCGCTGCTGAAATTTGGTTGATCGTTTGACGACGATCTTCGTTGATCTTTGGGCAGACCTTTTCAATGTTCTCCTCATTTTGCGATGTTGAAGGGCATCCAGAATGAGCTTGGTCTTCAACACACATCTCACCACGTTTAAAGTGCCAAAACCTCTTGAAAACCTGTGTGTGGCTCATAGCGTCCTCCTAGAAAGCTTCCTGAAGCATTTGGTGTGTCTGCATTGCAGTTTTTTTAAGCAGGAAACAAAATTTCACACACATTCTTTGTTATATAGAATAAAAAGAAGTATTTCAGAAAGTGGAGTGCCATTGTTACTAAAATTAGGCAAATGACTCAACCACAGAACTGATGATAAGGAAGAAGTTCCCAGAAACTAGTCTTCATCAAAAAACTTGTAAGTGGAGAAAAATATATACAAGGTTGACTCATTTGCCTAGTTTTAGTAACACTCTTTGTTCTTTTAAAGTTGCCATAACGACTTCGCAGAGGTAACCCGCCAACAGTCAGAGAAACACAATACCACACTTGCACGTTCAGCTCTACACTGACTCCGTCTGCACAGCTGTTTCATGAAAGTCTCTACTAACACCATCTAGCGTGAAAACCCTGCACTACATCTATGAGTGGCAGCGCCCTCGAAGTCCGGTTTCTTTTGGGTCCCCCCCCCTCATACATTACCACCACACTCGTAACAAGGATAAAGTGGCAATTATAGCGCACCAAACGAGCCTTTATGAAGGAAGCTTTTACTACAAAGGGATAATGTTATATAATAAACTTTCAAATTCATTTAAACAAGCTGCATCATTAAAACACTTTAAGAATAAGGTTTAGAAATTTTTGCATGCACACTGTTTTTATACGGTTAATGAATTTTTAGAACTATAACCATGTAAATGAGCACTGCATTCACAAACCTGTAATATTCATATTATGACATTTCTTGTAGTAAATTAGTCTATGCAAATACCACATGAAACCATAGAAAAGCTGCTTACTGTGCATATTGTATGTAATCAATTTGACTTTATGTTTATACTGTATTTATACATTTTGACGTGTCTAATAATATGTATATGTTGCCAAGGACGAACTAAAATTCTAATTCTAACATACGATTGTTGTAAACTGGTTAGCTAATTAACCTCGAGATTGATCAAAACAAAATATGGCAAACATGATAAAGCTTAGCGTATTAGCCACTAGATGTCAGTGGCATCACATTTTAAATTTCAAAGTTGTCATCTATGTTTATGGAGGTAAACGAAACTTACCAAATGAGGACTTAGAACCCGATCGCTCTTCTTATCGCGCGCATACTGTACATCATGCAAGAACTGAGTACTGGTGCCTAACAAGCAGACTGTGTACTGTACTGTAACACAGTTACAACGGTGAAATACATCATCTCCACCTTATTTAACCAGATATAAAAGTGATTGTTTAGTACTGTACAACTAAACCACTGTTCTGTTGTGAGGATATGACCACAGGAAAGCTATGTATTACACATCTGACTGAGCTCTACCATGGAAATAAACATTTGTAGACCTATGTTCATATAACATTTTTTATCCTCTATGTGCAAGGAATATTTTCCAAAAGTTTTGACACATCTTTATGTTACTTCCTGTACAATTCACTCATTTGTACCATTTTTCAGCAGTTAGATCATCCATCTTTCTGTGTGCATGTATTTATGATGGGATAGAAGGTCTACATAACCTGGGATCTCTGATCTGTGTGTGTAGTAACAGGCCAGCTGTCTTGTGAATGAAATATACATCAGTCTTGATCATAAGCTATATAGCTCTTAAACACATATCTTAAATGGAAAAATGAAATGTTCTGGAAATTCATTTGTACTGTCACAGCATTTTGCATGTAATGCTACATCATCTGCTACTATTGTCTTACAAATTAATTCTTGATCGTAATGTAGTGCCCAACAACAAATCCTGGCTCTTATTTTTAATATGCGACACAGCGATTTTTTTCTAAGTCCTTCACACTTTTTGATGTTTTTATATACAACCATGATTTTTAATATAATTCATATACCTTTTAGTGCAACTTCGTTCTGAAGGGCATCCTTTTAACATTATTAATTGTTTGTTTATCTCCTTACTGCATATGTAGCCATATTGAAGAATTCAGTGCAGCCAAACTATCTTTGTTTCTCCACTGAATGCAATGCTGCCAACAGTCTTATTTGTCCCTGAATTGCACTAGCACTAGCAAACTAGTACCTAAATAAATTTAACATTAGTGTTAGCGCTGTGACAATTTTTACATTACATATGTTAACATCAATTTTAAAATCTGTTGGTAAAAATGGGCACAATTCGCGGCAGTAGCCGAACCAGTCCGTGAACTCATACATGTTACTGATTTGTCGAGCCATTTTCCGATTTTCAACAACGTGCTGAACGAATCTTAAATATTTGAAGAATGCACAGAACAAACAGCCTTCACTTCTAACAATACAATTCGCACTTTTGCTGGACAGCAAGGCTACTTTTGTAAAGCAATAAAACCTGACAGGAAACATGGTCGACGGCCAGTTGAGGATGGAGGCAAAGTCTCTAAAACATAAAAATTATTTGTGGTTGGTTTATTGACACTCGTCACTTACTTTTTCATATATTTATGAGAGACTAGTTTCAAAGGCCCTGGCCTCCATTTTCAATCTCTTCCCAACTGGCATCTGTTGTTATCTGCTCTCTCTGGTGGTGGAACTATGAACTTTTTTGTCAAATTATCTACTGGCGGGATTTCAAAGTTCATTACGCGATCCTTATTTTTCCAGATGAATATGTTCTCCCATGTTGTCAATCTATTTTGGTTTATCACTCCTTTTAATAATTTTGGATTTGGATCAATGTCATGGTTTTCATTCCAAAAATGAAAACCATGACATTGATCCAAATCCAAAATTATTAAAAGGAGTGATAAACCAAAATAGACAAGTCAGCAGTAAGTAGCATTTCTTTTTTGGAATGAAAACCATGACATTGATCCAAATCCAAAATTATTAAAAGGAGTGATAAACCAAAATAGACAAGTCAGCAGTAGCATTTCATTTTTGGAATGAAAACCATGACATTGATCCAAATCCAAAATTATTAAAAGGAGTGATAAACCAAAATAGACAAGTCAGCAGTAGCATTTCATTTTTGGAATGAAAACCATGACATTGATCCAAATCCAAAATTATTAAAAGGAGTGATAAACCAAAATAGATTGACAACATGGGAGAACATATTCATCTGGAAAAATAAGGATCGCGTAATGAACTTTGAAATCCCGTCAGTAGATAATTTGACAAAAAAGTTCATAGTTCCACCACCAGAGAGAGCAGATAACAACAGATGCCAGTTGGGAAGAGATTGAAAATGGAGGCCAGGGCCTTTGAAACTAGTCTCTCATAAATATATGAAAAAGTAAGTGACGAGTGTCAATAAACCAACCACAAATAATTTTTATATTAATTTTGATGTCACTGTTACTAAATTCCTCCAAACACACATCTCTAAAACATGTTGTGGAAAAATCTAAAAAGTAAGTGTTGTTTAGTGTCATTAATCGACTCCCTTTAAATTTATCATGGTCAATATTTTCCAAAATTGATCCGCGCTAATTGCATCCATATGCCCTTTTGCACTGGTATAGGACAGATGTCTGGGGCATTTTTGCAGAGGTTGGCTACAAGTGTTACATATCTTTCTCGTGTTGTCTGCAACACGAGGACTGCAGGTTGTCTGCTTGCGCATGCATATATGTGCATCATTGGACTTAGAAAATATTCTCGTGTCGCACAAAAGAAAGTTTCTCCCAAATCCTTTCCGTGTTCAAAATCCCTATCTTGAATATAACAAATGCTCATAACATACAGGGGATAGGCAAAATAATGTTAACAGTGGTAGTAAAGGAATGGTTGTATTTGATGTTCAACAACATAGGTAAGGCACATGTCACGCTTGACTGTGCTAGGTTATTACGGACTAGGCATCTGTACTGGTTATTCACGAGTAGTCCACACTTCGTATTTGCATACAGAGGCCCAGATAGACTTACAATGAAAAGACTTAACAGAGTTTCAAAGTGGGCAGATTGTGAGAATTTGATTAGCTCTAGCAACAGTGACCCACATAGCCAATGTACGAGGGCTGTTCAATAAAGAATGATCATAATTTTTTTGTGGTCATCATTTTTCGCACTGAAATTCAAACTTATTTTATTCTGTTAGCTTAATGTGAAACAAACACACTGTAGTAGTTTCATTGTTGGTACTCCTGGTTCCCGTCTGTGAGAACCAGGCAAGTTCAGATATGTTCGGTATCGCCTACCGCTGCAATGGAGGTAACACGTGAGGAACAATATGCAGCTTTGAAATTTTGCTTTCGTCTCAACAAATCTTCAGTTGACGCCTATACAATGTTACAGGAGGCCTATGTAGAGTCTGTTCTTCCCTACAGCACAGCTCGAAGGTGGTTTAAAATGTTTAAAGAAGGGAGACAATCAATTTCAAAGGAAGGTAGACTCGGTGCTCCAGTTACTGTTCTTACGGAATAAAACATCAACACTGCTGCTTCCATTGTGAGAGAGGATCGACGAATTACCTTAGGATCACTTTCTGAAATACTGAACATTTCATTGGGTGCCACCCACACGTTGGCGACAGAAACATTACACATGAGACGTGTTTCTATGCGATGGGTTCCAAGACTGTTGATTCCCGAACTAAAGGACATTCACATGCAGGTCTGCATGAAGTTAAAGTTGATGTTAGAGGAAGATCTGGAGTTTCTTTCAAACGTAATCACTGCTGATGAAACTTGGCTACATCATTTTGATCCTGAGAGCAAACAGCAAAGCTCAGTGTGGAAATCTCCTTCATCACCAACCCCCAAAAAGCAAAAGTGGTTGCTTCTGCTGGGAAAGTTATGGTCATCTCATTCTTTGATATTCATGGAATGGTTTATCAGCATGTTGTACCTGCACACACATCAGTAACTGGACAATACTACAGGGATGTCCTGAAAACATCGCAAGTCCATATCAGGTGCAAAAGACCACATTTCCATGAAGCAGACAGGATGCTGCACCATGATAATGCGCGGCCGCATATTGCCAATGTTGTTGCTGAATATCTTGCAAAAATCAACTTGAAGTGCATCTCTCACCCTCCCTATAGTCTGGATTCAGCCCCATGTGACTTTTTTCTATTCCCTAACTTGAAGAAACGCCTTCATGGGAGGCATTATCCATCATCAGAAGCAGTGGTGAAGGCTGCAGAGGCGATTTTGAAGGATCTCTCAAAAAATGGTTTCCTGCATGTCCTTGAAGACTGGCAGAAACACTGGGACAAGTGCATCGCATTCAGGGGAGACTATTTTGAGAATGACCATCAAAATTATGAGGTTGAGTAAAGGTACGTTGTCAAAAAAAATTATGATCATTCTTTATTGAACAGCCCTTGTATTTAATGTTTCAGCTGTTTCAATAGTCATGATAGCCTACACAAAACATGGAAAGACTTCATAATGTAAAAGGAATAATGAGAGAAAATCAAATTGTAGAGATCATCATACACTATCAAGAATTGTATTACAATAACACAAAACTACTGCGGCTAAAGTGACTGTAGAGCTCAAGTCAGCATTGATAGATACAGTGCCGAGAACTCCTTAAAGCAGATATTCATGGGCAAGTGCTATATCTAAACCATTGGTGACTAAAAACCAAGCGTAAAAATTGTGTCAGGAGCATAAATCCTCAATGGTTAATCAGTGGAAACAAGTCATTCATATGGTCTGACAAGTAAACATGTACCTTATTTCCAACATCGGGCCGATTTACGTCTAGAGAACTCCAAAAGAAGCTAACAATCCTGATTACTTGACTCCAATGGTTCAGCATGGAGGTGGACATGTGATGGTGTGGGCAGCCATATCTATTCTGCTGGTTGCGTCATTACTCTCAAAGACCATGTTACAGCTAAAGAGTATTTGAACAATAAATACGTAAAATATGAAGCTGTTAACAGAAAAGCAAACAAATATATACAAATGTAACAATTTGTAACTTAAAACTTCACTTATATTATAAGAAATGATGATTTTCTTATAAATTGTCCAGGATTGTGATTTCATGTAAAACTTTTACATATCCTTAGCCGGAAACAAAGCTGTTGTCATCGTTACGAATGCTAGATGTTAATATGTTCTTGTTAGTACTACCAAAATCTGAAAATGAAACTGCCGGTATTTCAAAATTCATTATGCAATGTTTGTTTCCCGAGCCATTAAATCTATCGGACCATTTAATTGTTTTAATAATTTGACTTCTGGATTTATTTTATGGTTAAATGACCAAAAATGATCCGCTATGGCCGATTTATCAGTCTGTTTATACTTTTTCACATAAATTTTCTGTTTTCAATAGTTTGATTTATAGGTTAATAAATATATCCCTGAGTAAAGTTGAATTTAATAAAGAATATAAACATATTATTAATACTGCTTTAATTAATGGTTTTAATAAAGACTTTATAAATAAAAAAAGTTGAAAATTTCAAATATCTTAAAACAGTTAATGATATTTGTATCCTTAAAAAAATAAAAGATGATTATAATTTTAAAAAATTTACTCACCATCCTTGGGTTAATGAACATTTTCAAATTTTTTTAAAGAATTTTGTATAACTTTAGTTCCTCAAAATAAATACAGTATTAAAAATTTATTGCATTTCTCTAAAAAAAAGATAAAATATCTAATAATAAAAATCTGGTATTTATCAGTTTAATTGTTTCGATTGTGATAAAGTTTATTTTGGAAGGACAAAATGTAATTTGGAAACCAGAACCAAAGAACATTTTCGTAACATTAAGTATGAACAGACTGATAAATCAGCCGTTGAGGATCATTTTTGGTCATTTAACCATGAAATAAATCCAGAAGTCAAATTATTAAAACAATTAAATGGTCCGATAGATTTAATGGTTTGGGAAAAATATTTATTTTTAAAAAACAAACATTGCCTCATTAATTTTGAAATACAGGCAGTCGATTCTGCTTTTAAATTTGTTTTATTTTCAGATTTTGGTAGTACTAACAAGAACATATTAACATCTAGCATTCGTAACGATGACAACAGCTTTGTTTCCAGCTGAGGATATGTAAAAGTTTTACAAGAAATCACAATCCCGGACAATTTGTAAGAAAATCATCATCATTTCTTATAAGATAAGTGAAGTTTTATGTTACAAATTTTATATTTGTATATAAGTATTTGAACATTTTAAGTAATCAGGTGCACCCCACTGATTGAGAAGTTGTTGCCCAACAACGATGCCATATTTCATGGCAATAAGTCACCCATTCACACAGCAAGGACAATACAGTTGTGGAGCATGGAGCATGCAAATGAACTGCAGCATCTTCCCCGACCAGCACAATTCCTGAACTTGAACATTATGAAACCAGTTTGGGTGGCATTGGAGAATAGGTTACATAGATTTCTGCCTCCCTCGTCATTACAGGAGCTAGAAGAGGTTCTGATAGAAGAGTGGCATTCCACAATCTTTATATTTCAGTTTTCCAAGAAGAATTGCAGCTATATTACGGACAAATGAGGTCCAACCCCTTATTAATAAACCATTCCAAAGGAAGTACAGGTGTTCACATTATTTTGCCTATGCATTTCGTAAACTGTACTAATAGGTAGTGTGCAAACATACATCAAAGATAGTGAAGTTAAGTCAATAGCTGTTATAGTTTATAGAATTATATTTATTTCACTGTTAAGTTTTACTTTTATTAAATGCATTTGTTTACAATGGTAAAATGGCTATAAGAAACTTGAAGTATCAAAACTGTTTGAATAGTTATAAATAAAAGCGCTGTTAACAGTGAAGCTAATTTCCCGCATAAAGATTAAATTTGGTCATACCTTTTAAAACTTGTAACATCACTCATGACGTTTTACAAAATCAGGAACGTTTTCGAAACTCTTGCAGCCTCATCCTCAGCTGATTAGCAACTCATCACTGTTGGTTGTTGTCTGGATCTCTTGTAATTAACTCCCTCTCTCGGAAGATTCTTTACATAAGCTCAGTAGACCACTCACTGATGGCACATCAAAATTTAGAATATGTGGAATGCTTTTAAGAATAAAAATTTGTTCCCATGTTGTAAGTTCAAGTCTTGTTGACAATGGTTTTAGTAGTTTGATCTCCTCTGCGATGTGGTGTTTATTATTTCAGAAGTGAAAAGCAACTGCCGATTTTTCTGTTTGTTTATATTTTATGTTCCTATGGTGTTCTTTAATCTAGTTTTTAAATTTATCTTTGTCAAACCAATATAAAATTTGTCACAGTTTTCATAATCTATCCTATATATGCCTGCTTCAGGCATCCATCCACTTACATTTGAGACATTTTCTTTTTTACACTATATTTTGGTAATAAGGCCTTTTTAAAATTGTTTATATAAATTGAAAGAACTGAGGATATGTTACTGCATATGTTACTATATGTTACATATGTTACTGCTCAATGAACAAATGAATACTGGCTTGGTGTAAAATAAATAAAATATCTTGTTAGTTAAAGAGGCCAGTTACCTGGATCACCACCAGTGTACCAGAATTTTGTCCTACTAGAGTTGTTTTAAGGTGTATGCTAGTAGGTCTACATGGGGCCAACACTTAAGCACACTTTAAAAACATTGGTCTGTATGGGGTTTGAAACCGTAATCATGGGACTAGTGGATCAGTGCCTAACCAACGGAATCACATATACTGACTCTGGTTTGGTGTGGCTAGACAGCAGAGTACATGCTTTTCAGTCGATGTAATTTGGTATATTGTCCCTTTCTTTCTTGTCACTTATATTTAAAGTAGTAACTGACCCAATCTTGTGTGTTAAAACCTTAGAATTTTTAATTTAATAAAAGTACTTTTCTTGAATAGAAGCTGAAAATGAAACCATTTCTGTTTGTTGGGTAACTCTTGGAACTTACATTTTGGAAGTCCTAGATTCGATCTTCTGTGACCAACCAATTTAACCAAAGGTTTCTTCATGCTTTCCTTTGGTCACTAGAGGAAAGCTGGACTGGATATTTTACTTTCCATGACTTCCCATTTCATTCCAGCTCATTCAAGTATTTTCAGTGTCCTAGGTGACAGCAATGGGCAAGTGTGGTTTTACCATGCAGGAAATTTTCATACAATAACTGCTGTTCTCAGTGTAGGAGTGATGTAGTTGCCTGCCCTGATGGGGAGGGCTACAACTGCATGGCAAACATTGGCACTAAGATGAATCTCCGGCTCGTGTTAGCTCAGATTCTGTCACACCCGCACATTGTGGAATCCACTCCACTTTTAATCCAGTGGCAGGAATAAAATGCATTGCAAACCAACATTGAGCTGGTTAGCAATTTTGAAAGGGACATAAGGGGGCAGAACTTCTCTTAAAGTCTGTCTAGTCAACGCGAGTACAGTTCGGCCGCCTCCTTTGACAAACCCTTATAATCATTTTACAACACAGACTCTCCTTCTCCCAGTCCTTTCTGCAAGGTTGCCACCTTTCTCAATCCGTCATGGGTATCATACGAGGTTTCGTCTAAATCCGTGGTTCAAATCCCGGCCATGGCATTGAATTTTTCATGTTGACTCTATCCATCAAATATCTTAGCCTATATATGGCTAGTGTGGAGAAATGATTAATTTCCATCAATTAACTAAAATAATAAGAGTTAAATGATGAAGCCTGGGACTTAAGTACTTACAATAGTAAGTCGCCACAAACGGTGTATCTCGGATGCGAGAGCCCCTAGTGGTCTACCGGGGAAATATACGAGTCAACTGGAGAATTTAATGTCAGGAAGGCACGTTGGCCATGGTAGCTCAAAGGTTAAGAGCGACTGGACGGAAACCAGGAGATCCGTGGTTCAAATCCCGGCCATGGCATTGAATTTTTCATGTTGACTCTATCCATCAAATTATCTTATGTCCATCTCTGCGAAACTTCCTTAGTTTTGACAAATATATATATATATATCGCCAAGCCACAATTCTACTGGATTCCATAATAACCCTTATCTTATTCAAAGTGCAGTATTTCAAACCCAGCTCCTTTAGGAGGCCGCGCAAAGTGCAGTGCCCATAAGGAAAATCACAAATTTCTTGCAATTGTGCAACCAATTCATCTAAGGTGGTCACTCTCCCTTTTGCATAGAATTTATAAATTTCTCGGCAAATCAAATTGCATGTGAAATTATCGAAACATTAGCGAAATGTTTCCTTTTGTTTTCACACTTGATCGGTGTCTTTGGTATTCTTTTTGTCACAATTTTGCTTACTGTATTTCTGTGAATACCCAGAATTTATCATATTAATTTATCAGAATTTGTTTAAGGATAAGGGAAAACCCCAGAAAAAAATTACCTGGGTAAGGTTTTTCCGGGATTTTCCCTTATCCTTAAAGACGAATGTCGGGTAACTCTAAGCTCTATGTACCCTGGACACATTTGAGCATCATTTCACCCATTCCATTCACCGTCCGATATGACTTCACATTGGAGGACGTAAAATAACACACAAAAAAACCACAGAATTTATCAGGTTCATTGCATTGCCCCTTACCAAGATTATTTTTCACCACATATTTATGTGTGTTCAAAACAAGTGCTTGAATGTTCTTAGAAAGAGTTCCCGTTATAACTTTGTTTTTTGAGGTTTCTCCAGTAACATAACTCGGCCCAGCAACACTTTTCAATTCATTCACACGATTGTCTTCACTTTGATTATTTTCACTTGACTGAAAGTTATCTACTACTTATCCACGGTCTCCACATCGTGACACACAACGAATTTCTGCACGTAATGAAACAGACTTTGGCAATTCAGACTCCAAGTGGAGTAAACATGCGACTGTCATTTCCAGAAAATCAGGGCTGCTATTGATCCTCAACGACAGTGTTCTATTTCTGAAGTGTGGAGATAGATTTATGACGGTCATTAGTGGGCAATAGGGTCTGTTTCCTTTGAGACGCAACTGCACTTGCGTTGACTAGACAGACTTTACCTTTTCCTAGTCCAGCTTTTGACTCTGCCTTATCACAAATTCAAAGTATAGAGTGGGTCTTTTCTAAAAATCTGGGTCATAAACACTGGAAATGTTTCATTAGAAGTGATTGTACTCGGTGATACTTTTAATCGTTGCTGATGGAGATGAATGTCTTCAAAACATGTTCTGCTAGTAAGTGAGGTGTCACCATTGCACTCACTATTTCAGTTACACTACAAACGTATTTCAAATAGTATTTGGGATATAGGTGTATTGTTTTGAAATGGCTTTTATGGTTTCTACAAGGTCCAGTATCTGACACATGATAGTTTAAGAAGTAGCCTAACAATCTCAGATATCTACTTTAAAGGTCATTTATCTTTTCCAGGTTTTTTATATATAGAACTAAACCATTATTGACAATTTGGTAAACATAGCAAACCTTGAAAGTGCATCTGATTTTAAAAGTGTAACTATTTCTGTGTTTAAAATACTTGTTACAAGAAAACTGCATTTATATGAGCCATATGGTCATTGCTGGTTGTTTAGGCACATTAGATTTTGGTGTTACAACAGTAGCACACTTAAATTGTTAACTGTCTCAAAAACTATTACATGCCACTAAATTGGTTGCTGGTTGCCTCATATAAAAGCAGAATACAGGGTCATCGAAAAAGGTTGCAATAATTTAAAAAGATCATAGCTCTAGAAGTATTTGAAATATTAAAACAAAGTTTTTTTTATTTTTTTTATTTTTTTATTTCTTACTTTACGATATTACTGTTGTGCGCTCTGTTGATTGCTGTACAAGCATCCAAACCAATAGTTGATTTTGTCCCAACAGTGCTGGATCATCTCAGGTGTGATTGTTGTAACAGCATCGGTGATCCTGTGCCTTAAATGTTGCAAATTTCCGATTGGATTGCTGTACACAATGTTTCTTTACCATCCCCATAAAACGGTCTAGGGGTGGCAAGTTGAGGCTTCTAGGAGGCCCACCCAATCCACCAGTTAGGTAATCTTGCATGCAGAGCATCTCAAACTGCTAGGGAAAAGTGTGAGGCATACCATCTTGTTGAAATTATGTTACTTTATTTTCTTCTTTAATTTAGTCTACTAATGACCTGATCATGCATCAAACTGCACCACATGTTTGCTTTTGGAGAACCTCTGTGATACTCAAAAATTTCATTGAGTGGTTCAGATGCCCAAATTCAACAATTATGCTGGTTGACTCAAGCATTGGCATGGAATGTGCTTCATCTCTGAAGATTACAGGTTTTGGTCAATCCGAAGGCTTAATGTGAGGTGAGGCAGAAACCGTAGGTTTCCAATGCTATAAGCAAGTAAGGGAAAATAAAACTATATAAATTAAGGAATGTGTCACGTGTGCAAAGGAATGCTAAATGCCTGAGAAAGAGAGACAAGAGGGCAAAGTTCCCCTTAGGAATGCAAGATGGTCGAGAAACGTGAGAAAAAGTCAGAATATGTCCCACCATGAGCCCAAGGGTCAAGCCCCGGTGGGGCAAAACTGAACTGCTGCCTATAAATATGAGGGGGTGAAAGACCAGTCAGATTAAATATAAGGAAAACAAACCTCCAATCAAAATTGCTATATATAACGAGATACGAGCAAAACATTCATGAACTAGAAAAGAGGCGGAGATAGATAACCCTGCATACGACGAGGGTGCGAAAAGACAAGGAAAGTCGCGACACTTCATCTTGGGGTGTTTCGGCGGGTGAATGTGTAAAGTGACAGGACCGTGCAGAGAAAAACTTACAAGTAGGTGCAGGACAGTGAAACGTGGGTAGCTTGAAGAATAGTGTGATATCGACGAGTGGCGAGCAAGTATGATAGGGAGCAATGTTATAATATAAATGTCACATCAATAAACTGGTGAGAGAAACCAAGAAGGAAGCATTGTGTACTTCAACTCAAATGCTGGACCCTTGAGACAGAGCATACTTATGCTCACCCTTACCTACAACGGAAAACAACCCTCTAGTCCGGAACATAATTTGCTTTTCCGTGATTTCATTCTACATCAAAAGAATCCTGACCTCGAACACCTCTCCCCGTCCCAACTATGCTAAACGCCTTTTTCCTGAATCACGATTGTACCCACCGATTCCCACATCAGGTCTGAGCTGAATTTGTTAAGCATGAAGATGTAAACGCTTGTATAACACATTTTGAATTGTTGATGAGTTTGCAGGTCAAATTGCTAATTTATCATAAATACAACAGGACATATGATTTTGAGAAATTACTGCAACCTTTTTCGATGACCCTGTATTATATAGAGATATCTGTTTTCGTGGATAATTACTGTATTTTTAATATTAACTGTTTTTTATGGCAAAAGCTTAAAATTTTGCAGGCCCTACGAAGCAGAGCTAGATGAATTTCATCCAAAGGCTACTCGCACTCTATTTATTGGTAACCTGGAGAAAGATGTTACAGCTTCAGAACTACGAAAGCATTTTGAGCAGTTTGGAGAAATAATAGTGAGTAGTTCTTATGCAATTTAAAACTGATTCTTTGAAATCATAAAAATTTATGTTAAATACTTAAAAGGATTGATACATTCTTGGTAACAAGAAAATGCACAGATTTAGCCATACAATAATCTGAAGAAGAATGTTTAATGGTACTAAACTTAAAGGTGTATTTGATAAATTAAATAATAAATAAAATAAATATATTATTAAATAATTAAATTAATTATAATGAATAAATGTCAAGTCGTGCCATGGTTGAGTGGTTAAATCACTCGACTTTCATGAAGGCAGCCCTGGTTTGATCCCAAACAACCACAAAGTGACATTTGTGGTGGATAACACAGTGCTGGGGTGGCTTTTTCTGGGATCTCCAGTTTCCACCACCATCATTCCACCAATTGCTCAGTCATCACCTTTCCTATATTCATCTTGCCCTCATACTATCATCCATTTCTCTCACTCTCACACGAGACATTGGGCTGATTACCCATCCTGGTTCTCTATCAGATCCAAAGCTTCAGTTCCATACTTTAGCCCACACACGGCCAGTGTGAAAGAACAATTAATTTCCATTATTTGACCTAATAGTGGTTAACAATAAAGCCCGGGCCTTAAAGTACTTACATGTTGTAAGTCGCCATTAAGGTAGTTGTCTCATGTGTTTATGAAAACTCCTAAGTGGTTTACCGGGAAAAACATGAGTCAGTTGGAGAATTTAATGTCATGTCAGCACGTTGGCCATAGTTGCTCAATGGTTAGAGTGGCTGGATGGCAACCAGAACATCCATGGTTCAAATCCCAGCTATGGCATTGAATTTTTCAGTCTGACTCTATCTTTCCATTCTTCAGTTCCTCACTCAAGGGATAGAGGAACAAGAATCTCCTAACACCGCAATCAGTGGTATAGTAGGGATAAGGTAAAGAAAAAGAACAATAAATGTCATTCTCAGTGACAATTACTCAATGAGAAAATATAATACTTTTACATATTTTGTATGTCAGATACAAAATAGTTAATTGTGACATTTTAGGCTAAGCTAAGTTGTTGTGTACTTTAAGAAGTGACTAAAATAAATTCAATTAAAAACTTGCAGGAAATTGATATAAAGAAGCAAGGTTCTGTATCCTCATATGCATTTTGCCAGTATGCTGATATTGCCAGTGTTGTGAAAGCTATTAGATCAATGGATGGTGAACATCTTGGCAACAACCGAATCAAATTGGGATTTGGAAAATCCATGGCAACAAACTGTGTCTGGGTGGATGGCATTGCAGGTATGTGAAAAGTAGCTGCAGTGTGAAATTCTGTTCACAGTGTAACCACAACTATTTGATTTACTTTTCTTTCCGTATAGTATAACAGAAAATGTATTTATTTGCAGAGAGCGTCTCGGAAAAGTACCTGAATCTACAGTTTAATCAGTATGGTAACATCTCCCACGTTACAGTTGATCGTGAACGAGGTCATGCACTTATATATTATGAGCAGGTAAATATAATTACTTTTTTTAAAAAAAAAAAAAAGATAACCACTCCAGTTTGATCATACCATTTTAATAAACAGGTATATTTTAGTTTTTTAAGACTGCATTTTCTTCCTTACAGATTCCATATGCCCAAGATGCAGTACGTGAAATGCGTGGGGTTGTTATGCGTGGCCGTAAACTTCAAGTAGATTTTGCCTCAAGAGAATGTCAGGAAGCTTTCTATGAGCATTTGGAGAAGCAGGGTCATGCTGTTGTTGGAGGAGAACGTCCTTGGGAGCGTTATGATACCAAGTAAGCACAACCATGTTAATTCTTACATATATGGAAATGGGAAAGTTTGCTTTATTCTATTAAAGGTCTACTCGAAACATCATAACATAAATTTTCAGGAAGGAACTGCTTTTTATCTGAAATTAAATCTGAGGAGAATAATGAGGTAACAAAGTAAACTTAAACGAACTGGCCGATTTTAAAACCAAGTGTGAAGTTCTGCTATACAGTGTAGGCCTCTAATGTCTTTGTTGTGACTACTGCTAGTAGATTCAAGTCCATTTTGTTCTTTAGTGCCATCCATTAGAGGATGTGTATTAGTCATAGCTTCCCTTCTGTGTTAACTATTTAATATTTGGTTACCAATTCCTGGATGTTAGAGTAATTCTGAATTAATTGAAATCCGAATTTGATAAATTTTATAGTGGGGTGAAATTCAGAATAAGATGTGGGTTGAATGTATTATCAGAAGAAGCCAAACAGAAGTTAGGCTTAAGACAGGGGTGCAAATTGAGTCCTATACTATTCAATTTATTTATAAATGACATAATAGAGAGGGTTAAGGAAAGCAATGCCCATTGCCCAATAATGATGAACAAAGAGATTCCTGGTTTATTGTACCTGGATGATTTAACAGTAAGAGCAATTTTCGTAATAGGTCTACAAAAATCAATTGAGGCAATCCATAGGTTTTGCGCTGACTGGGGACTAAGAATAAACAGCAAAAAATAAAAAATAATGATATTCAAAAGAGGATCGATACTTCGGAAAGGAGAGGAATGGTTCATAGGAGATCAAAAGGTAGAAGTGGTAAATGAGTATGACTATTTAGGTGTAAGGATGTGTAGCAGTGGAGGATGGGCTGCACAAGCCATGGCAGGGCGGCAATGTCAGGGGTAAGAATATGTAAACATAAACCGGAGATGTCAGTTAGATGGTTAGAAAGAATGTATGAAGCGATCGTTGAAGCCAGAACAATGTATGCACTGGAGGTATTGGGGCACATCAGAGATAGGAACACAATAAGACCAGATGTATGGATTGTAAAGAACTACTAGGACTGCCAAAATCAGCACCAAGAGAAGTGGCATTACTAGAGCTAGGTAATACAAAAAGGAGAGGAATAATAATAGAGAGAATATTGAAATTCTGGTATAAGTGTAGTAAAGGGCAGAAAGAGGAATTATTGAATTTGTGCACGAAGCTACAGAAAAGCAGTAAAAATACAAATAGTTGGTGGTCGGAATTGGAAAGAATGGTATTGAAGATAGGCAAGGGAGATTTATGGAGAGCAGAGAAGTCAAATTATAGCGGTTTTTGGAAGGAAGTGAGAACTAGAGTACAAGACATAGATAGGCAGAAGATATGGGAAAGTATAGAAGAAAAGAAATCTTTGAAATTTTATAAGCAATTAAAGACAGAATGGGGTAGGGAAAAATCTATAGATCAATGTGGCAAAACTGGAAGAGAAGGCATAGCATGGATGAGAGTAGGAATATTATACTTAAAAGGGTTGAGAAGTAAATGAGGTAGGAAAATGTGAATTTTGTGGAGACGAAGAGAGCACTGTTCCTTACCTGAAAGAATGTAAGGAGTTAACAAATTACAGGAGAAAAATATGGGATAAGAAATGGGACAGTGTAAGTAAGAGATATTGGCGGTATCCATGCTAACGGGGATGGGAGAAAAGAAAAATAGATGTATAGGAGATTTCTTATATAGGATAAGAGAAAAGTAGATTAGGATAAAAGAAGCAAAGATCAAGAAGAAATGACACCAAGCTGCTCAGGAAAACCAAAGGCTTATAGCCAGGGGACCTGAGTCAGCGAGTAAATCTTAGGGTCAGCAATTTCATGTATTTGTACAGGATGTATAATACAGCATGGTCAATGTTAAATTTTATTCTATTGAATTAATAATGGATACTGTGCAAATAAATACCAAATACCAAAATAATTGAAATCCAATCTACCTTCTAAACTGGAGAAAAAACCTCGGTTGGGTTAACGTGTGGATAAGAATTGTTCAAGGTTTTTCCTTATTCTCATGAGAGAAATGTTCAGTAACTCATAAGTACAATGGATGCAAGCTTCATCTAGGCATTCCAACCATTTAACATTGTGTACTATGAACCTGTATTGTTAAATAAGATGTTAACCCTCTCCCACACTTAATGCTTTTTGAATGGCCTTTAGCAAAATTAAGAATGAAAAGAAAATAAACAGCAGAATCACCAAAAATGTTACCAATGAGCTCCAAAATAATTAAGAATATGCATATTGTGGTAGGGTCCTATGCCACGTTAACAAAACTTATTATTTTTTAACCCACAAGCATGCTTAAAAAATTACTGATGATGTTCTAGCTTGGAAGACGTTCAGAATGATTCCATTGTTGCAATATATCTTGTACCGAGCGGGATGGCTCAGACGGTTTCGGCTGTGGCCCGCATTTGGGAGGCCCAGGTTCGATTCCCGTGGCTGCCCTACCTGAGCCATGGTTTTTTTCGGGGCTTTTCCCGGGTCGCTAGGCGAATGCTGGGTAGGTTAATTACATTCCCTGAATTTCCTGTCCCTCCATTTCATCTCCAGTATCATTTCACATGATCTCTCATCTGGTGGTCTCTTTCAGGATAGAAATGTCGGCAGGTGTCTCGGCGGTGCATGGCAGGATGATATGCTCTGAGGAAAACTACTTCCTCCTCCGGTAGGTCGGCTGTCAGTCTCTGCTCCTCTGCTGGGACATTTCGGGACCACCAGCCAGGGATCTTTGGGGCTCGGATCGCCTGCCTTGGGACCATTAGGGCTCGGCTGCTGGGCTCATTGCCGTCCCGCTGTGGTGGAGCGAGTTCATTGTCCTGTCCTGTCGGGGGAAGTCTCTATCCAAGTAAACTGTAGGGACCCTGCCCCTGTACTGTCGTGGCTCCTTTTGTCGGCCGTCCTCTGTCTCCTTCGCCTCATCCTTTCTCCCGGGGGTACCCCCACTTGGGGGCATAGGAACAATGGGTCCAGCATGGTGGCGTACATTCCAAATCCCCTCCATAATGAAATCCAAATCCAATACATCTTATAAAATGCTGTGGAATTAATTTTATTAATGCTCGCAGAGTGTAAACCCCATTGTGGGACAATGTATTCTTAAGCAAGGTAGTCTTACGGCTGCTTTAATTTCTGGTGAAAGCCAAGGATATCAGAAATGTAGCTCAGGGATTGCCTATCTACTTTTGGTTTGTACTATAAACTTTAAACTTTTGGTTCTTCTTTCTAATATGCGATGCGGCAATCTTTTTCTAATTGCTTCCTTTGATGTTTTTATAAACAACAATGATTTTTTATATAATTTCTTTACTTTTTAGTGCAATTTCGTGTTAGAGGGCATTCTTTTGACATTTATTGTTTGTTTATTTACTACTGCGTAATGTAGCCATATTGAAGAATTCAGTGCAGCCAAACTATGCTTGTTTCTGCACTGAACACAATGCTGCCAACAGTCTTAGTTTTCTCGAAATTACATTATCTAGCAGACGAACTCAACGAGCACTATCTAGCAGACGAACTGAAAGTAGTACCTAAATCTAAACACTAAACACACACAGTAGTCCCTAATTTACACTAACTATCTAATTACACTAAACACACAAATAGTTCCTAATTTTCACCAACTAGCTAACTAATTACGCTAAACATCGCTACACTACAGGTTTTTGCAGTCATTGTGCCACAAATACTCAAGACATATGAGCATCCACACTGTCCTTACGAATGCCGCCCCTTGTTAGATGATGCCATAGTCCTTGCCAGCGTGACTCAATGTTATTTTGTGTGCTCATTTGTCACTGAGTCAATTGAGTGCACTGAGTGATTTACTGCGAGGTGCGCAGCAAACCCTCCAGCCATCAACCCATAGTATCCCTTCCAGGCATCGGTGTGAATGGTGCTGGTGAACTCTACGTGCTCTGCAATTAGACTGTAGAGCATATTTGCATCCCTTCTGTTGTTAGGGCATATCCACACCTCATTCGTTTCTACGTTGATCATTTCCAGGATCCAGTTGCCCTCTATGATGCGCCCACGATGAAACTTGCGTTGTCCTATTTTGCATTCGTTGATTTGAACGACGTGGCTGGGACCGCTAATTTACCGCTGGAGGACAGATGTCTGGGGCATTTTTGCAGAGATTGGCAACAAGTGTTACATATCTCTCTCATGTTGGCTGCAATGCCAAAACCAGCTGGTCATCTGGTTGCGCATGTGCAGATGCGCATATTTGGACTTAGAAAATATTCTCGCATTGCACAAAAGAAAGTTTTTCCAAACTTTTTATATATTTTCCATATGTTCCTATATCCAATATTACATTCTTCTCAACAAAAAGTAGCTATGAGATACCTCATGCAGTTAAGTTTTTTTTTTTTTTTTTTTTTTTTTTTTTTTTTTTTTTTTTTTGGGACAGTATTTCAATGGAGTAAATAGATTGTGGAACAATGTACACCACAATATAATAGAAAGAAGCTTAGTGCAGGATGCAGATGTGTGTTACACTGTACATCAGCAGTAAACAGCCATGGTGTTAAAAGTTGAGTCAATAAGTATATTTAGTACACAATTTTTAAGTCTAATAACCAAATAAATAAGGCAAATTGGTGTTTCATTATGTATAACCTCCAGTTTTTGCTTCTTGGATCTAGTGAATAATGTTTGGTGTTGATAGATATGGATGCGATATATGATTTCTATTTTTAGCAGCAGAGAAGTTCAAGCTGGCAGGTTTGAAACCACAGTAGTTGTCCCAGGGACTAGATTCCCAAGGTATGAAAACCAGACACGACCACGCACAGCATCATATAGCCGCCCCACCAATTGTAACACCAGTGCTCCAGTGGTACCAGTTGCTAGTACTTCTGGAGTTCAGAGTCGAACAACATCCAGGACTCAACGTGCTAGTGGGCAGCGCTATGAATACTACGAAGCAGAATATCCAGAGAGGAGGTACAGGTTCGTATATACACCAATTCAAAGAGCTGCAACATATTAATTAGGCTTTATTTGTAAAATTGCATCCAATAATATACTAATGCTTTTTGCAGGAATTATGATGAATTCAGCCAAGGTAGCGGTGCAAGTCATGATGATTCCTATGAGCAGGAGTTGAGAGATTATGGTTACTGCCGAGAACGTGGAGATAGCAGCCCATCTCCAGGAGCATGTGAAGGTGAAACATCATTGCGGAGAAGCATTGCAGTAGTTACAGCTAGGCCAGCCAAAAGCTGTAGCCCTGGAGACAAGGTTCCATGTAATGAGGATGATCCAGCTTACAAGCGTCATTCCTTACAAAGTGTTGTTGTCAGCAGTGATGTGGCAGTCCCTCCTCCGTTACCACCTCCTCCCGGAGCTCCATCTCATCCACCAGACATCCGTCACCTACAAAAGGAACGGGTACACATACAACACCTCCTTGAACAGTTGGAAGACTGTACAAGTTCAGGTGATGATGAAAGTGGAATATCTAGTTCAACAGCACCAAAGAAGCGGCTTAAAATTGCGAGTGATGACTGTGGTGAATCAGCACAGTCAATTGCGCTGTGTTCTATGGGTTCAGGTAGCTTAGAAATGTGCTATGAAAACCATGGTGATGTTGGTACCACTTCACTTTTGGTGACTACCCACAATCATAGAAAAAGTGTGTCTGAAGTGCGAAGGTTGTCAGATGTTAGCGGGAAACATTGTAGTAGAAGGTTAAGTACAGATAGCACATCGAAACATGGTGGGGGAAGGGATGTTCGTGAAACTTCCGTTGACAGACTAGTTTCAGTGCAGCCATATTCACCCCATCCGGTGTGTAAGCGTCGTAAGACTGGCAGTAGCACAAGTGAAAATGAGGATCGTATGAGCTGTAGAAGTGGAAAACATTCACATCACCACCACCATCATCAGCATCAGCAGGGAGAACCTTCCACTAGTATGGCAACCATCAGTGGTGGTGAAAGTGTAGATGGAAGTCGCCCTGGTACTCCTCTCTGTGATGAGCGTCCAGAAAATCTTCTGCCTCCAACTGAACCTCGCCGGATACCCCGTGAAAGACTCACAACTGAAGGTCCACTCTCATTACCCCTCCCAAGGTTTGCGGCACAGGTTCTTTCAGCACCTCGACTTTCAGTGTCTGTTTCTGGTCCTGCACCATCGGCAAACAAAGCAACGCCAGTTTCATCGCCACCTGCTGCAATGGCTTCTCCAAGACCCACTCCTTCACATTCACAGTCAACCCATCAGCCCTCTCCAAGTCCAGGACCAGCTCCACCTCCAGCATCACCACCTCCAAGGCCCCCTTCACTCCATTCATCATCTTCCTCTGACTCTGAACTGTCTCAGCCAACACTGGAGGAACGAATTAGATCTCTGGATGAAAAGTATGAAAAGTGGTCAGGCTCACGTGCACTTAGTGCAGCAGGTGGTGATGCACTTGCCAAACTGGATGCTTCAGCAAGTGAACGTTTCAGGTTTAGACATAAGTTGCTTGATCTAGATCTGACTGAACTGCAGCCTTCAGACATTGTAAAGTCAGTGCTTGCCAAGAGAAGTGTATTTGATGAAGACTCAAAGCGACTTGAGAACTTTAGTGACAAATACGAACCACGTGAGTTTGTACCCTTTTCTAGGTCTCCAAGCTCTTTCCAAACCTTACGCGTCAAGACAGAATGTGCAGGAAGAGAGTTTTCTTGCACAACACCTACAAAACTTGTGGCTTCATCTCCTATTGCTGCCACTGCAACCACTCCAGGTCTACCTGGAAAGATGAGTTCATTTCCCAATCCACCGGCACCACAGATATCAAACAGGCTAATGGGCACTCCTTCCCCACTACACTCTCCTTCACATGCTCTCCCAAAGTCACCTTTTTCTACAGGCACACCCACCACACCAACAACTCTCAAATCTCCTGCAGGGATTACTCCTCTCCTATCACAGTGTGGTGCCAAAATGCAGCAAAATGTACCAAAAGCTTCAAGTTCTGGCTTACCAGCTGCAGCCAAAGGTTTGCAGTATCCATTTCCAAGTCACCCTCCTGTATTGCCAACCACCACTGTAGCTACTACAACAGCCTCGTCCCCAGCAGTGCTATTATCTGTGTCAAGTGCAGGAGTAAAACCAAGTCTATCTGTGACTTTGTCTACAGGTACTGTACTCTCACCAGAAGTGTCAAGGACTTGTGTTGGTTCAACCACAAATTCTGTTGCATACCCAACTGAAGTTTCTCGTTCTGGCTTGTCAAGATCATCAGTGACAGTTCTGACAACAGCAACAGCCACGAAACCCACACCAGAAATTACTAGCAAAGGAGCATTAAAAGGTACTCCTGCTGCAACTATTGTTTCAAGTACCACTGTTAGCAGGATTGCAACATGTGTGAAACCATCCACGTTAGCAGTATCCACAGCATCAATGAGCACCATGTCGGGCTCTCCTGGAGTTATCAAAAGCACTGTAGCACTGTCATCGCAAACTTTGGCTGTCCATACTTCTGCACCTGTAGGGCGTCCTTCTTTTACTGTTACATCCTCTTCTCATTTAACACCAAAGCAGTCCTCTCCATCAGCAACTGTGGCAGCTGCTTCCAAAGCATCAGTCAGTAAATGTGTGCTGAGTACAGTAACCACATCAACCACTCTGACAGTTGTGCAGTCACCGCTGTCAAAATCTGCCAAGTCATTGGAACCACTACCAAAGATAAGTAAAGATCACAACAGTACAAGTGCCATGAGAGCTGAGGTCACACAGTCTGGAAACAGTCCTTCATTCAAATCACCAGGGTACTCGTCTAATAGTGAATCCACAGTTGTATCACCATGTAATCCAAGGGTGGTTATAGTGCCAGTATGTGTAGCAACATGTGCAAATACTGTAACAACTGTGGTACCATCAAGCACTGGAACAACAACAGTATTAACCATGACAATGGCATCTACAACTGTTAGTTCTGTTACATCCACCATTTGCACATCAACAGTGTCAACAAGTCCAATTGATACAGGGAAGGCAACCATGAAAGCAAAAGTCTGCATTAGTTTAAAGAAAGAAAACCCGCAAACTCAGGCACCATTCAAAGATAAACTTGGTGATTTAAACAGACAAACCTCAGTGGTGAAGAAAGAACCATCTTCTGTGATCTCAGCATTTAATCCTTCCAAGAAAGATAAGGAGCAAGAGTCCAAAAATTTGAACAGCATTAGTCACAAGCCAAAAGCAGCTGCTAATTCTGAAGACAAAAAAGAGAAAAAGGATAATACAGCAGCTACATGTGGAAGAAGGGACAGTGAAAAGGACAATGAAAACTTGGAGAAGGTAAAAGAAAAAATAGATGGAGTAGAAAAGGACAAAAAGAGAGAGGTTGAAGTAGTAGAAAAGGACAAAAGAAAAGAAGTGCATACATTGGATACTGAAAAAGACAAAAGAAAAGAAACAATGGATTTTCTTGAGAAAGAAAGAAGAAAAGACAAAGAGAATGTTGACAATTTGGATAGAAGAAAAGAAACTGAGGTGTTGGAAAAGGACAAATGGAAAGAAAGTCATACAGAGTATATGGACAAAGAGAAGTGGAAGGAAAGAGAAGACCTACAAGAGAAAGAAAAGAAGAAAGAAACTCAAATAACCGAAAAAGATACTGACGTTATTATGGAACAGGAAAAAAGGCCTGAAATTGTGGAAAAGCGCAACAAAGACCGGCGTAAGGAACGTGGCAACATTAGTGGGTCACCAGCTACTATTGGCTGCAAAAGACGTATGAGCTCACAAGATAGTATAGATAGCACTCCTGACGATGCCAAACGCTTGAAACTGGAGCACCGTAAAGTAATAGAAAGAAGAGACTCAAAAGACAGTGGGCGAAGTAGCAGTAGCAGCGGTAAACGCAGTAGCAGTGAACGTGTGCGCGGTCATGCTAATCCTAACATCAATACAGAGAATAAAATCTTTGCCAAGCTACTTGAAGATAAAATACGGGAAGAGAAACGACCACAAGTAAAAGAAGAGGAACGTAAGAAAGAGGTGAAAATTCAAGAGAATGTTGAAAAATACAAACCTAAGGAAAAACAAAGGAAGAAGAGCAAAATAGAACGTGAAAGTCCTAAAGAAAGTAAAGAGCAAGGTACAAAATCTTCCAAGGAGTCAGTAAATGAAAAGGAAGCATCACCAAAATCAGCAAAGAAAAAGGAAGATAGCGATGTAGAAGATAAGGATGAACCTAAAGCTAAGCATGCTAAAACTAAGGATAAGAAACAGCAAAAGGAGGATTTGGATAACAGTGAATTTGTGGAAGAAAAAGGGCGTGGAGGAAAGAAAGAAAAAAGAAACAGCAATGATAAGAAAAAGGATGGTAAGAAAGATGGCAAAGGTCATAAAAAGGATATGAGCAATACTGATTCTGAAAGCGATCACAGTGGAGAGGGGCCCAAAAAGCATTCCATATTTGATATAATTGATGATGGCCCAGCCTACATATCTATGTATGATAAAGTGAAAGCACGATCAACAAAGAACATGCAAAAGCAAGAAGAGGAACGAAGACAAGAAAAAATGAGAGAGAAATTCAATCTACTTAAACAGTCACGAGCAAAACGAGAAGAAAAGAAACGCTCCACATCTTGGGACGAAGATTCAGATTCGGATAATGAACGCAACAATAAACAGAAGCGTGCTGTGAAACCTATGATAAGCAGCTCATCTGAAGATGATGGAAGGGTACGGTTTGGGAATGAAGAGCCCAAGTTAAATAAAGGCAGACCAGTAGTGAGAATAAGAAAAGAGGATATCTGTATGGGAAAATCAGATTCTGATTCAGATATGCATAAAGTCACTAGTACAGGTAACACTGCACCAGCTGTCACTGAGGATGATGCAGTAAGTCACACTAAAGTTGTAGGAACCACCAACAGGAAAGGCCGTCCAAAACTGATATCAGATGCTTCTGAAGATGATCATTTAGGCACAAAATCCAAAACTGTAAGCAAAGTACCAGAAGTTTGTTCACCAGTAAGTGATGATCAAGGATATGCTGATATGGATGATAAATCTGCAGCACCCAAAAAGACATCAAGAAATACAAAAGGAGGGAAAGGTTCTTTTGACATTCCACTGGATGACATAAGGAAATCAGCTACAGATGCCAGCAAAACTCCTGCAGAAAAGCAGACGGGTGGGAAGAAGGCTGGCAATAAAAATAAATATGCCAAAGGTACAGTAGACTCTTCAGACGAGGAATACAACAAAAAATTTATTAAAACTGAAATTTATTCTGATGACAAGCAGGCAAGCTTAAAGAAGTCATTTATTAAAGGCAGAATAGCTAAAGAACCTGCACCCGTAGAATACTCAGATGATGAAACTTCAAGAAAGGTGACAGATTCTGTGAAAAGTGATATTTATTCAAGTGATAAATTGTCTGTAAGTAAAAAGCTTGGAGGTAAAAGTAAAGTTAAGGTTCCTGTTGATTCTTCTGATGATGATAGTGTTAAAAAGCTTACTGATGTCCCTAAGAGTGATGTTGCAGAAGACAAACAAGCTCTGTTTAGGAAGTCTTTGTTGAAGACTAAACCTAAGAGTTTTGTGGAGACCGCCATTGATGATAAAAAGTTTGCAGCAGAAGTAAGTAAGACTGAAATGTTTGAAGAGGTAGAAGAAGAAAAATGCATAAACAATCAGCAGAAACCTCTTCAGCCCTTATCAGACTGTGAAGCTAGTGGCACAGCTTCCCCACCTTTACTGGAGAATAAACAGTTATTTATAACTACTTCCCTTGATGACAAAACTGAAGTTTCCAGAAAGAAATCCCATAAAAAGAAACAGAAACGCCAGAAAATCTGCCAGACAAATGAGGATGAAGTGACTAAGCTATCTACAGCAGAGGTGGACATGGTGGTGGAGAAACCTGAACTTGAAGTAAAACCAAAAGCAGAATTTGAACGGAAGAAACATAAACGAGAGAGAAGAAAATCAGCTCATGGCAAAACTACAGATAATGAGGATTGTAAACAACCAAAAATACACAAAAAGAAAGCTTGCAAACCTGAATTAAGTGTTTTGAAAACTGAAAGCAGCATTAAACATGAAGAAAAAATGGAAGATATATTTGGACCTTTATCAGATGACTCTGAAAGTGGAGCTGTAAAAATGACTTTAACTCACAGCAATGGTGGTGGTGGTAGCGGCAGAACTTTAGATAAGCTTGCTGGAAAATGGCAAGTGTCTGTTGTGTATGGATCTGACTCTGATTCAAACACATCCCTTTTAGGCCCCAGAATGGATTGTTTTGCTCCATCAAACACTATTATATCTCGTCCTATGGAGAAAGAGCGAAAGCGTCGTGAAAAGAAACGGCGTGATAAGAAAACTCGTGAAGAGAGAAATGTAGAACTTGTTGAGGCAGGAAGAGCTTTAGAAGCAACACTTCTTGGGCCTGAAAATTATTCAGATCAGGTGATGAGTAAATGTGTTAAACTTGATGAAACTGCGTCTAAGAATGATCCCACAAATAATGAAGTTGACATATTTAGATTTGCAGATGGTGATGAAAATATAGAAGCCGCTGCAGTTATGTTGATCGAAAAAGCAAAAGAAAAGAAAAAGAAACGAAAGAAATCAAAGGAGGAAAAACAGAATAGACGTGAACATCACCACCATCACCACCATGAGAAAAATGCTAACAGATTGTCTCCAGAAAGAAAGTTGAGCACTGCAAGTTCTTTGGAAGATAGCAAAACTTCATCTGTTCTGTCAGCATCTTTGCCAAGTTTAGAAATGCCTGTGAGCCCTCCTGAGAAAACCACACCAAATCCAGATGACTCGCTTAGTGTTTCTCCTTCTCACCATGAATCTGTAATTACTACTCTTTCTGCTCCAGTTACACCAGCTAAATCTGGTGATAAAAAGAAACCTGAAAAGTTTATCCCTGGTTTTGGTACCGAAATTGATGATATAATTCATGAGACAGCAGTAAAGAGTATTTCAGAATTTGAAGCTCCTAAACCAAGTGTAGAGACTACTGAGAAGGAGGTGGTTACTGGGAAACCTGATGAAGGAATGCCAAAGAATGAAAGTCCGGATCTGGGAAGTGAAGAAGAAAAGCCAAGAGCTGTGATATCTCAGGAAGAAACTGAAGACGCTGTGGCTGCATTGCTGGGTGAGTCATTTGGTGCAGACTTTACTTCTTCAGAATGCTATGTGGATGGAAATGGTAGTCCACATGCCACATCACATCCTGGAGCTGAGTCTGTCCTGCCAACAGATGAAGAGGAGGAAACACGTAAAGCCATAGAAGGACTTATTGATATGAAACCAGATACACCACAGTCAGAATCAGACTTACAAATTGATACTGATGCTGAAGGCGATGCTGAAGTAAGCTATTCTGGTTTACGTTTTAGCGATGATCATTCACCTAGAACATCTGATGGAGTTGACTTTTCACACCCACCTAAAACACCAGATCTCCCTCCATCGTACTATCCACAGCAACAAGGGACAAAACCATTTGATGCAGAAACTTTGATAAATAAATCTACTCTTCAGCCAGAACAAATTTCAACAGAAATGCCTGCTGTTCAGAAAGGTATCACATCTCCTGAAAAAATAACTGAATCAGAAGAAAAGGGTGAATGTGAAGAGGCAGAAGCAAATAATGAAGCATTGCCAGAAGTAAGTTCCTCAGCTGATACTGAGAAGCAGAACATTTCAAAGGAAATAAAAACTGAATTGACAGAAGAAAATGAACCAGATTCAACAGAAGTTGAAAATGAAATAGCAGTGAAACAAGAAGAACCTAAACTGCCTAAAATTGTAATTACTGAAAATGTGAAACCTGAGAAAACTCCCTCATCACCAGATACAGATTTTGAAGCCAAAGAAATAGAACAGGAAAATACTGTATTACCCGACATTTCAGAGAATGTTAAAGAAGAAAGTGAAGAAAATGATGTAGAACAGACTGAGTTCTCAGAAAAACCTGTGGATGAAAATGAAATGGTTCTGCCTCATTTGGAGAGGGAAATGCCGTCAACAGAAAATCCACCTGAAATTTCTGTTGCTCCTTCCTCTCCTATTGATAAGCCTGTGATTTGCCAAACAGTAATGCCCTGTGTGACAAAGAATGACAGTGATTATGCAGCTGAACCACGTGCTACTTTAGCAGGATCGGTTATAACAGTGAAAGAAAGACCAGAGGATCATGTTGAAAAACAAGATTTTGATGATGATCAGTGTGAGGATATAATCAAAAAGGAAGATTTATCCAGTACACATGGTACTGCAAATTCCACATTTGCTAAAGAAAACAGTGTTCCACAGTATAATCCAAATGAGCAGAATGATCCAGAGGAAAGAATTTACTCATCATCAAGCAAAGAGAACAGTGGTTTTGTTGCTGCAGTTAAAGAAGAACCAGAAAGTGATATTGCAAGAGAGTCTGATTTTTCGGAACCTGAGATGGATATAAAGTCAGATAATGAGGCAGCAACCAACCTTTTGGCTTCTGAATCAATGACTCAAGCACTGAATGGGGATGAGGACAGTGGTCAGGAAAAGGATGCTTTAACAATCAAAGAGCCAGACACTCGTCAGCTAAAATTGGAAGAGCAGCAAGATCCCTTTGCCTCTCCAAGGAATACTACCAGAGATTCCGAGTTAGTGCAAGATGACTTTGATTGTTTAGAAGCCAATAAAAAGGCTGAACAAAGCAGTAACAATGACTTGGCAAGTGCTATTAAAGCAGATTCTGATTTCTGGGCAGCAAAGGAAGTGAATATGGAGTCTGTGATCAAGACAGTTGATGCACTTTGTTCAAGTGATATGGAACTTGCAGAGAGAGAAGAGTCAAGGAAGGAGTGTAAAATGTGGTTTGAGGACTACAGAGAGAGATCAAATCAGAATTCTGTTTCATCAGTGAAGATGGAGCCAGAAGAGAAATTAGTAGCAGTTGTGGTGGATGAATCAATAGAAAATGTGCAAATAGTGAAATTGGAAGATCCAGAGGAAGAAAAGAAGCCAGCTGAGTTACCAGTATGTGATATCATTAAAGATGAAGTTGAATGTGAGAAGCAGGAAGAAAAAGCTCCAAAGGCTGAGGAAGAGGAAGAAGAAGCAGAAGAGGAGGAAGAGGAAGCAGAAGCAGAAGCAGAAGAGGAGGAGGAGGAAGAGGAGGAGGAAGAAGAGGAGGAAGAGGAAGAAGAAGATGTTAATCCTACCATTCAAAGCGAACAAGAATGTAATGATGAGAGTGAACCTGCTCACTCAGAAGCAGCCGCAAGAGCTACTCCTTCAGAAGATAAAACTGAGCCTTCCACACCAACAGTATTAGTGGATAAGGATCATATAGACACGCCTGAAGATGAGCTGCCTGATTCTGTTAGCGATCCTCAAAATCTAGCAGATGAACCAGTATTACCAAGATCAGGAAGGGGCAGACGGGGCCATTCACATAGGAGCAAAGCACATGCTCGTGTGTCTGGTGTAACTACTCGTAGGACCAGATTAACTGGAGTGCAGAAGCCAATGGATAGTCTGTCAATAGCTCCTGTCTCACCAAGGAGAGGCAGCAGAAGCGCGAGAATGGGTGGCAGTAAAGGCTCGCCTCAAGGTCAGACTTATTTATCAGTTAATAAGAAACTTACTACAGATGTTTATGAGTTTCGTGATGACTCAGAGGACGAAAGTGGCAATAACAATGGAGACAAAGGTAGGCCAAGGTTAATCCTAACAATTAAAAGCCCCCAGACAGCAGCTAGTGTTGAAACAAGGGAAGAGTTTCCTCAGTTAACTCGTAAATCAAGGCGCTTGCAGGAAAGAGATGGATCACGAAATACTGTGGATGATGTCATTGAGGATGTAGTGCGCAGTGCTGGAAAGGTTACTCGCTCTGCAACAGCTGCTGCAGCTGCTGCTCTTAGTTCTATTATGACTTCTCCAGGATTGTCTCTGAGACCAAGACGTTCAACAAGACAAACTATTGGCAGTCAGAGAGCTACAATTATATTTCCTGAACTACCTCGAAAATCTCCTCGAAGTGGCAAAAGACAGCAATTGCAGCAGCGTAGGCTTTCAGAAACAAATGAGGATGTGAATGAACAGAAGAAAAATGTGGTAGATGAGGAAGAGGTGCCAAATATTAAACAGGAAGATTTCACAGACTCAACTAAATCAGAAGTAGAAGATTCTTCACCAAAATCACCAACAGCCAGTAATGCAAGCGATTCAGGTACAAATAAGATTGTGCAAAATGCTGCAGATACTTTCCCTGCTTTAGTTAAAGAACATAATGGTGAACCCACAACATTAATTGATCCAGTTACAGGTTTACTTATGCCAATGAGAGAGTCAGAGGAGGGTCTGTACATTCCAGTTACAACAGCTCCTGCTGTGAATCCTACAGTTGTTTGTCCTGCTTCAGCACTACAGAATTTAGCTACTGAGGTGACAGAAAAACCCAAAGAAACTGTAATAATGCCTCAACCTTCAGTAAATCCTCCACCATGCACGGTTGAAGTAATGCCAGCGACCACTACGTGGACGCCTACTGTTGTACCTCAGCAAACTCATGTTCCAGTGATTTCAAATGCTGCTCATAAGGCACCACCAGTTGTTGCAGCTCCAGCTCCAGCTCCAACCCCAGCTCCAACTCTAGCTCCAACTCCAGCTCCAACTCCAGCTCCAACTCTAGCTCCAACTCTAGCTCCTGCTCCAACTCTAGCTCCAGCTCCAACTCTAGCTCCAGCTCCAACTCTAGCTCCAGCTCCAACTCTAGCTCCAGCTCCAACTCCAACCCCAGCTCCAACTCCAACCCCATCTTTAACTCCAGCTCCAGTACTTGGTGTTGTTCGGCCATCTAGCATATGTAAACCCCCTGTTTCGACAACAGTACCTGGAGCAAAGCCTGTTCCAACCACACTGAAAGCTCATGTTTTGCAGCAAACAATTAAGAGCAACATACAACTACCTGTTGTGACATCAACTAAGATTGTTCCACCTATTCAATCATTGCCTACTGTTGTTTCATCATGTACATTACCATCCACAATTACTCAGCCTACCACAGTAACAAAAGCCAATGTGGCTCCACAGCCAGTCATGAAGACTATTGGGCCACCAGTGGCAACAACAACAAAACCAAGAGAATCGTTACTTGTACAGCCATCCACTTCTCCTGTAGCAGTAACTATTAATCCAAAAGCACACTTACTGCAAGCAGTAAACAAGCTCCCAAGTGCTCCAACTGGACAATCAGTGGTTGTAGCAGCACCTGGTGTGCCAATTGTTAGTAAGATGCATCATTTGAACAGTCCTGCACCGCAACAAATGCCAGTGAATATGAAGAGTCCATCCCCAGCAGCCATCACACCTAAAGCACACTTGCTGCAAGCAGCCAATTTAAATACAGCACCTCCAAAAACTATACCTAATTATGCACACCAGAAACCTCATGTACCTTTATTGGGAATTGGACCACCTTGTAAGGTGCCTTCATCAACCCCTCCTCAGCCACCCAAGGCTCATCATAGTCCAGCCCAGCAGGCAATTCTTACAGGTTCTGTGGCAAGTCCACCATCTCATCTGCCTAGTCCGCAGCAGCCAATTGGGAGCAGTTCACGTGCTGCTGTGCCAAAACCTCAAGTAAGTGAGAGAGAGAATTGTTCATTTCTATTTTCATATTTGGTTATAGCATTTTGTAAGTTACACATTTTAAGAGCTGTATATTGTGATGAAGTAAGTCGCCACAAACAGTGTATCTCTGATATGAGAGCCCCTAGTGTTTTACCGGGAAAATATGAGTCAGTTGGAGAATTTAATGTCAGGACGGCACATTGGCCACGGCAGCTCAATGAGTAAGAGCAACTGGACGGAAACCAAGAGATCCATGGTTAAAATCCTGGTCATGGCATTGAATTTTTCATGTTGACTCTATCTATATAAATTAACTGTTTGGAAATCTTTCAGAGTTTATTTTCAAGAAACAAATTTTTCCCTCCAAACCATGCAAAATATGAGAATTTTGTTCCAACAACATGGCTATAAAAAAAAACTAAACCGTTATTGTTTATTACTAAGAATAAACATGTAAAGTCATTAAATTTTAGATGAGTCGTATTTCTTACACATCTGCTTCACTTTCGTGCTGCTACGAAAGTGAAGCAGATGTGTAAGAAATACGACTCATCTAAAATTTAATAATTTTTCGCTTCACTGTGGTGTTTCAATACAGTTAAATCTCGATATGTAAAGTCATGTCCGGCTGATGATAGAGGGAAGGCCTCTGAAACTAGTTCTGGGAAAATTTAAAAGTAAGTGTTGTTTAGTGTCATTAATCGACTCCCAATAAATTTAAATTTAATGTAAAGTCATTTTTACAACATATAACCAGTATTGGAGATTTATAGCTGTAGTAAAATTTAATCTGCTACACCATGCAAAATCAAATTTCCATGTTATTTGTAGTATAATTGTCATTACCTTTAAAGTTCATTTTAAATGAAGAAGAGAATATTTTTAAGGAGTAAAACCCCTGAATATGTATGTAAAATGTCAAGGAAAACTTTGCCTATGTGTATTTTTATACCTCTCAATGGAAAGATGACCAACTATGTACCAAAATTTAACTGTATTGGAATGCCACAGTGAAGCAAAATAATTATTAAATTATAGATGAGTTGTATTTATTACACATCGACTTCACTTACGTACTTATATTGAGGACATGTTTCGCGAACCATCGTTCGCATCATCGCCTCTAATGCGACTAAAGCTTGATCCAGTGGTGTGGGTAATTCTGGAGTTGCTGCTGCCATCTGTTGATTTTGTGATGAATTTAAATGTAGAGTTATCTTCTGGCGGGATTTCAAAGTTCATTAGTTGGTTTTTATGTTTTTCTATGTATATTCTCTCCCATATGACGAGTTCACTGTGTTTATATACGTATTTTAGTAATTTGGTGCTATCTTCAATTTCATGATTTTCAGACCAGAAATGAGCTGCTATTGCGGACTTATCAATATTTTTGTATCTTAAGTGCCTAAAATGTTCTTTCTTTCTAGTGCCTATGTTTCTTTTTGTCCTCCCTATGTAAATTTTTTCACAGTCTTTACACTTAATCTTGTAAATGCCTGACATCTTTGCAATAGTCACTACAAACAAATAGATGATGCTTTGAAACTACTCAACCGTCAAGAACCCAGCATACAATTCACAGTAGAAACTGAAGAGGACTGTACTCTACCTTTTATGGACCTTAAAATCACAAAAAACAATGAAAAACTGGAATTTGGTATTCATAGAAAAGCAACACACACAGATAATTACATCAAAGCAAATAGTTTTAACCCAGTTCCAAACAAACATGCCACCATCAACAGTCTCACACACAGATTAGTAAACCTACCCATCAAAAAGAATACCATCAAATCTTAAAAACTGCAATTAAAAATGGATAAGGAAAAAACCTTGTAGATAAAAAAATAAAATCATTCAAACTTCAAAAAAGATTAAAACAGATCACAGCTCTTTCACCAATGAAACAAGAAATTAGATTTGCTAAATTGACGTACCACCCCTGGGCCACAAAAAAGTTCCAAAAATATTCAAGAAATACAATATAACATTGGCACCAAAAAACAATTACAACATTAAAAACCTACTTAACAGTAATAATACTGATAAGATAAAACCAGAAGAAATGTTAGGCATTTACAAGATTAAGTGTAAAGACCGTGAAAAAATTTACATAGGGAGGACAAAAAGAAACAGGCACTAGAAAGTAAGTACATTTTAGGCACCTTAGATACAAAAATATTGATAAGTCCGCAATAGCAGCTCATTTCTGGTCTGAAAGAAGATAGCATGAAGATAGCACCAAATTACTAAAATACATACAAAACATAGTAAACTCGTCATATGGGAGAGAATATACATAGAAAAATATAAAAACCAACTAATGAACTTCGAAATCCTGCCAGAAGACAACTCCACATTTAAATTCATCACAAAATCAACAGATGGCAGCAGCAACTCCAGAACTACCCACACCACTGGATCAAGCTTCAGTTGCATTAGAGCCGATGATGTGAATGATAGTTTGCGAAACATGTCCTCAATATAGGTACAGATGTATTATTTTATCTTGGCAGGAATCATGTGCCATAGGGATGAGTAGCAACTGTGGTGGGGATAGTGCACCTATCGCCACAATGCATCACGCGTAAGATTACGAGAGGGGAGTGCAATGGATAAGGTGTCTAAAAACAAATCTCACTCTCGAAGCTAGTATTGCAGATCTTATAAACTAAATTATAATTCTTACTGTGGTAGTAATCTCCACGCTTTTGTTGGATCTTAAATACTACATAGGCATTTTATAACAGAACCCTGTTCTCCAGCAGGCATGATAACCAACTGTCGGCCTTTCAACATCGCTGCAGAGTTCCTGTAACGAATTTCACTCCAGGCATATGGTCTAAAATGTGCTGCATTGGTATAAGTTTCATCCATATAAGCTATATAAACTTCACTGCGATATCTCTGAACGTTTTGGCTTTTTTGCCTGTGTGGTACAATGTTCCATTAAAATTTGTCTGTCACGCTTAGGTTTTTTGTTTTTTCCCCATATAAATCCTAGATTCAAAAGAACTCTTAATGTTCAGACACTCCTTGGAATATTTGAGTTTGATTTATGAGTCACTATGTTTACACTCTAACTTCACTTACTTGTTGTTGTATAATTGAAACGTTTTCAAGATCATTCGATCTCATCCTCAGCTGTTTGGTGACTAAATGAACCTTCCTCTTCTTCCACTACTACGGAGCTCTGATCACTCTGCCATCTCTTAATATTTATGACGTTTGGTATCACAAACCAAAGAAGCAACTTGGCGACTGAAGTAATATGAAGAATACTTCACTGTTAATAATGCTTCTGCTTTTAATATTTATGACGTTTGATATCACAAACCAAAGAAGCAACTTGGCGACTGAAAAATATGAAGAATACTTCACTGTTAATAATGCTTCTGCTTTTAATATTTACTCCTTGGAAGTCAATAGAATTTTGAAGCTTCATGAGCACTTTCTTCAGAGTTGGTCTTTGTTTTTCTGTGCAGTTCGCCTAACTACTTCTGAATTAAAACATCCAAATTAGATTCTGTACATGTTCTTAATCTTTGTTTTCTATAGATATTGGTTATTACTTCTCGTGTTCTTAAATGAAGCACTTTATTTCATAATGTGCTGCTAGGAGACGCCATTTCCAAATGCTCTCTTGGAACTAGGAGACACGCACATTTTGAAACAAGCTGTATTATTACTCAGTAGCTCTGCACTTGTTTACTTGCTCGCAAATGGTACGCAACTGACCTGCCCTCCCCTCCAGTTGCAACCGTTCTGAAGTGGACTCCTCCAGATACCACTGCGCATCGCTCTCCATCTGTCAAGATATAAAACTACATCTGTACGTAAGTGAAGCCGATGTGTAATAAATATGACTCCTCTATAATTTAATAACTATGTACCAGTTTTAAGGGTTTTAGTTAAATGGGCAGCAGGTTAGCAGATAATGATATTAAAGTGAAAATATTTATTACTAACATGTTTCCATGTATTCAAAATAGATACCAAACATACCGGGATCTCATATTGCTCAAATTGCCAAGGGAACAATAGAATCTCCCAAAGTGGACGTTTCAATGGGACACATTGTGTTACCCGATGGTCCACAGTCACGAGGACAGGTTCTACAAGCTGGACTGCCAGTACCTGCTTATGAAGCTTCTTTGGTAAGTTCCATATTTCACATTATGAATTATAGCTTGCAGTGGAATTGTATACAAATTGAAGTGATTAACCAACTGACATTGTGATATTTGTTTGATTTTGACTCTTACATATGTTGTGTTCACATGGGTGCCAAACAAACTTTTGCTTAGTTTTGTTGTTTGTTCTGTTTGTAATGCAGCGATTTTATTTTGCAACTCCTAACTTTCACCTCCATTTGGAACTCACAACTATAGATATCACAAAGAACTATTCAACTAATGACGCCATTGTAGTTTTTAGAGCCAGTCATTTACAGCTTCCTTACATTTATTCAGTTACATTACTTGTGCTTCAATGTTAGGAATTGAGGAAAATGGGTCACGTGCATTGGATTGCTTAGATAATTTTGATTAATGACAACTAAGATACTGAATTTAAGGATAATTATATAATAATTTGCAAGTAATATTCCATTACGAGACATTTGAATCAACAAGCTATGCTGGATGCACTATAAGTGCCACACTTTTGTATTACACTGCAATATGTGCTCAAGTGCAGGCAAACCAAACATCTGGCAAGCAGACAACAAAGGATTAGAATTAGGATTACTATGGAGGGGATTCGGCACCAAAACCTGTTGTTGATTGTACCAAAGCCACAAGTGGGGCATCCCCGGGAAGAAGGATGAGGCGAGAGGAGAGAGGGCGGTCTACACAATTTAGCAGTTGGAATCTTTGGAGGGAAATGGAGGGACAGAAAATTTGAGGGATATAATTAACCTATCCAGCATTCACCTGGCGACCCTGGAAACCCCCCGAAAAAACCTATGGTTCAGGTAGGTCGGTCACAGGAATCAAATCCTGGCCTCCCGAATGCAGGTCACAGACGAAACTGCTTTAGCCATCGTGCTTGATGTGACAACAGAGGAACTATCACTTCATTCATAATATGCAGAAAATAACTTCAGGTTTTATTTCATGGTTAAATGACCAAAACTGATCTGCTATGGCCGATTTATCAGTTTATACTTAATGTTATGAAAATGTTCTTTCTTTCTGGTTTCCAAATTATGTTTCGTCCTACCAATGTAAACCCGATCACAAGCTAAACAATCAAATTGATAAATACCAGATTTTTTATTATTAGGAATTTCATCTTTTTTAGAGAAATTAGTGAATTTTTAATACTATATTTGTTTTGAGAAATCAAATTTATACCAAACTCTTCAAAAACTTCTTGAAATTGTTTATTAAACCATGGATGGAAAGTAAATTTTTTAAAATTATAATCGTCTTATTTTTTTAAGGGTAGAAATATCATTAACAGTTTTTTGATATTTAAATTTTTCAATCTTCTTTTGTATAAAGTCTTTATTAAAACCATTAATTAAAGCAGTATTAATAATATGTTTATATTCTTTATTAAATTCCTCTTTATTCAGGGGTATATTTATTAATCTATAAATCAAACTATTAAAAAAGCAAATATATGTGAAAAAAGGGTTAAAACTTTTATTTTTCATGTAATTATCGATATGAGTGGACTTTCTATAAATACCAAAATCCAATTTATTATTATCTCTTATTTTCAAATCCAAAAAAAAAAAAGAAGAAAACCATCAATTTCAGTTTCTAATGTGAATTTTATTGCTTTATCTTGTAAATTTAGTAATTTTAAAGCATTGTTTATTTATCAGCAAAAATAGCAAAAGTATCATCAACATATCAATCTATAGATTTAATGGTTTGAGAAAAGATATTCATTTTAAAAAATAAACATCGTGTAATGAATTTTGAAATACCAGCAGTTGATTCTGTTCTTAAGTTTGTTTCATTTTCAGATTTTGGTAATACTGAAAAAACTTTATAACATAGTAACTTCCTTAACGACGAATTTGTTTTCTCTGACGACGCAAACAAGGGTTTGTAAAATCGATTTCAACTTCAACTAATTCAACTAATAAGAAAAATCGACATCATTTTTCTTAAGATAAGTGAAGCTTTTTGTTACAAATAGTTATATTTCTATAATCATCATCAGATTGTTATGTGGCTGTACTTGGAGCCAGGGTAGGTACATGTCAATTTATATGTTCCAATTTTGAAGCTTGTTTTCCTAATAAAACTTTTACAAATATTTCTTTAACTGGAAAAAGTAAACACAGTTTTAAGTTGATAGTATCCAACTTCATTTATTGTTACTAATCATTATTGGAATCTGTGCAGTATTATCAGTATTATTATTATTATTATTATTATTATTATTATTATTATTATTATTATTATTATTATTATTATTATTATTATTATTATTATTATTATTATTATTATTATTATTATTATTATTATTATTATTATTATTATTATTATTATTATTATTATTATTATTATTATTATTATTATTATTATTATTATTATTATTATTATTATTATTATTATTATTATTATTATTATTATTATTATTATTATTATTATTATTATTATTATTATTATTATTATTATTATTATTATTATTATTAATATTATTATTATTATTATTATTATTATTATTATTATTATTATTATTATTATTATTATTATTATTATTATTATTATTATTATTATTATTATTAATATTAATATTATTACTACTACTACTACTACTACTACTACTACATATTTTCGTCAGTATATGTGTGCAAATATAAACAATTACTCCTGTTCTACTTTTTCCACTTAAACTATATAAATGGTTGCAACAATTTGACTACTGGTATGACATGTTAAATAATTGATATATTTTGTGCTCAGAGTTATCAAACATCATCATAGTCATTTATGTATTTTAACATAGAGAATATGCGCTGAAGAAATGTTAATGAAAATGAGTGGCATTTGTTTTCAGGCCAGTATGTTCATATTCATTATAATTCATATTAAAAGGACCACTGACACTACATTATAGAAAAGAAGCTTGCATATATTATTTGCATTGAAAGAAACTTGCTTGCTCACTTATGTCTGTTTGGATGAATTTAGTAACAGTGACGTCAAAATTAATCGTAAAAACTATTTGTAGTCAGTTTATTGACACTCATCAGTTACTTTTTTATATTATTGAGGGACTATTTTCAAAGGCAATTGCCTCCATTTTCAACCTCTCCCCAACTAGCATCTGTTGTCTGCTCTCGCTCTCTCTCTCTCTCTCTCTCTCTGGTGGTGGAACTATGAACTTTTTGTCAAATTATCTACTGGTGGGATTTCAAAGTTCATTATGTGGTCCTTATTTTTCCATATGAATATATTCTCCCATAAATATTAAAAGCAGAAGCATTATTAACAGTGAAGTACTCTTCATTTTTGAGTTTGATTTGTGAATCGCTTGTTTACACTTTACATATTCTCCCATGTTGTCAATTTAATTTGGTTTACAACTCCTTTTAATAATTTTGGATTTGGATGAATGTCATGATTTTCATTCCAAAAATGAAATGCTACTGCTGATTTTTCTTCTTGTTTCAATCTGACGTTTCTAAAGTGCTCTTTGACTCTGGTTTTTTAGATTTTTTTTAGTTTGACCTATGTAGCATTTTTCACAATTTGTACAACTTATTTTGTACATTCCAGATCTGTTAAACTGATGGGATTTCATCCTTTGTTTTTGAATTTAGCAAAATAGCTAAATTCAGAAAGAAAGGTTGAATTTCCATCAGTTTAATAGATCTGGAATATACAAAATAAGTTGTACAAATTGTGAAAAATGCTACATAGGTCAAACTAAAAAAAATCGAAAAAACCAGAGTCAAAGAGCACTTTAGAAACGTCAGATTGAAAAAGGAAGAAAAATCAGCAATACGAAAATCATGAAAATCTTGACAAAAACATTGGAACAAAAATCATGACATTCAGACAAATACAAAATTATTAAAAGGAGTGATAAACCAAAATAAACTAACAACCTGGAAGAACATATTCATATGGAAAAATAAGGGTTGCGTAATGAACTTTGATATCCCACCAGTAGATAATTTGACAAAGAAGTTCATAGTTCCACCACCAGAGAGAGGAGAGCAGACAACAACAGATGTTGTTGGAGAGAGGTTGAAAATGGAGGCAACAGCCTTTGAAACTAGTCCTCAATAATATTAAAATATAAGCGACAAGTGTCAATAAACCAGCTACAAATAGTTTTTACGATTGCTTGCTCGCATTAATCTGATGCAAATCATCCGAAAGTAATGATGCAGTCTCAATAGCGCTTGATCCGTAACTTTTATCACCCAAATTTATCAAGAATTTGTCAATGACATGTCCATAATATTCTCGAACTGCATTTCTCTTTGATAACATTCATAATTATTAATTTATAGATGAGTTGTATTTATTACACATCTGCTTCACTTACGTACCTATTTTGAGGACATGTTTCGCAAATCATCGTTTGCATCTTCGGCTCTTATGCGAGTTGCATAACAGCCGAAGATGCAAACGATGATTTGCGAAACATGTCCTCAAAATAGGTATGTAAGTGAAGCAGGTGTGTAATAAATACGACTCATCTATAAATTAATAATTATTTCGCTTCACTGTGGTGTTCCAATACAGTTAAATCTCGAAACATTCATAATGTTTACAATGATTTTTGCCTTTAAAAGGTTGTCCATGTTTCACAAAAACCTGAAGTCGTTTAACAGTACTAGTCTTTTCAATTCTCTTGAAACATTCAGAACATATGCCGGTAGTTAATTTCACAATGCCATTTTCTGCAACATCAGAATGATGCTGTATATTAACTTGTGAAGCAACTGAGTGGGATGGCTCAGGTGGTTTCGTCTGCAGCCCTGATTTGGGAGGTCCAGGTTTGATTCCCATGGGCTTTTTCGGAGGTTTTCGCAGGATGCCAGACAAGTGCTGGGTAGGTTAATTACATCTCCCGAATTTTCTGTCCCTCCATTTCATCTCCATTATCATTTCACATCATCTCTCATCTGATGGTCTCTTTCAGGGTAGAAGTGTCAGCGGGTGTCTCGGTGCTGCATGGCAGGATGATACGCTCCTGGTAAACAGTTCCTCCGGTAGGACGGTTTCCGGTTTTCGTGCCGATCTAGTGGGCCGTTTCTGGACCACAGTGGGTGGGATGCCGGTTGTGCTGGCCTGCCGGAGGAGTTTCCAACTGGTAAATAGTACAGACCTGCCCTCTGCACTGTCGTGACTCTTTGTTCGGCCGCCCTCTGTCTCCTGTTGTCTCACTCTTTCTCCCGGGGATGCTCCACTTGAGATATAGGCACAATAGATCGAGACCGGTCGTGGTGCCGAATCCCCTCCTTACTGTAATCCAATCCAACTTGTGTAGCATGTTTAACACAATCTGCTTTTCGTCACTTGTAAAAAGTTTACCTTTAGGATGCTTTTTGTAACCCTGAGCGCTCATTTTAATCACTACCACAATTGCACTGCTCACATGCTCTCCTTGTTGGTGTCATATTCCTCCTGATGTCTGCTTTCCTTGTGTTTAACTGTTGATGGTCTCAGAAAGTTGTTATAGATGTTTCATTTGTTTTTGAACAATATTATAAATGTGCCATGATAATATTAAAGCATTTAGAGTTTTATTAACATATTGCAGACAGAAATAATGTCAAGAAATGGCTTAACTATTTTACCATGCTCATGATGAGCATTTTATTTGAGAACCAATCGGAGGGTTCACAGTGCTCATATGCTGCTGAAATCCCTTACATTTGCATATAACAAGTGTGGTGCTTATTTCAACAGGAGTATAGTTCTTTCTGGAAACAAGTTCCACATGTGGGCATAATAAACCACTTGTGAAAATGCAAAAAGTTGGATTTTCAAAATTACCTGCAAATTCAGTGAAAAATTTGGGTTGTTTTCAAACAAAGCATAATTAGGGTTGCAAATACATTATTATGTGTTTCAAATGGGAAGGTGTTTGTCCTTGAGCACTACTAGGTGAGCAACCAATCGGAGTCCTGCGGTGTTGTCGTACTGCATTCCCCATAAGTGGTGTGTGACGAGTGCCAAACTAATCAATCTCTAATAAATACTATTCGCGCTAAGACAAAAATTCAGACTTTCCCAAAACTGATAGATGAAGGAGAGAGTAATGTATTTAACATAACCGTAAAAACCCCAAATTTTTAGCTCAAATAGTTTTCCTAATACAAATAAAGTAGATACCATTATATTATAACAATGCATTGCGACATAAGCACTGTAATGAATATCATTATTGGTTGGCATATATGCATGTACGTATATTTGAAATTACTCAGAACTGTAACGTAAACATTTGACATGACATGGTAAAAGAAATATGTACTTTGAAAAAGCCAGGGTGTTTGTTAAATTCGATGAGAGGAAACGATACACTTCCTGCTGGTCTGGTAGAATGTGTCTGGTCACATTATATCTTTGTTTATGAATGGTTCATAATCTCTATTTACTCCAGAGAGTTCAAAGCAGCATTATTCAGTTACTCTTCCATGAAAAAGTGTATCATCTGGATCAATGAGATGTGATCCGCCCCCCCCCCCCCCCCCTTTACTACTGCTAGAACAATCGAATAGAGTTAATGTGGGCTCAAATTATGTTGCAATTGCAAACAGAAATAATATTTTTAAACTGACTGACGTTGAAGGACTTATTCACAAAGAAATTGACAAGGAACACAAGACTGGGAAAACTGTGTGAGACATCAGATGAACTACAAGAAGAAGACTTTTGGAATGAAATAGCACGTAATGAGATTTTGGAACCTATCATCATAAATTTGCAGTACACAAACGATGAAGACAATGACAAATTATCTCTTAACGCAAGTAAAATTCACAGCTATACGGATGCACCGCTGGTATTTTCGTTGGATTAGAAAAATAAGTAATTCATAAACTATAATTAGCTTTAAACTAAATATTTGAAACATTTGCGAATATACGAATTCATGTTGCAATTGTGATTTCAAAAACTGCATTATTATAAAACTTTGGAAAATTCAGTTTGCGTTCCCTTAGGTCTAGCATCACGAGCACTCACAAGTGTGCGAGAGAGAGGGAAATATAAAAATAATGGAGATAATGAGGTGGCAACGGTGAAGGCTCTCACGCATCTGATTCGATACAGGCGAGAACTCTTCTCATTTGAAACACATAATAAATTCACATACCCTTTATATTGTTAAAGTGACTTGGAAAGTCATGGCAGGTTTATTTAATACATGATTACACAAATCATGTGATGCTTTGAAAACATAGTTATTTATTGATGTCATGTCATACCATATATGTGTTGCAAGTGTCTATAGAATAAACATTTGATGATTCTACATGAATCAACTCTGTAACAAAATTTGTGTTACTCCATATTAAGCCAACAAATAGAAGCATGAAGCTAATAATTATTATGTTGGACTTCGTCACCATGTTTCTAGACATTTTGTAAATGACATTGCAGTACAATATAAATTATCTAGTATTGTATGCTAATCTTTTATCAGAAAGAGTCATTTATAACTTTTCTTGAAGAAGCAAACTTAGATTACAAGTTTACAAAAAAGATAAGAGAAGAAAACAGAATTAGTTTGCTATTTTTTTTTATGAGCTTATCCTTGGAAATGAAATTACCTATGAGTAATTCCAGGTCAAACTGAACAAGGTTTGTACATAGGTGCTCTGAAAAATTTCCCAGCTAATAAAGATACAAGACATTTTTTCAGAAATTTTTATTTTTCAACATAGTCTCCTTGTAACTCCACACACTTCTCCCAGCAATGCTCCCATCTCTGTAACCCATCCAAATAGTACTTGGCATGTTTCTCTGCAAAATAATTGTTCAAGAAAGTGATTGCCTCTTCATTTGACAAAAATCTCTGTCCTCCGAGCGCAATTTTCAGAAGAGGGAACAAAAACAAGTTGCTTGGGGTTAATGAAATGTGTAGTGTTTAACGCCTGCTTTTACTGCATACGGCACCGCAGGCGATGACACTGATGATACATGAGATGAAGATGGAGTACCGGTGGAATGAGATGGCGGGGGAAACCGAAGATCTCAGAGAAAACCTGCCCCAACGCCGTGTTGTCCACCACAAATCTCACTTTGCAGTCACCTGGGATCAAACCCGGGCCGCCTTGGTGAGAGCCAAGCAGTCTAACCATTGAGCCACGGCGCGGCCTCGCTTGGGGCTAGAGCTGGTGAGTAAGGCAGATGGTCAAGCAGTTCAAACTGTAATTCGTGGATTTTCGCCATTGCAACCGTTAAGGTGTGAGACGGTGCGTTGTCTTGGTGAAACAAGGTTTTCTTTTTCTGCAAATGTGGCCGTTTTTCCGCAAGTTCTGCCTTCAGTTTGTCAAGTAATGATGCATAGTATGCTCCTGTAATGGTTTTTCCTTTTTGAAGATGATCGATTAAAATAACTCCATGACTATTCCAAAAAACAGTCGCCATCACTTTCCCAGCTGAAAAAACAGTTTTTGCTTTTTTTTTTTTGAGTTAGTTCCCCCTTTGCAGTCCACTGTTTAGACTGTATTTTTGTTTCGGGCATATAATGGTGTATCCAAGTTTCATCTACAGTAATTAATTGGCGCCAAAACTCGGATTTATTGCGCCTGAACTTCACCAACAGAGCATTGGAAATGTTCATTCAAACACGTTTTTGGTCTAACATGAGCAAATGCGGCACCCAATGCATGGACAGCTTTCTCATATCTAAATGTTGATTTAATATGTGACAAACACGTTCTTTTGACAAGTTCATAGCCTCTTCTATCTCTCTCACTTTAATTTCGCAGTCGTCTAGCACCATTTGCTGAACTTGATGTTTTCGTTGGTAGTTGCAGTTTTTGGACGTCCCGAATGTTCGTCTCCCAAGGTCTTACAGCCACATTTAAATTCAGCTGCCCAAAATTTCACGGTGGTAAATGATGGTGCAGAGTCCCTATACACAGAGTCCAACTCATCTTTGATATGCGTAGGCATATTGCCTTTCAAAAACAAATATTTAATAACAGCTCGATATTCGATTTTGTCCATTTTCATAAAAACACTATTTCAAACGACTGTTACATAACAACTGAGCATCCAAAATAGCTGAAATTTGGTAACTGTCAACAGATGAACAACTAAATTCACTACCTTTAATTAATGAGTGCTTCCATCTTCATGTTGTGGTCAGAAACTTTGCAGGCCACCATTGTACCTCTCATTTGTATACGTATTGAGCTTTTGTATGTAACCTGATAAGATACATACCATCATTTTTTTATGTATCATACATCATCAACGTTTCTGAGATATTGTGTACACTAACATTAGTAAATTCTTATTTCTGATGAAATTGAGTTGGTACCATTTAAAAGGTTTAAAAGTTGAACAATTAATCAGCAAATTCACTTTAGTTTCATTCTTCCATTCATTCCACATTACACCCTAATTGGATGGTGTTATGCATCAGTGTATGTTTGCAATTCCTTATTCTCTTAATAAACAAAACAAATTTGGAATTTGGTTAATAGAAATTAGTAAAAGAAGAGTACTGATTGTATTACTATTATACATGATAAAAGAATGAGTAATATGGACCTTGCTAATATATTTGGACTGTTTTTCTCAACCAATGTAGTAAATGTACATGCTGAACATCTTCTTAAAACTTCCGAGCATACTAAGTCTTCGGACAATGTTGATAACATTGAAATTGAGCACTTGCATGCAATGATGGGGTAAGTCTGGTTACCCCATTTGTGCCAAGTATATGAAATTCGGAATTCTCAATGGGTCAGCATTATACTTCTAAGAAACAGCCGATAGATTATAGCACATGTATTGTTACAATGCTGCATGATTTCTATGAGTCACACACTCACTGTTTCATTGTCCAGTAGCTGATTGTTACATAGTGGTAACAAAGCAAAATGAGCCCAGATTCAGATTTTGTAAATGATTTGTCCCTTGCTGAAAAAAAAAAAAAGAGAAAAGAAATAAGGAGAAAGGAAGGAAAAGGTTATCACATCCGAGACTTTGGAAGAGAAATTAAATAAGAAACTAAGAATTGAGGTAAGAATACATGCAATGTAAATTTCATTAATGAAGTAACATGTGAACTATACTGGAATACAGTAATATTACTTGGTAATATAATAATATATATCCTTACAAGGGAAGCAGTATTGCAGAATCTACAATAATTATGTAGAAAATGAAGCTAGCTACAGTGAAACAATGAATATTATACCAATATAAGAATTTGTAACACAAGCTTCACTTAACTTAAGAAAATGGTGTTAAATCTTCTTTCTAATTGATATCGATTTTACGAACTCTTGTCTACATCTTCAGTCAAGTTTTCTCATGTGGTTTTCCTTGACTGAAGATGTGGAGAAGAGTTCGTGAAATCGATATCAATTAGAAAGAAGATTTCACACAATTTTCTAAGTTAAGTGAAGCTTGTGTTACAAATTGTTATATTTGTATAAGAATCTTCAATAATTTACAAAGTAGAACAAGTTAATGCATCCCTCAAAGAAATTGTAGACCATATGGTGCATAGTAAGAAAGTTGACAACAAATGAAGAAGGACCTGCTGAAACTTGATGAGAAGAATTTAATAATACAGTTTGATTATGCGAACTTGCCATTGCCTCGTATCCCTGTCACTAAACAGTTCTATAAAAGGCTGATTTGGAGGTTTTCGTTTAATGTGCATGTGCATTCAAATAACTCTTACATGTTTCACTTCGTGGAAGGTGAATACAAGAAAGGAGCCAATAGCATCTGTTCTTTTGTGTTTCATGTTTTGCAACAGAAGCTTCTACACCAGACAAATCTTACAGTATTTCAGATGCAAAACAGGAATAAGACATTTACAAGATGAAGTGTAAAGACTGTGAAAAAATTTACATAGGGAGGACAAAAACATAGGCACTAGAAAGAAAGAACATTTTCGGCACTTAAGATACAAAAATATTGATAAGTCTGCAATAGGAGCTCATTTCTGGTCTGAAAATCATGGAATTGAAGATAGCACCAAATTATTAAAATACGTACAAAAACATAGTGAACTCATCATATGGGAGAGAATATACATAAAAAATCATAAAACCAGCTAATGAACTTTGAAATACCGCCAGAAGACAACCCCACATTTAAATTCATCACAAAATCAACAGATGGCAGCAGCAACTCCAAAACTACCCACACCACTGGATCAAGCTTTAGTTGCATTAGAGCCGATGATGCGAACGATAGTTCACGAATCATGTCCTCAATATAGGTGTGTAAGTGAAGCTGATGTGTAATAAATACGACTTGTCTATAATTTAATAATTATTTTGCTTCACTGTGGTGTTCCAATACAGTTAAATTTCGATAAATCAGACTGTAGTTTGAGTTTTCCTGTACATTTCTGTGATATTGGGAATCACCATTAGACATTATTAATGTTTAGATGAGTCGTATTTATTACACATCTGCTTCACTTTCGTACCTATTTTGAGGACATGTTTCGCAAATCATCGTTTGCATCTTCGGCTCTTATGCGACTCTTTTTCAGTCGCATAAGAGCCGAAGATGCAAACGATGATTTGCGAAACATGTCCTCAAAATAGGTACGAAAGTGAAGTAGATGTATAATAAATACGACTCATCTAAAAATTAATAATTATTTCGCTTCACTGTGGTGTTCCAATGCAGTTAAATCTCGATATATTGAAGTGACGTCAAGTCAAGAGGAACACGCGAAAGTTAGATCCAGCCAATTTTAAAAACCGCACAACATGGAGGTAAGGAAGTTCACATTTTTTTTTTTTTTTTTTTTGAGTCGCATAAGAGCCGAAGATGCAAACGATGATTTGCAAAACATGTCCTCAAAATAGGTATGAAAGTGAAGCAGATGTGTAATAAATACGACTCATCTAAAAATTAATAATTATTTCGCTTCACTGTGGTGTTCCAATACAGTTAAATCTCGACCATTAGACATGTTTTTCCTGTTCGGGGGCATAGTTACTTACTGCCAGTGTGATCAAAATTTAGGTACATATTGACAAAAGATTAAGAAAACAGAAGTCATCGAGACACCATGACAATTACATCAACATAATAAATGCTAAGCAGCCTTCCTTCATTGTCCTTAAAGGAATTGTGTTAGATTATGATACAGCACTAAGGCAGAGTAATCAGTTGAAACTACTGAGTAAAGGACTTTATCTTTCAAGGCTTGAATGATATCCTTAATGGAACTTTAGTTGTTCAAAAAAATTACTCTGACATAGGATTATTAAAAACATACAAGATATATCCTAATAAGAAGCTTCAAGCTATACAATTTATGACAGTTCCTAATATTGGTGTTAAGAGGATGGTCTATCCTGTTACTTATCAGAAACAGGCAAAATATTTACGAGCAAATTTATTGAACAAGCAACCAAACCTCAATGTCAACAAGCTGACAGCAGTTCATGAGTCACTACTGTCCGGCCGCTGTATGTTCGGCTCTGACATTTAGTGGCTGCAGGAGGTGGAGGGGGAAGGTTACTAGTACCAACATATAATAATGAGTAATTGAAAACATATCGTCAGAATTATCTTTATAATGAGAGTATAAGACTATATTAGCTTCAAAACATTGAAATACAACTTTTAATTTCATTATCATGCAAGATATTCTTTACAACATCACTGTATTCAAATATTTCGTTCACACCTTTCACGCACACCAACTGCTTCTGTTGGTGATACTGGGAGTCTGTACATCCGGTGTCGTGGTCAGGAAGTTAAAACTGTCTGCTAGCGCCAATCAGCGTTGTCGCTGATAGGCGTGGCTCCCGAACTCAACACCGTGTTGCCAGCTTCAATTTGTTTGAGCCACGTGGCCTAATAGCGGCTTGCGCTGGTGAACTTTTTTCGGTATATTTTTCGTGCGTGAATTCCGATGTTTAGTGTTCGTAAGTCCTATTATTATCGCTATTATAATAATATGGCTCCTGGTTCGTGTAATATGCAAGTACTGAAATATTTAAAATACACATTGTTCCTCTGCTTGAAATTCCCGCTAAAGAACTGGCAACAGCCTGCTTCCCCCTCTCGAGAAATGTCAGAGCCGAACATACAGCGGCCGGACAGTAGTGAGGCATGTTTATGTTACTAGTAAACACATAAGATTAATAGATTAACATATTGATTAATAGTAACCAAATGGCAAACTATCATCATCTACTGGAAGTAATCAAAAGGTTAATCAGTCCACTGGCTGAGGATGTGATGGAAACATTGCAAAATCGATCCCAGAGAATTTCGACAATTTTAAACCAGATAAGTGAAGTTGGTTACCAAATGTTGTAGTTTATTTATAATGATTGATGTCATACTATTTCAAAATAGCAATGAAAAACTTTTCCACATTTCTTCTTGCAACTGGCATTTCCTGATACATCCTATTTATTATTCAATGATCAAATATCATGTCTTTATCAGCAGTGATAGGTTGCTATTTATGCAGAATGCTTATGGAAACTTTCATTGTGATTTGATATTTTAGTCCTAAATATCCAAGTGGCCCATTCTCAAAATGCTCATTAAAGGAACACGGTTATTCCTCACCAGCATTTAGATACCTTTTCATTGATTTTTCCTGCTTCAAAAGAAAAAATGATTTAATTATAAGTAATAGCAGCTGTAGTGGTTTTGGTGATGGTAGCAGTGGTGTCAGCATTAGTGTTAGTGCCGGCTTGTTATCCAGTTTTGTGTAGATGGTGATAGTGGTGGTGGTGGTGTTGGTGGTGGTGGCAGTACCAGCTTGTAATCCAATTTTGTATAGATGGTGATGGCAGTAGTGGTGAGGCAGTGACGGCTTATAATCCAGTTCTGTGTAGATGGTGATGGTGACCGGTTTGTTTTGGGATGCTGTATGCATTCAAAATGTAAAGAAAGGAGTCATGCAAGACCATTTATTTGATGTTGAATTTTTTTATCTTTCTGGTTTTCTCTTATTTAAGTTCAGAGACCTGCATTCCTTTAATGTTGGTCACCTTGCTTGTTGTTGAACTTATTGCAAAGTGTTTTGAAGACTTAACTTTATACCAAATTCAATATTCCAACAAGATAGAGACGTGTATTTTGGTAAAGCTTTCAGCTAGGTGCTTTAAGCCAATAAAAATTATCCCTAAAAGGCTAATGTGTTTATTTCTTCCCTAAATAGATTAAGTTGCCACAAGCTTAGCAGCCTGCCTCGGTAGTGTAGATGGTAGCGAGTCTGCCTCATTTTCAAGAGGTCCCGAGTTCGAATCTCGGTCAGGGTGAGTTACCCGGATAAGGTTTTTTTCTGGGGTTTTCCCTTATCCTGTAAGACATATGTCGGGTAACTCTAAGCTCTACGGACCCTGGGCTCATTTGAACATCATTTCACCCATACCATTCATTGTCCCGATATGACTTAACGTTGGAGGACGTAAATTACAAACCCCCCAAAAAAAAGCTTAGCACATGCTTATTTCATAAAATTTGGACACTGGCGATAGTGTGTATAAAGAGATCACATTTTATTTTTTAGTGGTGTAGTTAAAATAATCAACAAGTTAATTCAGCCCTGGTGTGACTTTATGTAGTTGAAGGTAAACTAAAAAAATGTATAAAAAAAGAAGACAGCAGTTAATATATTGAATAATGAGGTGGAAATTTGAAACATTAAACATCATTTAATATAAATACCATCTACATGGTTTGGGCACTAATAGTACCCATTCTCAAGAAGTATCATTATTAGGGCTGCAACATCAGGGCAGGAACGTGCTGATATCATGTAGAACAGGATGGGTCAGGTTACAGCAATAAGGGTTAAAGGTCACTGATGCAGCGTGGTAGTGTCCAAATGGCTATACAGGTGCCAGGTTACGGTATTGCAGTTGTACTCTATCGTGTTTCACATCTGATGGCCATAGTATTTTCATGGCATTGTCAAATATTGCACTTATAGTAGAATAATTTGCAACACTGACTACGTCACTTGTTAGAAGATACAGTTCAATGGGGCCTTCTGCATCCAGTGCTCCAACAACCACAAATCACCCAAAGACATCCGTTGTTTCATCCATTGAAACCCATATGTTGCGGTTATTTAGGTTCATTCTTATACCATCAATGCACTTATCTTAACAGTTTTTTACATAGTACTTACGTAAAGTCATAGGATGTGGAATTGGTTTGTCAGTGTACTTTTCTAAAAATGCACACAACTTTGTATCCTGTAGTTTATGTAAAGGAATATCGGCAGAAATAAATGCCACACATAGCTCTTCATTAAATTTTTTATTTAATGGAAGTACGTCCTGTTGTAGCGATGAATTTTCACATTTTGCAACACAATGCTTATGTGTTGCAGTACTGACATGTCATAGCACATTAATCGGTTTACTATGAGCAATTGTTTTATTGCAAGGTTTACAATAAAGGTTTTCATGAAAAAGAGAGGAAACCTGTTCCCCATACTCAAATATATACTTTTGTAAACCTGTGGACGTTGGTAACCTTTCCTTTGGCATTGTACCCAACCCTCCCATTGAAATCAGTCCACTACCGGTGCCTCCCAACACAAGCAACCGCTCCAATGTCGCTGCCCTAATCATTATTAACACATCACTGTTAATAATTTTCTACTTAATGAACACAAAATGTAATGTTTTACATATATTAAACAATGTTTATTTCAATAGATAACAAAGAATGCCCATGATTAGTATACATAGAGTAAAAGTTCCTTAAGCCTTCTAATGGTTAGTATTAAGTGCAAAACTAAATCCACTTACGTGTTAAGACTTATCTGTAAAAGGAAAGAGTCATTTTTCAATACAGTTATTCATATTGTGTTATCATTAAGGGATTTTTCATACCGTTTTTTACTAAGAGCATCTAGATAGAAAACTGAAAGTTCATTGGGGAAGAAAGTATAAATATTAGTCAATGTTGTCAGCCAACTCGGAATGTGTAAACATTTTGAGACCTTTAGAACAAACAAGAAAAGAGATGGCTTCATGGTAGCATATGAGACTCATGCCTGAGAGGTCCCAGGTTCAATCTCTGATGGCCACCCACTGTGACCATGGGCTTTTCCTTGGTTTTTCCCAGGCGGGCAAGTGTGTCCTCTACCACAGCTCCCCTCTCTCCCATTCCCTCTAATTTTGTGCCCCTCTTTCATGTTACAGGGTGGCACTAGGTTTGTGCGTCGTGAAGGCAAGCAGATGTCGCAGAGTCTTGTGATTTGAGGGTGACCATTCATGCCTCCATTACTGGGTCTAGCTTTTCCCTGTTCCCACTGGAGGGGAGTCTCAGAGCACCCTCTGACAATTTGGGCAGGTTGCCACGAGTGCCTACCAGCTGGTTGGTTAAGCCAGTAACTGTTACAAAACTTGCTGTGTCTTTTATAACTAGGTCTTCCAGGTAGGACCGTGTCTTGGTTGTTTCTCTGGTCGACGTTTCGCCCCAACTATGTAGGGCTTCTTTGGGACTTCTTCCTTGACAGCTCTGCAGCAACTGTGCCGGTGGAGACGATGCACGCTTATTTATCCCTTGGAGGTTCTCAGCATCAGTCAATAGGAGCAAAGTAGGCAGGCTGACTGCCAGTACCTCCGAGGGATAAATAAGCGCGCATCGTCTCCACCGACACAGTTGCTGCGGAGCTGTCAAGGAAGAAGTCCAGAAGAAGCCCTACATAGTTGGGACGAGATGTCGACCAGAGAAACAACCAAAACGCGGTCCTACCCTGAAGACCTAGTTATAATGGACACTGAACGCCGAAGTCTACGCACTGAGTTGCCTTGTCTTTGTAACTTATGTTGTTAGTTCCTGCAGCCCACACATCTCTTGCAGCTCCTTCATCCCAATCTTTCCTCACACAAAAGATCCAATTGCAGGTCAAGATGCTAGATATCCTTTCCGTTATCTAATCTATCTCTACCTCTTCAGAACAAAGAGGAGCAAAGTATAATAGAAATGATTGTATAAAGGGTCTTACAGATAATCAGGAAATATGTATGTGCAATCGTCACAAGTGCAGAAATATTTCATAGTAGTTGCATTGTAGAAAGAGTTAAGCAGTATTTTCTATGCTGGTTTTGGTAAAGAATGCAGTTTAGGTAGAATATTTTGACAAAAAAAAAATAATAATAATACAATTTTGAAAAATTGCACTTAAGACATATAATTTCTCTGCTTGTATAATGTGAAAGCGCATGCAGAGTAATCACTCGTTTGCTATAATATGTATATAAGGTAGGAAAAAAGTGTGTGCATGCATGTGAGCATGATTATGAAGAATATGCCTAACTTAGGGTTGGTTGTTGTGTGTGGCAGCAGCATGCAGGCTCTGGTGGGGTTGTGGCCGAATTACTTCCGAATCCTCAGTTTGTGCTGACACAGAGGCAGTCCCCCCCGCCTGCTCACCAACAGGTAAATTAGCTTGCTCTTTTGGTGATTGCTTCTATGCCAAGCTTTATCTTACTAATGGTGATGGTATTTTTAATGTTAATGTGTAACAGTAATTTATTTTATCTTCTATATACAACTGTTGTAGAAAATTGATAAACAAAAGGTGCAGTAAAGAGAAATGGAACAGGATTGTTTGGCCTTTTCAGCTTCTGCTTTTACCGTTTAAGAAAGTCAGTTTGCAGATAGACACAGAGCATAGCTTTTATAAATGCAGCACTAACAATACTTAAAAGCTATCATATCTGTTTTTTAATGTCGTTTTAACTAAAATAATTGTCGTATTTGTTGTTTCTATATGTTAAATGGCGGAGACTTAAAAGTTATTCTCTGGTTGAATGCAAACCAATTTACTATTTCAAACTTGCATATTAACTATAATGTCATTAATGTATAAATTTAGGCTTTAAGGCCAGTATCAAAATGAATAAAGGCATTATTATTATTAGGGGCAGTGATATTTAGCATTTTGAAATCAGAAATTTTGCATTTTGATTTTTACATTTAGCATTTATACATTTCCAATTTAGCATTTTATAGCATTTTGAAAAAAAAAAAAAAAGGTTAATTTGAGTTATTTTTTTAAATGAATATTAAAAATTATGAGGGCTGTTCAATAAAGAATGATCATAATTTTTTTACGATCATAATTTTTCCCACTAATAGCTTAATGTGAAACAAACACTCCATAGTAGTTTCATTGTTGGTACTCCTGGTTCCCACCTGTGAGAACCAGGCAAGTTCAGACATGTTCAGTATCGCCTACCGCTGCTATGGAGGTTACATGCAGTTAAAGTTGATGTTAGAGGAAGATCCGGAGTTTCTTTCAAACGTAATCACTGCTGATGAAAGTTGGCTACATTATTTTGATCCTGAGAGCAAACAGCAAAGCTCAGTGTGGAAATCTCCTTCATCACCAACTCCCAAAAAAGCAAAAGTGGTTGCTTCTGCTGGGAAAGTTATGGTCATCTCATTCTTTGATATTCATGGAATGGTTTATCAGCATGTTGTACCTGCACACACATCAGTAACTGGACAATACTACAGGGATGTCCTGAAAACATTGCAAGTCCATGTCAGGCGCAAAAGACCACATTTCCGTGAAGCAGGCTGGATGCTGCACCACGATAATGCGCAGCAGCATATTGCCATTGTTGTTGCTGAATATCTTGCAAAACCAACGTGAAGGGCATCCCTCACCCTCCCTATAGTCCGGATTTAGCCCCATGTGACTTTTTTCTATTCCCTAACTTGAAGAAACGCCTTTGTAGGAGGCATTATCCATCATCAGAAGCAATGGTGAAGGCTGCAGAGGCGTTTTTGAAGGATCTCTCAAAAAATGGTTTTCAGCATGTCTTTGAAGACTGGCAGAAACGCTTGTGCAAGTGCATCACATTCAGGGGAGACTATTTTGATAAGGACCATCAAAATTATGAGGATGAGTAAAAGGACATTGTCAAAAAAAGGAATTGTGGTCATTCTTTATTGAACAGCCCTCGTATTTATAAGAGATTTAAAACACATTTATGGAGGGTTATTAATGACTGTCAAAAATGCATAAAGTGTCAATTTATTTTTACATTAATATAGGTTAAAGCAATACACAGAAATCTTGAACAAGCTGATACAGGCTAAAACATACTACATGACACAAAGAAAGATAAATATACTGATGTAAAACTAGCACAATAAAAAGAAATTGCACAAAATTGGCCTATATCATAACTCATAAATTTATGATTCAGTAATGCTGTTGAATGAAAGCAGTGAACATATTTCAAGATTCTGTTCTGTCATTTGAGTCCTCACGCTACTCAAAATCAAATTATATTTAGTGAAATATCTTTCAGCATCTATGCTGTTGGTAGGACCCCAAATGCATTGCAGAGCAATGGTGGGCAATGTTGGAACAAGCTAATTTAGCGGCAAGGGTTGCTGTCCACATTCCAGAAGAATGGTCACTTTGTTTATAACTTTCTAAACATGTAAAGGTTCCACAGACTCTTCAGTTAAAGTTTCCAGAAGAAAAATCATTGGAACAAAATAATTACTTGGAAAATCTCCGATTTCACATTTTAGGTCAATTTCGCATTTTATTGTGCTATATCGCATTTGCAAACAATCACCACCCCTAATTATTATTTCCTTGGCTTGTAAGCTGTGCTCTAGAAGGCATCGAAGACACCAACATTTTGCCAAGGACTGCTGTCAGCATCTTCAAGGAGCATGATCTATGGTCTATGCTGGGTGGAGCTGCAACAGCTGCACACTTATATAACTGTGGTGGCACTGTAATTTCTGCCCAGCCCCACTGTATAAGTGTGCACATTTGCGCTCTGACCAGCACAGAACATAGATACCCTCACCCTGAAAATGCCAAGCACAGTCCTTGTAGACCACAGCTTACAAGCCCTGGAAATGATATATTTTAAATTTAATTTAAAGGGAGTTGATTAATGACATATTTATTCATAATATGATTAATTTTCTTTAAGCACCTTCATTTTGTGAAACCATATTTTAGCATTACGTAAAAAATGAAGCTAGCTACAGTGAAGCAATAAATATTACACAGATACAACCATTTGCAACAAAAACTTCACTTATCTTAAGAAAGTGATGTAAATTTTTCTTATTAATTGATGAGATAGATTTCCTAAACATTTGTCCAGTCATCAAACAACTTGAAGTTTTTGATAGATTGAGTCAACATGAAAAATTCAATGCCATGGCTGGGATTTGAACCACGAATCTCCTGGTTTCCGTCCAGTCGCTCTAGCCCATTGAGCTACCATGGCCAATGTTCCGTCCTGACATTAAATTCTTCATTTAACTCATATATTTCCCTGGTAAACCACTAGGGCTCTCGCATCCGAGATACACCATTTGTGGCTACTTACCATCATAAGTACTTGAGTCCCAGGCTACATCATTTAACTCCCAGCCATGGCATTGAATTTTTCATGTTAACTCAATCTATCAAAAACCTTAGCCTACATACATCTAGTATGAGGAAATTATTAATTTACATCAATTAACTAAAATAATAAGAGTTAAATGATGAAGCCTGGGACTTAAGTACTTAGGATAGTAAGTTGCCACAAACAGTGTATCTCAAATGCGAGAGCCCCTAGTGGTTTACTGGGAAAATATACGAGTCAAATGGAGAATTTAATGTCAGGACGGCACGTTGGCCATAGTAGCTCAATGGGTTAGAGCGACTGGATGGAAACTAGGAGATCTGTGGTTCAAATCCCGGCCATGGTATGAATTTTTCATGTTGACTCAATCTAACAAAAACTTCAAGTTGTTTGATGACTGCAGATGTGGACAAATGTTTATGAAAACAATCTTGTCAATTAATAAGAAAAATTTACATCATTTTCTTAAGATAAGTGAAGTTTTTGTAACAAATAGTTGTATTGGTGTAATATTTGAGCATACTTGTTTGTCAGATCTAAAACAGCATATTGTGACTTTGTGGGTTCGTGAAATGAAAAGTCCAATTACACAAACTCAACAATGTTCTTCATTTCTACCGACTTACAGTTTAGCACTTGCCAATTACACAGAATTACGTGCTGCACACAATTACAATTCACCAGTTCGTCCGTTAAATTTCACTTGTACTCGCGATTACGTAAACTCCGATGCACATACACAGTTATGTTGCACAATCTTCTCGTTGTACACTGGCACTGCATTCTCACACCAAGAACTGACTAACTCTTACACCAAAACTGCGACTGTCTCCTCACTCACTCCTCGTGCACGACGTGTAGCTTATATGGGGTACGCTTGCCAATCTCGAAGGTTCCCCAGTAGATGAAAGATCCCGTAATTTCGAGAACACAGGTGGAACAGAAACAAACGGCACAATGATGTTTTTCTCCCGGCCATCGCCTGTCACCACTATAAGACAAACGAGGGGAGGGCGTGGCTAACACGGACCTCCCTTGCTGTCCGCTCCCAGCTGCTTCTATAGGGTGTTCCAACGCTCGCGTGACAATATCTACAGTGATGAACCACTGTAACCCAGAAGTGTTACTGCTCTTACTTTAAAGTTATAAGCTGTACATGAAATAAAGAATTTTGAAATATAATAACTATAACTTAGAGCATTATTTACAAACACATGTGAAATGTTTTCTCACAGCAGAATTGGACCTTATATATGAAGTTATCAGTTATTATTGGCCTCAAGGCATCCAGTAATATGAAATTTGTCAGTAGTGTTCTGTTGATTACATGTTGCTTAAAATATGCAAACAAATTGTTTTCAAAGCTGTGCAGCTAAGTTGTTTTCTTTTAATTAATTTACTTAAGTTTGAAAGAATATACAAACGATTAGTAAACGAAGGTTTTTACAGCCGGCATCTTGTTTATTAGAAGATTCCAGGAGAAGGATGAGGAAGCCCAGTGGACCACAGCCTTTTAGCCTAGATCTTTTCTTGTACTATACAGACTATGTTGTAATGGACGTAAACATACAAAATACACAAATAGATATTAATTAAACTGTAAATACTAATAAACTGAGTAAAGCAGCATTCTGGCCAAAAGCATTTAATTATGATTTTATACTGAGTTTGGAGGTGGCATCCTTATTTTTTCCAAAAAGGAATAATTCTCGTGTATAAGTACTTGCCAGTGGTAGTATATCTGTCGGAATAATGGTTTACATGAGCATAACTTCTTTTCACAACATATTATGTTGGAAAGCTTGTTTCTGCTAGCTCCTTGTGAATTCTTAAAATACTACAAACATACAAGCTTACACAACCCGCACATGTGTATCAAAGAAAGATATATTAAAAATAAAAAGATTTGAAATTGATACTGTTAAGTTCATTAGATACAGACTTTAATATTGAAGCAAACAATTAAATATTCATAACAATTCTTTGGACGTTACAATTCCTGTAAATGGTCTATAGAGTGAGGTCACCTGGCTTTAAATATTTTAGATCCATTTTTAGGCAATTACAAGTGCAATGACACAGTTTACCAGTTCACCTAATTGCTTTATAATTGCTCAATTTCTTCTCGGGCAGCAAGCCAGGTGAAAAGACAATCAGAAATCGACGTTTTGAGAATGTGCATCTCTCCCATCATCAGGATATTTATTAAATGTTATAACCACAAATGAAACACTGGATATAACACAAATATAAACAAAGACAAAACACTATCAAAATTTGCATTACTGAACAAAAGACTTTTCAGTAAATTAATTGCCAGGTGAGGAGACGGCAATAGTATAGAAAATTAATTGTGTCAAAGAAACGTAACTACTTAACTTGATTATCAAGCTGTATCGATCTGTGCTTCTTAAGTAAACGGATTTCCATTTTTAAGGTCGGTTTCCAAGAGGAGCTGAACTGAAATCCAGCATCACGATTAAGCGTGCTCCTCTCAGAGGAAATGGCCAAAGCCTCCTTAATTCTCTGCTCCCAGTAACTGTTGGATTTTACCAAGATGGTCGTCTCTCAAAAATTGGCTCTATGGTCATTATCAAAACAATGCTCTGCCAGTCCAGACTTCTCAGGTTGCATTAACCGCTTCACCGATGGCCATTTAAATCCTTCAGGGGCCGGAAACGGATACCCAATAAACATTTAAATTGTTAAATGCTGTAAAAATGCATCATAAATACAATTCCATATCTTCCGTATTTATTACGTTTTTTAAATGAAACAAAAGCTGGTTTAAAATCCATTAAAGGCAGTATACATCTGCAGTAACAAAAAAGTGGAGACTACAGTAATAAATCGTTCAAATTTCACTTCTTTGTTTTGCTGTAGCAAAAGCCATTCTTTGTGCCGAACGCGCCTAATATTTGAATCATTTTGTTTTGTGTGTATACGAGCCAATGTATGTATAGCTATGCAAGCGACTTCTCCAGTTCAAGTTTAGTTTATTTATGCTATACCAAGCGATAATCATACGAGTATATGTTGCATGGAAAGAAAACTCCCTGTCAGCATCTGTTATTACAGTGTTTTTCAACCAAGGTTTCTGGTAGCCTTATGCAGCTGTTTTTGCTCAGTATTTTAGTTATTTATACTCTCTCTGTATTCAGAGTGATTTCTTATAGCTATCAAGACCTAAATGAATGGCACATTTGAAATTGTTAAATTTCAATGTTAACCATGTCTTATCCCCGTAATGTAGCAAATAAATTAGCTTGCGTATGATGTATACAGGCTTCTGATATTACTGTAGAAAATCTGGATTTTTATACCACTGGATGTAACCATGCACAATTGTTTAGTAATTTTCAGAGCTGTAAATTCACGCAAGACATTCACCTACCTGTACTTGCGCGTATAAATAGCTCGTAACCTAATTGAGTATTATAATACTCAGAGGCCTATTTATACTGGGGGGTAAGAAATTCACCACGACATCACCCCTCGTAGTTGAGAGAAAACACTTCCTAAAAGCATACCACTCACAACCGAAAAAGTTGCAGCCATTTCGAAAATATCTAGTGTGTTGCGAAAAAGAAGTTTGCAAGGAAACCAATATTATTTGGTGTGAATCTGCAGATGTGCCCTTGAGTGTTTATCGAGGTTTGGAGGTGTACAATTCAAAAAGAAACCTTTAAGGGTACGTTTACATCCCTTATAAAACTAATTTAAATTTATTGTAAAATAGGAAGATTAGAATAAATGGCGTTAAATGAGCATTAAATGCATGTATGCGCTGGACGTCTATACACCTCCATATCGGTTTGGGGCATTTTAACTTGGATGTCATATGAGGTCCTTATCAGTGAAAGGGTTAAACGAATGCTCCGTTCATGTTTGTTTATTCTGGTAGCGATGGTCCTTCTGGTTTGTCCTATATACGGTGTCCCACATTCACAGGTTATTGTTTTGGTAACAACAAATTTAAAAATATATTTTTTTAAAGTACATGAGTACTTGAGTGACAGCCTTAAAAGTGTATGGAAATTTGAAATAATATATCAGGAGCCAATGCAAAAGACCTCAATTCAGTGATTTCAAACTTAAGAGCGAAAATCTTTCTGTAAAGCCTTCAGTTTCACTTTAGTTAGGACTGCAGCACAACATTTTAGTTTAGCAGTAAAAGAAGTTAAATATTTCAAATTAAGACATAGCATATATTTGGGGAGAATGCTTCCACCAAGTAACATTGTTTTTGGATATGTGTGGATCTCGAGCCCTGCTTTACACATCTTGAAAGGAGCCATTCATATCATGTTTTGTTGTAACAATATAGTTACTAAGGATCATAAATAATTACAGGGTCATTATAAAGAGTTGCAGCAATTTCAAAAAATCATAGCTCAGGAAGTATTTGAGATATTAAAATAAGTATTGTTTTGTTCAATTCATCAACTCAAAGTTTTTTTCTTCTTACCTTAGAATGTTTCTATGTGTGCTGCTCTGCAAACATCAACCCAATAGTTGATTTCAACCCAAGAGCACTGGATCATTTCAGGCGTGATTGTTGCAACAGCCTTAAATGTTGCACATATCTGATTGGATTACTGAACACAATGTTTTTTACGTATTCTCGTAAAAAAAGTCTAGGCGTCTAGTCCTAGAGCTTCTAGGAGGCCATCAAATAGGACTTTCCTACCAATCCAACTATCAGGGAATCTTGCTATAGTTTGTTAGCATGAAGATGTAAATGCATGTGTAACACATTTCGATATAGAATAAAAAGAAGTATTTCAGAAAGTGGAGTGCCATTGTTACTAAAATTAGGCAAGTGAGTCAACCTTGTATATACTTTTCAGTCAACCACAGAACTGACGATAGGGGAGAGGTCCCCAGAAACTAGTCTTCATCAAAATACTTGTAAGTGGAGAAAAGTATATACAAGGTTGACTCACTTGCCTAATTTTAGTAACATTTCGATATATTGAAGTGACGTCAAGTCAAGAGGAACACACGAAAGTTAGATCCAGCCAGTTTAAAACCGGACAACATGGAGGTAGGGAAGTGCACATTTGAAAATTTCAACGAACATTTCGGCAACAAAAAATAAATAAAACAATATTTGAAGCTAAAGAAAGAAAGGTTAATATCAGCAGACATAAAATTTATCAACCGATGCCTACAACAAAACATTCGCTTAAAAGAGTCGCATTAGAGCCGACGATGCCAACGATGGTTCGCGAAACATGTCCTTAATATAGGATGTAAGTGAAGCTGATGTGTAATAAATACGACTCATCTATAATTTAATAAACCTTTTGAATTGTTTGACCATCTAATACTATTAGCATGAGGGGTATCACCACCATAAACACGTCAGAAAGTATGCTGAACAGTTATAACAGATTTAAATTCTGGTAACCAAAACATGCACCGTGCTTTCTGCTGAACTGTGACAATGTGACATGAGCGCACTCGTAGTGCATATTGGCTGAAGGTCACGGGCGGAGGACAGTCACATTTAAAAAAACTCAATGAGTTCCGGATTAGTTTGCAGGTAAAACTATTAACTTATCTCATTTACAACTGGAGATATGATTTTATGAAATTTCTGCAACTCTTTTTGACGACCTTTTATTTTAGAATTAGCAGTATTATTAGTATTTCCTTGGAATTAATCAGTCATAATTTTTCCTAAACGTTTAAAATTTTAACTTGAGTAGTATAAACCTTCCTAATTCAGAGACACAGACAAAATTTAATCAAAAGCAAACTCAAATTAGTGATGGCATGAAGAAAGGTGATGCATATTTTGATCTCTGATAGATTTTGAAATTATAGCGTGCTTTTGCTGTACTAAATTTTAATTGGACATTTATTGAGTGACCAGGTTCTGTCCTCTTTTCTATCTGTGAGAAAACTTTCATTTGTAATCATGCCTGTGTTTTTGTTTTCATTGTTAATTGACTGTATCAGTATTGTCCATTCAAATTACAATCAATTTAAGGAATTAATATTAAGGTTGTATCATAGTACATAATTAAGGAATGTTTATCATAAAATGGGGAGTATGTCTAAGTATAGCTGTTCAACAGATATTAATGTATAGCAATAACTGAAATGAATAAAGTGGTGTATTGTATACATTTACGTTTAGAAGTTAAAATGTGTAAATATGTTGACAGGGTGATGTGGTGCAGCACGTGAGTTATATGCGCACTCCAGCTGCCCATGATATACCACAACATTATATTTCAACACAACTCATGTATCAACAGTATATTCGTGTGCAACAGGAAGCTTTGGGTGCACCCATACCTTATCACCTTACTCCAGGTATGTGATGCTTTATTTATATTTTTATAACATCTTAAATTTTATGACTTGAAGTTCTGATTGCGATGACCATTTATGAGTTATTCTCACTTCATGGCATTATCTAATGTCTAATGAGGTGGAGTACAACTGTTACATGTTTCTACCCTTAGGAGTGGGGGGGGGGGGACTAAACAGTGCAATTAAAAAAAGAATGGCTACAGTACTAACAACACCTGGGATCCACACAAAGGAGTACTCTTCAGTAGAACACAAATTAACACCAGGGGGAAATTCCAAGGACACAGTCTTCCTTATATTTTATAACACAGTTTTGAATAATATATCTTGTATTCTAACTAGGCAGAATATAATAACTTTTTCCCTGGAAGATTAAGCAATGCCTCAGGCCAATCAACTCTGTTTGAAATAGGTTTGTAGCATGGATTGGTGATGTGATGTGATTGATGTGAGCTCCTAAATAATTGTGAATGTTGCTCAACAATTAATACTAGAACCATGATACTGACATCAGAGATTAAAGCATCAAATCAGTTTAGTAATTCGTGACATAAAAAAAATGCACCTGAGACCAGTCATATTTTACACACTGGTGAATCCTTGAATTTTGTGACCCTACTCAAGATTGTATTTATCTTCCATGTGAAATGCATAAGGAATTCTTTCAATTTTTCTCTCCAGATGCCATTACCAGGTAGAGATATCCATGAAAAAAGCCTCTTCATAATTTTAAGAGTTGGCAGAACATGCTCCTTCAATTAAGATTGCATTAAAAAACTTCCCTTTAATGCTTAGCAAGCCTCAGTTGTAGTGAGTTATGGCCAAAGCATTGCAGTATTCAAACTCTTGGCTATGTGAGGACAACACAGTGAAAAGATTAATCAACATTTTAACTAGGGGCTCTGGGGTAGAGCAGTGGTTTCATTCACGACTCTCGTGTTGAGGGTCTGAATTTGATTCCTGGCTCTGGGGTGGTGATTTTAAGTCGGTCGGCCGTATCCGCACCTTCTCCTCTGTATAGCACATGTGAAGTGTCCCCTATGTCCAACGTGGTTCGGAGTCCACGGTATAAGCTGTAGGTCCTGTCGCCTCACCGTCATCTTCGCTATCATCCTATTATTGGAGGTAATGGACACTGCCCTCTGGCTGCCTCCACCTGAGAAATGGGTCCGATCATCACCTGGGTGCCGAGGTTACCCCGAAGGCCGTAGTTACCATATGGGTAGTGTTGGTATACATACATTTTAACTATAATTAGACCGCGAACAAAATGTTGTTGGAGGCGTGGCTTACCAACACTGCAGTCCTCTAGCTTTGCCCCTTTACCGTCATTCCTAGACTGCCTCTCCTCCATCATGCGGGATGCACTGGTCATGTTACATTCACTCTTTGCATTTTCTGCCAAACCACTGCATTGTTCCTCAGGGTTTAAAGAAACTATGATTCTATTTGTTGATCGACTGAGAGGTCGTGTCTGAGGTAATTATTTTCTATATATGTGTTTAGAGGAATTTAGTAACAGTGACGTCAAAATTAATCTCAGAAACTATTTGTAGTTGGTTTATTAATACTCGTCACTTACTTGTTTATATTTATGAGAGACTAGTTTCAAAGACATTCGCCTCCATTTTCAATCTCTTTCCAACTGGCATCTGTTGTTATCTGCTCTCTCTCTCTGGTGGTGGAACTATGAACTTCTTTGTCAAATTATCTACTGGTGGGATTTCAAAGTTCATTACGCGATCCTTATTTTTCCATATGAATATGTTCTCCCATGTTGTCAATTTATTTTGGTTTATCACTCTTTTTAATAATTTTGGATTTGGATCAATGTCATGGTTTTCATTCCAAAAGTGAAATGCTACAAGTAAGTGACGAGTATTAATAAACCAACTACAAATAGTTTCTGAGATTAATTATTTTCTGTTAACTTTGAAAATCAAAACAGTATTAAAATACACTCGTTTCGTGTGGTTTGCACTCTGTCACATGCAGGAAGGGAGGGGTGGGAGTCACGTGATGCTTGGATGGATAGAAGGGCAAAAGGCTCTCCTCGCGCATGCGCACACCGACCGCATGTATTGAAACATGTATTTTTACCTACCAATTTTCCTTAATATCATTTATTGCAACTGATGTTTTTAGGCTCAGCCACACTGATTGCTTAGGAATTATTTTGCAGTTGCTTTTCTGGGTCGACTACTTGGGAATTGTTCTCTACTGGCCTTAGCCTTTTTTTCTGAAGTTAATGCCAAACATTCACAAACTCTTTGGAGATCCGCACTCTTTTATAACAAATAATTCAGTCTAGCCTTTATAGATTAGTATTTAAGTCAACCTATCTTAAATTGGTTGTATGTTCTTTGGTTGTGATTATTACTACAAACAAATAGAAACATCAGAATCACTTAAATTAGCTTTTCTTATGTATTCTAGTGTGTTGTTTCTTTAAATATGTACAAAATACTTAAGAACTACCAGGAAGCTGAATTTTCCAACAAATGGTATTGTTCCTTTCTTGGAAGTGTTGAAAACAATATTGTTATAATAAATTAAATTTAAATGGTATTGTTTTCCTGCACTCTGCATTCATTTTACATAACCACAGGAAGGTCAAGCAGTCTTCTGTCTGAACCACCATTTTGTTTTAATTTAACCTGTATGTAAACACTTAGTTCACTTAAATGCTTTTACAAAACACTTGAAAGCACTACAGTATCTGCGAAGTTTGACTGCAAAGATAAACAACACTAAACAAAGATTCTACTTGTATTAATTAATTAAGAAATAAGTTACAGCTGTAGTTTAACAAACAATGTTGCTTTCAGAAGCTCTGCGCTCATCCATGATACCTCGGCATGAGGATAAACAAGAGTCAGAATCAGAAGAGGCACGTACAAGTCCACCTCTTGAATTGCGAAGGACTGCACCTGAAAATCCTAGCAGTGTGCCGCGTGGTGCTAGTACGGCGGCTCATAGTCTACAGTCTCCACATGATCGTACAACAGACTCACCACAGGTGGCTACTGTTTATGTTCATCCAGGGTCTCGCATGCCACATTATACTCCTCAGCAGCAACCTCCGCCTCCACCACGTTATTATGAACCAGGAGCTGAACCCCCTCCTGCTCATCTCCGTTCCAGTCGGCATCATCATCCATTGCCAGGTTCGGAAGCACCTGCCACGCAGCCCAGACTACAAGTTGCTACTCCTCCGCATGCCAGCCAAGTGCCACCTCAGGCAGATTCATTGCTTATGCTTCTTCAGGTACTTACTTTCACAACTCAGTTACACTCTTTCTAGAAGCCCCATTTTTAGACATTGAACATTTGACAAATTAGTGCCCAATAAGATACATGGAGAGCTCAGTTGTATAAGTTGCATAAAAGTTTTGAATGCAAAATATAAAATTATGTAAATCAGCCGCATGTTTTAGTACCTAGCTACAGATATATCAAATACTTCTGTTCTTTGATGTAGTGATGTTGCAAGATACAAAATCCTTTGTAACCATAATGCAAGCAAATACAGTAAAGCTGACATTTAATATTTGGTTCTTCTTTCTAACATGTGACGCTGTGATTTTTTTTCTAATTCCGTCACACTTTTGATGTTTTTATATACAACCATGATTTTTAATATAATTACTTTCAGTGCAATTTCGTGTTGGAGGGCATTCTTTTAACGTTATTAATTGTTTGTTTATTTACTTACTGCATAATGTAGTCATACTGAAGAATTCAGTGCAGCCAAACTATGCTTGTTTCTCCACTGAAAGAAATGTTGCCAACAGTCTAACTTGTCGCGAAATTACACTATCTAGCAGACTAAATGTATGAGTTGGTGAACTGTATCAGTCTGGTTCGGCTACTACCGCGAATTGTGCATGATGTCAAATGACACCAAGTATACTGCAAGGGGGGAAATTGGCGGTCCTGGTCATCACGTCGTTCAAATCGATAAATGCAAAATTGGACAATGCATGTTTTATCGTGGGCACTGCAGTTATACTGTAGAGCGTATTTGCATCCCTCCTGTTGTTGGGGCATATTGTCATCCACACCTCATTCGTTTCCACGTCGATCATTCCCAAGATCCAATTGCCCTCTATGAAGCGCCCACGATGAAACTTGCGTTGTCCTGTTTTTTATTCGTAGATTTGAACGACGTGGCCCGGACCGCCAATTTTGCTCCTTGCAGTATACTTGGTGTCATTTGACATGATGCACACTTGGCGACAGTAGCCAAACCAGTCCGTGAGCTCATAAATGTATTTCCTACAGAGCACTCCATTATTGCCTTTTCGAGGATTGTTTATGTGCAAAGCAGTGCATGAGTAACAAAATTTGACCGGGCGCTAACTTAGCCTGCTCAAACCATGTTCCTTTGTACACGGACTGCGTCACCTATATCTGGGGCATTTTTGCAGAGGTTGGCTACAAGTTTTACATATTTTTCTCATGTTGGCTGAAATGCCAGAACCAGCTAGTCATCTGCTTGCGCATGCGTATATGTGCACCTTTGAACTTAGAAAATATTCTCGTGTCGCACAAAAGAAAGTTTCTCCTAATATTTTTATGGTGATTGAGAAAAATGTATCTTAAATGGGAGTTTTATGCATGTATCTATATTATTATTATTATTATTATTATTATTATTATTATTATTATTATTATTATTATTATTATTATTATTATTATTATTATTTATTATTATTATTATTTATTATTATTATTATTTATTATTATTATTTATTATTATTATTATTATTTATTATTATTATTATTATTATTTATTATTATTATTTATTATTATTATTTATTATTATTTATTATTATTATTTATTATTATTATTTATTATTATTATTATTATTTATTATTATTATTATTATTATTATTATTATTATTTATTATTATTTATTATTATTATTTATTATTTATTTATTATTATTATTTATTATTATTATTATTATTATTATTATTATTATTATTATTATTATTATTATTATTATTATTATTATTATTATTATATTGAAGTATGAATTAGTGCTTGTTTACACAGAATATGGTCAGGGACTGTAAGAAAGTGTATCAGAAATAAAAGAATTAAACCATTCTCTTAAAGTGTCCAGGCTGTTCTAGGTATTAAAACTTGGCTCATTTATTACCAAATGCACAGCTCTCACACATTGGCTTCACTTTTTAATTTGTTTTCTTTGTTTTCATAAATAGCAACCAAATAAAGAGTAAATTTGCAAATAATAGAGGGAGTTTAAACTATTTGAGTTTCAAAATTCTAGATAGTGTTCCTTTGCCTTATATCTTATTTGGACTGTATGTTATGGAAGCTTTATTATACGCTAAAATGACAGTTTGCTTTCTTTTCGCAGAGATATCCTGTGATGTGGCAAGGCTTGCTGGCATTGAAGAACGACCAAGCTGCTGTGCAAATGCACTTCGTGTTTGGCAACCCACATGTTGCGCGAGACTCATTGCCGTGTAACTCAGATGGGAGCACACCACCTTTACGCATAGCTCAGAGGATGAGACTGGAACAGACACAAGTGGATGGTGTAGCAAGAAAGATGCAGGTTTGTGTTTCATGTATAATTGCATCATTATTCTTAAAGCTGATAGATGTTCTATCTGAGCAGTTGCAAACAGCTAATATTTAGTTTTAACCATTAAAAGTTAATATTTTATTTATTATTTGTATATATACTCTAAACTATTAATAGTCCATGAAATAGAATTAGTCTTAAGCTAAAATGAAATGACATTAATGGAATAAATGTGGTGTCTATTATTGCAAGAGATATGCCCATGTTATTAATTTCATATAGGTAGCTGATGTCCACACTGCTCTTATATACAGGATGTAGCAAAATGGTATGTCAAAACTTGGGGAAAACATTTCTTGCATACACATTAAAAAGGATAGGTATATATGATATTTCAGCAAAAGATTAATATGGTACAGACATATGACACTTATGAAGCACAATAGGTTACTGAATGATCACCATCAAGGAGATGAGAAAGGTGACCTATAAGAACATGGAAGAAAGCGAGTTGTGGAAATCATGAAGGAGAGATATCTATGAAAAGGGCAGAATATTGAATTCCAAATGAATTAAACTGCTCAGGCTATTCAAGAAAATTGAACATAAAGCATTTTATTTATCATGCAAACACCTTAAATGCTCAGTACTGTAATCAATTGTTTGTCACTTTTAAGAAAATAAAATGTTAAAGGGCTATTATGTGTTTCAAATGGGAAGAGTTCTCACCTGTGGCGAATCAGATGCGTTAGAGCCTTCACCGTTGTCACCTCGTTATCCCCACTCTTTTTATATTTCCCTCTCTCTCTCTCTCTCACACACTTGCAAGTGTTCATGGCACTAGATGTAAGGGGACGGAAACTGAATTTTCCAAAGTTTTATAATAATGCAGTTGTTTAAATCACAATTGCAACATGGGTATTCGTATATTATGCAAATGTTTTAAATATTTAGTTTAATGTTAATTATAGTTTATGAATTACTTATTTTTCTAATCCAACGAAAATATCAGCGGTACATCTGTATAGCTGTGAATGTTACTTACATTAAGAGATAATTCGTCATTGTCATTGTCTTCAACGTCTGAGTACTGCAAATGTATGATGATAGGTTCCAAAATCTCGTAACGTGCTATTTCTTTCCAAAAGTCGTCGTCTTGTAGTTTATCTGATGCCTCACGCAGTTTTCTCAGTCTTGTTGTGTTCCTTGTCAATATCTTCGTGAATAAGTCGTTCAATGTCAGTCAGTTTAAAAATATTATTTCTGTTTGCAACATAATTTGAGCCCACATCTCTATTGGATTGTTCTAGCAGTAGTAGGGGTGGGGGGGAGGTTGATCGCGACTCATTGAACCAGCTGATACACTCTTTCATGGAAGAGTAACTGAATAATGCTGCTTTGAACTCCCTAGAATAAATAGAGATTATGAACCATTCATAAACAAAGATATAATGTGACCAGACACGTTCTGGTAGACCAGCAGGCAGTTAATTGTTTCCTGTCATCAAAGTTAACAAACACCTTGGCTTATTCAAAGTACATATTTCTTTTATCACGTCATGTCAAATGTTTACGTTTCAAGTCTGAGTAATTTCAAATATTTGTTCACGCATACATGCCAACCAATAATGATATTCATTATAGTGCTTACGTCGCAATGCATTGTTATAATATAATGATATCTATTTTATTTGTATTAAGAAAACTATTTGAGCTAATAATATGGGGTTTTACGGTTATGTTAAATACATTACTCTCTCCTTCCTCATGGATCGGTTTTTGCAAAATTTGAATTTAACGCGAATAGTATTTATTAGAGATTGATTAGTTTGCCGCTCGTCACACACCACATTGGGGGAATGCAATACAACACCGCAGTACTCTGATTGGTTGCTCACCTAGTAGTGCTCAAGAGCAAATGCCTTGTCATTTGAAACACATAATAGAGTCAACCTGAAGAATTGAATGCCATGGCCGGAATTTCAACCACGGATCTCCTGGTTTCCATCCAGTTGCTCTTACCCATTGAGCTACCATGGCCAACGTGCCGTCCTGACAATTCTACAATTGACGCGTATATTTTCCCGGTAAACCACTAGGGGCTCTCGTATTCGAGATACACTGCTTGTTGCCATGGAACTGAATTTTTCAGGTTGATATTATCCATCCAAAACCTATATATTGTAAATATAGGCTTATACTTTGGTACACCAAATGATGTAAATCACAGAGTGAAGTTTGATGATAGAATATCAATACTGTACCTTTGTGTGTGATTTGGCACATAATAATCTTACAAAACCAGCAATTCCTCTGATACAGAGCTTATAATGGGGCTAGAAGACAAGTGCAGAGTTTTGCATGGAAATAACAGAGGCCACTGTTGTTTAACTGGCTTATGTTATTCTAAGCATGTTTTTGTACTGTTTCAAGCAGTTTAGGTCAAAAGTATTGCTTGCAAGCAGTGGAAAACTTTGAAAACAAAACAGTTTCGAAGAAATTTGTTTTGATTTCTACTTAAACATGCTTTTTTTTTTTTCAGATGGATAATGAGCACTGTATGTTGCTTGCACTTCCCTGCGGAAGGGATCACATGGATGTGCTTCAGCAGTCCAATAATCTTCAGACTGGGTTCATAACCTACTTGCAACAGAAGCAGGCAGCAGGGATAGTGAACATTGCAGCTCCAGGCTCCCAGCAGGTGGGTGTAGAGAGTCTGTCTGAAATAATGATACAGTAGAACTTCATTTATCTAGGGCCTATCCAAGTTAACAAAAATCCAGGTTATCCAGAGAATGACAGAAAATCAATAAAAATACATGTACATCTTGAAATATTTTTAATGGAGTTTAGAAATTACTATCCGCACACTTTCACTAAAAATGCATGCATTATATGTACTGTACACATATAGCTACAAACTAGTCAGTAAAAAAAAAAAAAAAAAAAAAAAAAAAAAAAAAAAAAAAAGCAGTGAACTTCTGTCTCAGTTTAGTGTATCGCTTTTGAATATTTCACTCTTGCACTTGCTTTAACATTAGAAGTTCATTTGGCAATGTTTTGGCTTGACTCTTGAATAAAGCATCAGTTTCTCATACGTAAGGTACGTAAGTGAAGCTGATATGTAATAAATATGACTCATCTATATCATCTATAATTTAATAATCAATTTCTTTGTTTGGTACTGCTTGTGTGTGGATCATAACCCCAGCTGGTTCATCAACACTGCATGATGCAATAATGCCTTCCTCTGTAATTGGTTTATAACCTCCTTCATTGTCAATTTGCAACCAATTGTCAGTGTATTCATTAACATCGGAACAGCCATCAATATTTTGAAAAAGTCTATAAAATCTTCTTTCATACTTATTTTTTCTTCTTCAATTTTGTTTTCTGGCAAGTCATATATACCAGACAGCAAATTTTTCCATGACTTTATCAACATTTCTCTTCCAGCTTGGTCCATTTTCTGTGCTAAACAACATATATATTGTGACTTTGTGGGTTCGTGAAATTAAAAGTCCAATTGCACCACTCAAAAATGTTCTTTATTTCCACCGACTTACAGTTAAACACTTGCCAATTACACAGAATTACGTAATGCACACAATTACGATTCACCAGTTCGTCCGTTACAATTCCACTTTGCTCTCGCAATTACATACAATCCTCCGATGCACTCACACAGTCTTCTCGTCGTACACTAGCACTGCACTCTTACGCCAAGAACTGACTGACGTGTTGCTTATATAGGGTCAGCTGGCCAATCTAGAATGTTCTGGATTAGATGAAATATCCCGTAAGCTCGAGAACTCAGGTGGAACAGAAAGAGACGGCGCAGTGATGTTTTTTTTTTTCAGCCACCCCTCGTTACCGCTATAAGGCAAACGAGTGGGCGTGGCCAACGCCGACCGTCTCCTGCTGCTGCTGCTGCCGGTTCTATAGGGAGTTCCGACGTTCGGGTGACAATATATACACACAAATATAATAATTTGTAACTCAAAACTTCACTTATCTTATAAGAAATGATCATTTTTATAAATTCTCCAGGAACGCGATTTCATGTAAACTTTTACACATTCTCAGCCGGAAACAACAAAGCTGTCGTCATCGTTACGAATGCTAGATGTTTATATGTTCTTGTTAGTACTACCAAACTCTGAAAATAAAATAAATTTAAAAACAGAATCAACTGCCGGTATTTCACAATTCATTACGTTAGATATCTTCTCCCAAACCATTAAATCTATCGGACCATGTAATTGTTTTAATAATTTAACTTCTGGATTTATTTCATGGTTAAATGACCAAAAATGATCTGCTACGGCCGATTTATCAGTTTGTTTATACTCAATGTTACGAAAATGTTCTTTTGTTCTGGTTTTCAAATTACGTTGGCGACAGCTTTGTTTTTCCAGTTGAAGATATGTATGAATATACATGAAATCGCGATCCTGAAGAATTTATGAGAATTATCATAATTTCTTGTAAGATAAGTGAAGTTTTAAGTTACAAATTATTATATTTGTATATATTTGCTTGCTTCACTGTTAATAGCTTCATATTTTACGTATGAACATATATATATGTTTTTACTGGTCTGCGTTATCCGAACCTCTGGATTAACGAGGTTTTACTGTACTCATAATTATATGCATTAAAAGCAAAGTTGACCAAGTTCTAGACTCTATGAGGTAATAGTAATTTGTGAGGTTTGCAGTTTGTTGTAAATATAAAGTGAAGTTAATAATTCTGTTTACAATTTCTTACAGGCAGCGTATGTGGTTCACATTTTTCCATCATGCGACTTTGCCAATGAGAATCTTGCAAGGATTGCTCCAGATCTACTGCATCGAGTGGCAGACATTGCTCATCTGCTTATAATAATTGCAACAGTGTGAGCATACTAATTGAATGGATTATGAAACATTAGACTGGAATGTCTAGAACGACTATGATCTCTGAAGCTTTATTTCAAGACTTGTGGATGGGTCACACAAGATATTATAAAATCTCTTATGTGATCAATCTTTTTTTTTTTCTTTTTTTTTTTTTTCCTCCTCCTGGTGTAACCATCATAAAAATGCTGAGCACACACATCAGGATGTTCCACAGTTTTGGTTTTTCCAAAATATTTAAGATCATTTTATAGTTTAACTTCTTCAAAGGACAGAAAAACAAAAACAAAAAAACACAAAAAAAAACACAAAAAAATAACAAAAAACAAAAATGTAAAAAAAAAAAAGAAAAAATGAATATTAAGTGTTAACTGTTGTATGATTTAAAATTATGTCTTATATGGAAGATTGCTCACATGTTAATGCTACAGTCTCACTATAGGTATTTGGGTGCTCAGATGCATAGTTAAGGTAGCATAAATTGTTTAAAAAAAAAAAAAAAAAAGCTGTTAAAATATAAGGGGGTAGTCATCAAAACTGTTTGTGGATGTTTTGGAATTATTTTGTGCCAGTACTCCTTGCTGCATTGGCAAAAGGTATATAAAAAAACTACAGGCAATGTATGTTATCTTTTTCAATTTTATTTCCTCCTCGGCAAATATTTTGCCTGTATATGCAACATAATAAGTAGCAATTATAATTGCGATTAATGTTTTATTACATACCATTTCATAAATTTCCCTCTTTTAACTTTCATACAGCAATGCTATATAACCACAAATAAGGCAAGTTAATGCTTTTGTTGCAAGACAAAACTATTGAAATTTGTGCTGCACTAGAATATGATCTCCACTGTAATATCTGTATTTTTTGGACAGTACAAGTTAAGAATACTTGGCAGAAGCATGAAAACATTTTGAACCCTTTTTTGAATAAGTAGCAGTATTTCTAGAGAAAGTACAAAAAGCTATGATAAAAAAATAAAATTTAGAGTTTCAAGACAATTTGGAAATGGTACAAAAACATTTTAGCAAAAACATTAGTATTTTGGAAATGTAAGACTTGCAGATACTTAGGCACATGAATTGAAGACTTGAATAATACATATAGGAGGGAAAGGCATAAGCACAGTTCTCCCCTCCGCTCTGTAATATGATTTACATCCACAAATAGTTTTGTCAGATTATGGTGTGTAATGCAAAGGAAGACAATGAAAAGATAAATTATTTTAAATCATAGGTGTACAAAGATGTTCTAAATAGATGTCCAAAGAAAAAAAAAAGTTTGAACAACTGATGTATTTGTTGGAGAAAGGTTATGCGATAAAAAGAAAACGAAAGAGAGTATATTCTGAATAATATAAAAAATATTAAGTTTGTTGTATTTTAATAAAGTTCATAATTACCAAAGCTTTGGTTCTGTCTCCCAAGTTGAGGCACGCGTCCATTGCATCACTTAAGTTATCAATATTTCTAAGAGTTTTATTATTTTTGTGGAATGTACAGATTGCCATTTCTAAGGTAATAGTTTTTCCCAATTTTCTGCCTGGGAACGAAGAACCAAGGCCAGTCGATAAGTGAAGAGTATGATTAAGTTTATAACTAGCTTCTTTTTTTGTTCTTTTTCTGTATTCTTTCTTTCTTTTTGTTCTTTTGTAAGATTGTGTATTACCGGCTTTAAGAAGTTATAAGAAGAGAGACGTTGTGGTCAGTGATATTTTTTCACTGCTGATTTGTGTAAGATGTTAGTGGTTCCAACATTTCACAGTCTCCAAACAAGGCTCATGTAATATATATATATATATATATATATATATATATATATATGTATATATATTGTATGGTTCTGTCCTTGTATGGTTTGTTACATGTTTGCAAACCATTATTAATTTTCCTCTACTTAATAAGACATTTCTCACAAAATGAGGAACCAATCCGTGAGGTTATAAGAAGATATGGCGAACTATATGTAATGGATACATGTGACATTCATTTTAACAACCTCTATAAATGCTAATACTATGGAGTAAATAGTACCTAAAAGTACACACCTGTATTACGTTCAAATGGCGTGGAAAGTGACTGGTTCCATTAGTGGAGTTCTATGAAACTTGTCAATATGTAAATTTAATGTGAATTTTTAAAACTCCCACCTTTTCCTGTAGCTATACAAGCGACTAAGCGAAATTTTTGTTTACTTGATGTACAGTTCTGTAATTATAAAAACTGTAAAATTCTTGTTGCATCTTCATAATTCTGGACTGATCTATTCATTGCATCATCATCATTAATTTTAAAATCATCTCAGCAATGTATATTTTGTACATAAACATAATATTAATTGTGTATTGTTGTTTGAATTTTAGTCCATGTACCTATAATCATACGATGCCTATCAATGTATGTGTATGGGTGTGTGTGTGTGTGTGTGTGTGTGTGTGTGTGTGTGTGTGTGTGTGTGTGGGGAGGGGCAACATGTGTGCACAGTTTGTATACATGCATACACATAAACGCTCATCACATATATTGATAGTTACTGTAGTTTTAAGTAATATTCAGATGTTTAGATAATTTATATAGTGTGTTCTGTCATTCTTACAAACAAGAAAGGAAAAAAAACTAATTTAACAGAACAAAAAAAAATGAAAAACGAAAAAAGAAAAGAAAAAAAAGTGAAGGCATTTCTTGGTACTTAGTGTTTTTCTCCCTAGCAGTGCAGTTATCACTATCACTTGGCTTGGATAAAGGAAGATGTGTCCTACATCTTACCTTCTAGATGATAATTATTGCATTTTCCTTTTACATTTAGAACTGTCATTAATGGTGAACAGTGTTTTTGAATGTCAGTTTGCTCAAAATCTCCCAGATTCTATTTTCACTTTTTATTGTGTAAAAGTGAGTAAAACATTATCATATATTTTTTGATGTGTACAAAAGAAAAGGAGAACTGGACACAACGCTTGCCCACACATTTGGATTAGCAGCCAACCGAGTTTCCCCAACCGTGACAGGAAAGAAAACTTGTTGATATTTCAGAGACTATCTTAGGCTGTGATCTCTCTGCACTAAGTTACTGAATTTTATTTGATAAAAGGATCGTCCAGTGATTTAAGTTATTTAATGAATGAAAATATAAAATGTTAATAAAAATAAATGGAAATTCCTCCCCATAGTTTTCCCTTTAGTTTCATATTCCTTGTTTTATCCATACACAGAAGAAAGCAAATTCAATTTACTGGTGTTCGTTGCTAACAGTGAATAAATCTGTGAATATTGGTAGTTACAGTTTGATTCTTAAAAGAAGATGCATGACAGCTGTCAAACAAGGGACATGGAGGGTAAGAGGGAAACATCATTGCCACATTGGTTACACTGTTTGATCACATATGCCTCAGGTCAGTTATCATTAGTTATGTGCAGAAGACAGTTTGCATAAGCATTTAGTTGCCTTTTGTGTTGTGTTGTTAGCCTACTTTGTTAAAACACTATTAAAATACTTATGGAAGCAAGACTTATGCATGATTTCACCAACAGATGTTAAAATCGATTTTAACAAATGTAACGTAACAATTGTCACAGCGCTAAAACTAATGTTAAATTTCTTGCATTTCACCAACCTGTTTTCTTAAAAAGTTAACAAACCTGTGTTAACGCCAAGAAACTTGTAAATATCACAGCTATAGAAGGCTATGGATGATTTTCTGAACGTACTCCGATGAGTTTTTGTTTTCATTTTCGTCTGCACAAATGGCGGATGAACAAAATCATAAATAAAGCCGTGAGACAAATTTCTCATCGACGGAGAAGGAATTGTTAATTAAAATGGTGACAAAGTGTAAGGATATCGTGGAAAATAAGAGGGCGAATGCAGTGAATGTAAAAGAGAAAGATGTCTCGGGGAAAATATTGGAAACGAATTAAATTCAAATGAATGTGTCACTACTACAAGCACCAAACAACTTGTCAGTATTACATAAATTTAAAACGAGGTGCGAAGAACAAGTGCCTTAAAGGTTTCAAGATGGGAGGTGAACAATGTATTATCCATATAATTCAGTGAACTATAAAATCGCAAAGTTATTAATACTTGAAGCAAAGGCGAGATCGGCATATTCCTTTCGATGTATATTCTAACTCATTATTACGTAAATTTAAAACGAGGTGCGAAGAAGGACAAGTGACTTGAACATTTCAAGACGGCAGGTGGACACACATAATTCAGTGAGTTATAAAATCGCAAGGTTACTAATACTTGAAGCTAAGGCAAGATAGACATATTCCTTTCGATGCATGTTCTAACTCAGTATTACGTAAATTTAAAACGAGGAGCGAAGAAGGGCAAGTGACTTGAATGTAAGACGGGAGGTGGACAATGTATTATCCACATAATTCAGTGAATTATAAAATTGCAAGGTTATTGATACTTGAAGTAAAGGCGAGATCACCATATTGCTTTCGATGCATGTTCTAACCTCCCTTGTACTTCCGCAGTAACCTTCATAGCAACATGTTTCGACAGTCTATACCTCCGTAAAACAGTTTTCTTCGGATAGTTCCCCAAAATCATTTCTCTTATGAATGCCATTTAGACAGTCTTAATATAGCAAATCGACATCAACAGCTGAGCTCATGCTCGCCATCTTGACTATTTACAATTGTTAAGGACTTAACATTAGAAATTTGGCATGTTAATTTAACATGAAATTTAACACATGTGTTACGCTAACACTTGTTGGTGAAATGCAATTTTTGTTTTAACTATTGCTAAACTTGTGTTAAGTCCTAACATTTGTTGGTGAAATTGGGCATTAGTGTCAGTAGGATTAGAGGTAGACCGAGGATTCATGGTCCAACACAAAGATCAGCTTACGGTTGGGGTGTTACATGGCACAGCCAAGCTACAGAATTTGTTTGTTTCCATAGGGAATTCTTTGGACAGGAAGAGGAGGTTATTCTATATAGAGGAGATTAATTTGCTTCTTCTCGATGAATTATTTATTCCATTCTTCTCGATGAATTATTTATTCCAGAGAAACTTTCTTTTGTGCGACGCGAGAATATTTTCTAAGTCCAAAGGTGCATGTATATGCATGCGCAAGCAGACAACCAACCAGCCAGTTCTCGTGTTGCAGCGAACATGTAAAACTTGTAGCCAACCTCTGCAAAAATGCCCCAGACATAGGTGACGCAGTCCGTGTGCAAAGGAACATGGTTTGAGTTATCGCCCGCTCAAATTTTGTTACTCATGCACTGCTTTGTGCATAAACAATCCTATGACACGGCGATAATGGAGTGTTCCATAGGAAATACATGTATGAGCCCACGGACTGGTTTGACTACTGCCTCGAAGTGTTCATGATGTCAAATGACACCAAGTATACTGCAAGGGGGGAAAATTGGCGGTCCCGACCACGTCGTTCAAATCGATGAATGCAAAATAGGATGACGCAAGTTTCATCGTGGGCGCTTCGTAGAGGGCAACTGGATCTTGGGAATGATTGACGTGGAAACGAATGAGGTGCAGATTGATGATATTCCCCAACAACAGAAGGGATGCAAATACGCTCTATAATCTAATTGCGTCCTATTTTGCATTCGTCGATGTGAATGACGTGGTCGGGACCGCCAATTTTCCCCCTTGCAGTATACTTGGTGTCATTTGACATCATGAACACTTCGAGCCAGTAGCCAAACCAGACCGATACAGTCCGCGAATTCGTACATTTAGTCTGCTAGATAGTGTAATTTCAGGACAAGTAAATATGTTCCCAGCATTGCTTTCAGTGGAGAAACAATTATAGTTTGGCTGCACTGAATTCTTCAATATGGCTACAATACGCAGTAAGAAAATAAACAAACAATTAATAACGTTAAAAGAATGCCCTCCAAAACGAAGTTGCACTAAAAAGTAAAGAAATTATATTAAAAATCATGGTTGTATATAAAAGCATCAAAAAGTGTGAAGGAATTAGAAAAAAATTGCCGCGTCGCATATTAGAAAGAAGAGCCCTTATTCCTTTCAACCAAGTGAGAAAAAGGACTGTGTGTGTCCTTAAAATAAGTGAAGTGACTGTTTCTAGAACCTCTAAAGAGAAGCAGCTACAGGTCCATCAGAAAAAAAAACCTGGGGAAAAAAAACCACGAGCATCTTCATAGTTTTTAATTGGATGCCACAAGAAGACACATCTATGACTATTACACCTGAAAGGGGCTCCTATCACATGTAAGCTTCTTTTTTCAGTTAAAAAAGCAGAGCTATTTGAAGGAAACCTTAGCTCTTTGAAACAAAATCCTCCATGATCCTGCTCTCCAGACAAAAAAAAAAAAAAATAAAAAAAATAAAAAGGAACTATCAGAAAGACATGGACTATGACCATGAAAACTTGCGGGTCAAAATTCCAGTACACCGGCACTGCTGATATTGTCGAGAGTCATCTCAAATGATGGTCATTAATAAATTATTTAAAAAACACTCATGCACGTGAAGAAGCTACAATGCAGTGAATGTGTATTGAGAACAACTTATTTTTGTTCTCAAAGTAGGCTAATACAAATTAAATGTACATTAATATAATTTTGAGTCAAACTAATACTCAATGCTCCACTTATTGCTAGTATTTATCTAGAACATGTTTCGTTAGGATCTTCCTAACATCATCAGCTGTTGTTGACTAATGAACGTTGGTTTGGTGAACTCATTGGAGGCGATAGGTGCAGTGTCCAAGGTCCAGCTGCATTAACCACGTGGGAAAATATCTTCATAAAGAAATATGAAAGAAAATTGTTTAATTTCGACACTACCTTCAAAGAAAACCCAAACTTCAAGTTCATCAGGATACCAACAGAGACGCACCTATCGCCTCCAATGAGTTCACCAAACCAACGTCTATTAGTTGACAACAGCTGATGATGTTAGGAAGATCCTAACGAAATGCATTCTAGGTAAATACTAGCAATGAGTGGAGCATTGAGTATTAGTTCGACTCAAAATTATATTAATTTTGTGCTTCATTGTATCATAGTCCTTACACATTGGAATTAAATGTACATGTTTTCCCTGAGGTGAGATAAACTCAAAACCTTGTTTATATTTTCGAATATCGAGAGGATAAAGAGGGGGGGGGGGGATATGTGTAACTTGCTATCTGCTTCTCGGCAACATGCAAGGCTGTAACTTAGAGGTAGCCTTGCAACGTTGCAGCTCCCAACATGGAGAAACAGATGACCTTCACGTATCTTCTTTTAAAAACCAAACTGTAATAAGTTAGCATCTATAGAGAAGACATTCTAAGATTGTTGAAAATTCCTTCATATACAGAAGGTGTGATTGAAAATGTTTAAGACTGAGCTTCTAATATTTAAAGATGATAATGCTTACAAGTTATTTTGATGGACAAGTGTCCCTTTTGTGAATGAACACAGATTCCAAAGGGAGTTTGAGCATTGGGAGCATTTTTTGAAGTCATCCTCCAAGTGAGGGGCCCTCTGCATATTTGTCTGGATTTCTTGATTGATTCGTTCATTTATTCATTGCTCAAATTTTCTGGTGTCAAATTGTTTCCCATTTAAGTGGTGGTTTTATTTTTAAAAATGTTCAAGTTAGCAGTTGGAGAGATGTTGAAAATGGAAACAATGGCCTTTGAAACTAGTCCCTCAGTAAAATAAAAAATGTAAGTGACGAGTGTCAATAAACCGACTACAAATAGTTTTTACGATTAAGTTGGCAGGGACTTAATCTGGAGAATATGAGAGTTGGGTAAGCATACCATTCCGTGATTAGAAGTCAAGCATGAGCAGGTGTTCATCCTGTCCATCAGAGAGTTGGCTTGTGAAAACCTTTCTTGTGCAGATGCTCAGGAATGCTTAATAATATATTTTGCTTTTATGGTTTCTACCACTGGAGTATGTTTACTGTACAAAGAACCTGTAAGAGGGGATGTGGAAGTTGCCGTGGCTTCACTTCCAGTCAACTTTGCCTTACTATTTTTATTGCAGTGAATATGGATTCATTTGTTGAGAAGACAATGATTTAGTTTCTGAATTATAGACATAAAATCATTATTTATAACCAGTTATGACTCTATTTAACAAATTTTGATTAGTTTTAGCCCAATTGATAAATTCCTAACACTGGAATGTGATGCTTATCTGATAGTAATTTTGGAATGAATTTTGAAAGGGGACTATGGATATCTAAATCTTCTTTAACTTCCGTAGTATTAACACTATTCAGGTGTTAGAGGATTCTTAGTCCTCTACCCCATCAGTCATCTGGTTGAGGAGCAAAAACTCTGGATGAGATAGAGAAATCCGGGATGGGTGATCAGCCCAATGTCTAGAATGAGAGTGAGAGAAGTAGATGAATGGAATATAACGCGAGGGTATCTACCAGGGCAGTTCACACAGAGAGAAGACTGATCCCCCCTCTGATGACCAGGGAGCTACCGAGCTGTCTCAAAAGGGCGCCCTGCACCTCCGTTGGGTTTTCCATAGGGCAAGACCTAAAGACTAACAAGCCCCCGCATCTGGTCCGAAAACACAAGATGGGATGGAAGTGGATGTGCCACTTATGTGCGCCAACCCCAAAGGGGAAGGCTACCAATTAACCTTAGTAGGGCCGCCTGGTGATCTAGCACATCTACTAGCTATGCAGGCTAGTACGTGGGAATATATGGTTTCCCTCAACCCCATCCGGAGATGTACCCGATCTCCCACAGGTATCGGGAACCACTGCCCCTCGAGTCCAAACCAGTCCGAACAATTCCCATTCAGGGTGGGGCTTGAATGTTCGGCCCAAGGTTCCTCTGGTAACATCAGAGGTACAAGTGCTAGGGGTCTGCAGCGCTCGTACCACATCAGCTGAAGGGGACGGCTCCGCTCCCCTATGGGGACTCATCAGCCCCCTGATTGTCCTGAGCCAACGTGTCCCATCGTGTCCTGAGACTAGGACACTCATTAATGAAGCCATTCAAATTAAACTACATCTACACAACTACAATAGAGACTGCAGATTTCAACTAAGCCCTGTTTGGGCAACAGCCATTTAAAGTACTAGCTCTTTTTTTTAACCATGGAGGGGAAGATCCTGATTACAGATGAGGGCCTAAATGCAATGGCCAACAGTGTGAGGGTCCGTGTGCCCTGAAGGGACCAGATATACTCACTGAAAAACCGCTCCATGTGTCAGTGCGTGTGTTTAAATATGGTTTTCGTGCATTTAGCATGCATTAGTCAGGTCCCACATAGCACCCTAGTTAGTATGTGAAAGCTACTAAGCTGGCATGCGTTGCATGCGAGCGCGTCATAGTTACTTCTTGGTAGTGACCATGGATCCTGGGCACAACCAAGTGTCTCCTCTCCGGCAGAGCCTTGCGTCGTATTCTCATTTCTGAGATTGCTGGGTTATCGTGTCCTACTCCATATGCAGTTGCCCATGTAGCTGTGCTCGTAGGACACTGGCAGGAGGCCCTCTGTCTCCCGGTCCACCTTGACAGTTGGAGGGCTCTGTTGTGGGCTTTGATGTGCAATGAGTCGGAAGAAAAAAGGTAATTATTGAAGGGAGTTTGTACTTAGGGGTCTGTGTCAGTTGTTCTTAAGAGGTCAAGGAAATTTAATATCTTGTCAGTGTTGTCTAGTTTCAGGTTTTTTCGAAAAGTGTTAAAGGGCGTACATGTGCCCTAAAGGGGCTACTAATGGGTTGTGCTGTTTGTGTAGGTTTTTGTATGTGTCGTGTGACCGTTTCTTGATAAATTCTTATACCGTGTGCATTTTGAGTTCGTGTAGTATGTCAGCTGGAGCTGAGAAACGTAATTTTGCTATCAGCCGTAGTATTTTATTTTGATATGTTTTAATTTTATTATGTGTATTTTTGTGGCATAATCCCATATTTGGCCACACCGTGGCTCAGTGGTTAGACCGCTTGGCTCTCACCAAGGCGGCCCGGGTTCAATACCAGGCGACCGCAAAGTGAGATTTGTGGTGGACAACACGGCTTTGGGGCGGGTTTTCTCCAGGACCTCCGGTTTCCCCCACCATCTCATTCCACACAATCTATTTAAAACCATTGAAGTTGTCATCAAAATAGTAATCTATACTGTAATAGGCTCTGCTTAACAAGAGCTTAGTCAGTTTAGATTTAAACTTAGCAGCTGACACAGAATTTTTTAGGCTTTCAGGAAGCTTATTAAGTAGTTTTGGACCAAAGTGTTGGGGCTTATGTTCAATAAGTTTTAGCCTGTGACCTTTAACTATATAGTTATTCTTTTGCCTTGTTTCATATGTGTGAACATCGAAATTAGTGGAGTTTATATTCCTGTTATGTACAAAAAGTATTGTTCGCGGAATAAATATGCAGGAAAGAGTAAGCATGTTTTATTTTTTACAATAACGCCTCCATGAACTCATACGTGTTATATACAAATATAACAATTTGTAACTTAAAACTTCACTTATCCTATAAGAAATGATGATAATTCTTATAAATTCTCTGGGGTCGCAATTTCTTGTAAAACTTATACACATCTTCAGCCGGAAACAACAAAGCTGTCGCCATCATTACGAGCACTATATGTTAATATGTTCTTGTTAGTACTACCAAAATCTGAAAATAAAAGAAATTTAAAAAGAGAATTGACTGCTGGTATTTCAAAATTCATTATGCGATGTTTGTTTTTAAAATAAATAACTTTTCCCAAAACATTAAATTTATCGGACCCTTTAATTGTTTTAATAATTTAACTTCAGGATTTATTTCATGGTTAAATGACCAAAAATGATCTGCTATGGCCCATTTATCAGTTTGTTTATACTTTATGTTAACGAAAATGTTCTTTAGTTCTGGCGACCATGCTGCCATTGCAACCGCTGACGGTGCGTTGTCTTGGTGAAACAGGATTTTCTTTTTCTACAAATGTGGCCGTTGTTCCGCAAGTTCTGCTTTCAGCTTGTCAAGTAATGAAGCGCAGTGTGCTCCTGTAGTGGGTTTTCCTTTTTGAAGATAATCAATTAAAATAACTCCATGACTATCGCAAAAAACAGTCACCATCACTTTCCCAGCCGAAAAAAAAAAAAAAAAACATTTTGTTCCCCCTTTGTAGTCCTCTGTTTGGACTGTATTTTTGTTTCGGGCGTATAATGATGTATCCAAGCTTCATCTACAGTAATTAATCGGCGCCAAAACTCGGGTTTATTGCGCCTAAACTGCGCCAACAGAGCGTTGGAAATGTATATTCGAACACGTTTTTGGTGTAACGTGAGCAAACGCGGCACCCAACGCGTGGACAGCTTTCTCATGTCTAAATGTTAATTTAATATGTAACAAAAACGTTCTTTTCACATGCTCATAGCCTCTGCTATCTCTCTCACTTTATTTCGGCGTTCGTCTAGCACCATTTGGTGAACTTTATCTATGTTTTCGTCGGTAGTTGCAGTTTTTGGACGTCCCGAACGTTCATCGTCTCCCAAGCTCTTAAAACCACGTTTAAATTCAGCTGCCCAAAATTTCATTGTGTTAAATGATGGTGCAGAGTCCCCATACACAGAATCCAACTCATCTTTGATTTGCGTAGGTGCCTTGCCTTTCAAAAACAAATAGTGACAGCTCCATACTCGATTTTGTCCATCTTCATAAAAACACACATCAACTCACTCAAACGACTGAGCGTCCAAAATGGCTGAAACTTTGGTGGGTAACTGTCAACAGATGTACAACGAAATTCACTTGCTTTTATTTGCGAGTGCTGCTATCTTTATGTTGAGGTCGGAAACTTTTCAGGCCACTCTCGTAAAAGTCTTTCCTTTGACGTGCAGTATGTCTCAAAGTCTGCGTTTTCGGTGAAATTGTGAAGTCAACTTTTTTGTTTAAATGCAATAGTTACTACAAGCGCCTAGCATTGATAGTAAAGGATAGTTAAGATGACTAATTTGTCTTCCTGCCAATCTAGTTACTTATGTATTTGCATTTTCCTTGAGCTAAGAAACGGCACAAAGCTTTTGGAGTGATTATCCTTCCTACTCTGTCATGAAGTAATTTCGAACATTTAATTGGATTTTAATATATAATTGCTTCATAGTTTATAGTAGTTTAATTACTAACACACATAAAATAAGCCAAACTATCTTTCTGCATTTTAGTCGAGAGTCTCCAAAGTCCGCATTTGTAATATACAGACCAGATAAAGATGTTCATAAGAGGGCCAACTTGAGGATATATAGAAAGCTGTGTTTAAAAAAATATCGTCATTTTCATTCCCAAACGTACCAAATCAATGTTGGTGGTTTCTTTAAAGAACATTCAGAATTCATTGTTATGTGGGTGACTCAAAAATATGAAATTAATGAGTCCTTGAAGCAATTTAGTGTGTCCATGAAAACGATATTTTGGTATGGTAGTAGATGGTACCGGAAGGAGACTACAGAATTTTGACAGGCTAGTAATTTGACTATAATAAACCGACATGTTCGGCCATAGAGTTGTTTTGGGGACAAATTTGTAACTGCGACGCCAGGCGACACTTACACAAAATATACTATGATAAATCTTATTATTGACCGAAAACGGAAATAACATGTATTTTTCACATGGGTTGTCTGGTAATTTCTCTGGTTACATATCCAGTAACTGGAATTAATTTAAGTTACAATATTCATCATCTGATACGCTTTATCTGATTATTATAAGTTTTGAATAAGATCGTGTTCCTCATAGACCTTGTAAATAGCTGTTAGACCCGCAGAAACCGTTACTGTCGCTGACAGTAAGTACATATTTCATGTGAGCTTATGATATTTCATTGTTTGTTTAAATGATGCATATTGGTCATACCCATCTTGGTTCAGCTTCTGCATCGAATAGTATCCAGGGAAAATAAAACAGAGAGCTATTGAATCACAACTCCATAATCAGTCATTTTTGTCAAACTTGCTAGTGATGAAAATCCAACTGACGATCTTGCTTTTCGATGATATCATTTAGTCATATGTAAGTATCATGATAGAGGTTAGTGTTTCAAACCTTTTTGTTTGGATTTTACCTTTTTACTACCCAAAGGAAAATGTGTATGGCTGCAAAATTAAAGAATTTATTTCACTCGGAGTAAATTCATTTTATTCTGCTATTGTATACAACAAAATTTCAAGTGACACGAACAAAATCAAACTAAAAGAAGCAAGGCACAAGCAACCATGTGCTGATATAACATGGTGAGCGAGAAATTTATTTTACTCTGATTTTCTCAACACCATGTTCGAGTCCCATAAAATCAATCCCATAGAGAAATAAAAATCTGTGATATAACAAACATAAGACGTTTAAAATGAAATTGACAATTTTTAACAAGCATCGTCTTATGTTTCTGATTAAAAATGTAATACAGTGCGTATGGATTTAGTTTATACTGTGACTTTGTGGGTTCGTGAAATTAAAAGTCCAATTGCACAAACTCAAAATGTTCTTAACTCCACTATGTTTTCCGGGCTTGTAGGCCGTGGTCCATTTTCATTTCCTTCCGACGTTTCGCCGAAAACTGCGTTCAGCATCTTCAGGGTTCTAAATCAATAGACCCGGAGTCCAACACAGTCAGTCTTGTGTTGGACTCCGGGTCTATTGATTTAGAACCCTGAAGATGCTGAACGCAGTTTTCGGCGAAACGTCGGAAGGAAATGAAAATGGACCGTGGCCTACAAGCCCGGAAAACATAGTGGAGTTAACGACGCCGGCCGTGAAAGCCTCAGTATTTATGTCAAAATGTTCTTTATTTCCACCGAATTACAGTCGAAACACTTGCCGATTACACAGAATTACGTAATTCACACAATTACAATTCACCAGTTCGTCTGCCACAGGTCCACTGCACGCTCACAATTACCTACAACTCCTCTGATGCACGTTCACAGTCTTCCGGTCCGTTAACTCACTTGGCGCTCCTCACGGCTGCTCGCCAAGAACTGACTGACTCGCCAACTACAGGCCTTATATACGGAAGGTCACCGTTTCTGCAAGGTTCGCGGTGCGCACAATTATCCCAAGGTTTCGAGACGTCTGGTGGGAGGGGAAAGAGACGGTACAGGGCTTGCGTCGCTCTCCTAATCATCCTTTCAGTTAGTGACACGAGACAAATGGGTAGGCGTGGTCTAAATGCTTCCCGTCTGGCCCTACTGCCGGCCGGTTCTATAGGTAGTTCCGACGTTCGGGTGACAATACTTACCAGAATGTAAAACGATGTGCTTTAATAAACGCCAGAATTTTTCAATATGACAAAGGAGTTCACTTTCAAAACATATGGACATTCAATAATAGTGGTCACTTCGCCAAGCCATTCAGGAGAAAACACGATTTTATTCTACATGTAGCTATAACCCTTAAAATGAGTTTAAAGTTACATTAGCTTTATTTAATTACTGAAAACATTTGAGGGCATTCCGTTTCAAAAAAGATGAAATTCAATTGATTAAGTTCATAGAGGATAAAATGTCTAAAGAGTGAAGATAATTAAGAGAACGTCCCTTCAAATGGAAACTCCCCCCACTTTCCTAAGCTTGCTTGTCGTGATGTGGTACAGGCAACATATTAGATGACAACACTCTCTTGGACGGAGTTACTGTCTACTCATCCTTGATATTTACACGTCATATACCTCTGTGATAACGAGGGCATATCTCCAGTTCTGATATGACTTGACATTGGAGGACGTAAATTACAGGAGAGAGAGAGAGAGAGGTTTGCACTAATAGACACACAAGTGCACTACGGATATAAAATACTTTCTAAGAATTCTGTAAGCCCTTATAGTCAAACATCGTTGTTTACTAAATGGACCGCTGGTTATTGCACTTTAGGGACTACTAATTACACGTTACTTGTTGTTGTTGTTGTAATTTACGTCCTCCAACGTTAAGTCATATCGGACGATGAATGGAATGGGTGAAATGATGCTCAAATGAACCCAGGGTCCATAGAGCTTAGAGTTACCTGACATTCGCCTTTGAGGATAAGGGAAGACCCTGGAAAAAACCTTATCCAGGTAACTCTCTGACCGAGATTCGAACTCGGGACCTCTTGAACGTGAGGCAGACATTCTACCACCACGCTACCGAGGCGGGCTAAACACGTTACTTCCCCTACAGCCACCCCTATTGGACACCGAAATTCTAATAATATCCGTGAAACCCGCGAAGAGATCTCTCGGTGTACTGTGTAACAGAACCGTGGTCCTAGCCCAAAGGTATTTACGCCTACTGCCCAATCCAAAATGGACCTGGCAACGGGGCAATGATATACTACTGTACCAAGTCGCCCAGGTTTACCTGGGCGGGGTGTTTGCTGCCCGGCACCTAGCCGCTTATTGCGGCTTTATCTGGGTAGTTTAAAAGAAGTGTTTTGTATCTCAGGCGGTTGTGATGAGCCCACATGTGCAAACTGCAAGGACAAGCATGTGGCTTACTACGGCGGCTGTCCTGCCCGTAAGGCAGTCATAGCTGCTAATCGTAGAAACCCTTCTTCAAGACAGCAGCAGCCATCTACAACCAGGGTGGAGCAAAGACCGCTCCCTACAACGACCACCAGCGCCCGGCCCATTCACTGGCAGGAACAGCAGGATCATGAGAGACCGTCCTATGCTAAAGTAGCACAAGGGGCCTCTGATGGACCAAAGATGTCGCGGGAGGCACACAATCCTCCCACACAGCAACGCAAACAAAAGCGTTCCCCAACCCCTAAAAACATAGACGCCAACCAGAGCAGAAATGGTGGGAGGCTTTCTCGTGAGCCCCGAAATCCTGCTGAACAGGAGAAGCATGGCAAACCCATGCCTCCTAGACAGCTAAGGGATGAGAGGGCGGGAGGAAGACCTGCTCCCATTCGCTCACGTACACCCTCGCCATCCAACCAAGTCTCCCAGCCGGATACACTCCAAACCACTCCCCTCACAGCTACACTCGACCTCTCAGATGAGTTCAAGTGGCTGCAGCAGCTGCTGCTGACGCATGGACAGAAGATCTGCAAGCTCGTCGTGAAGTTCTTCACCTCTTCAGACCCGGCCGGCAAGATGCTGGTAGCAATGGAGGCAATGGCCCTCCTGACAGCAGGTACGCAACAACTCCGTGATGTCGTATCGAACTAGGTCCCGTACCTCATTTCGATTCGCATTTTGGAATGCGTGCGGCCTAGCCGGTCAGGGGAGCGAGCTGCTTCACCTTGCTCGAACTCATGCCCTGGACATCATCCTAGTCAGCGATACGCATCTCCGCCCAGACTCCCGATTCCACCTTCCGGGGTAGATCTGCCATCGCACGGATCGACAGGGACGCCCAGGAGGCGGAACTGTGATCCTGATGAGGCAGAATGTGATCCACCAGCCCATCCAGCTCTCACCTCTGCAAACCCTAGAGGCCACGGCCATCAGTATGGATCTTGGCGGATTCGAGGTCTTGGTAGTCTCCGTGTACCATCCACCACGACGACAGTTTGTTCCAAATGACTACATCTCCATCCTAGCCCTACGTCCCAGTGCCGTTATGGCCAGCGACTTCAATGCTAAACATCAACGTTGGCATTGCGGTCGTCAGGCGGATGCAAGAGGCATTGAAATCACACGCCTGATAGACGCAGACCCGCAACTTCAAGTGTAGTGTCCCTGGCAACCCACTCATTACCCGCGAGGAGGACTGCCTTCAGTCATAGATTTCGACATCACAAAGCATCTACCATATCATCTCACCCTAACATCCTTAAATGCATTACACTCAGACCATAATCCGGTGTTGACAGAGATCAACACCAGGGTTGCCAGTCATGACATCTCGCTTCAAACGCGAGAGGTCGATTGGGAAGGCGTCAGGAATTGTCTCCGCACTTCCATCCCGCCAAACCCCAGAATCACAAACATACCCACCCTGGAGAATGCAATCTCATCCTTTACTTCCATCGTGAAGCGGACTACCCACAACCTGACAGTCCACTCCTCGGCTCCTCTCCAGCCTGATGTCCTTCCTTTGGACATCATCCTTCTTATCAGAAGATCCTGGGCTGCACGGAGACTACACCAGCGTCACCGCACGCCACACAATCGAGCGCTTCTAAGACGCTTGCGTCGAGAGGTCAGTGCCCGACTGGGCGAGCACAAGGTGCAAGCGTGGGAGGACAAAATGGCCAGGTTGCGCGTCGAGGATGGCGACGAGTGGAGGATAGCCAAAGCCCTCAGAAATCACAGAGGCCAATACACCTCCCCCATCCATGGCACCCAAGGCCTGGCTTACGATTCCCAAGCCAAAGCCAACGCTTTCGCTGACTATCTTGAACGTACCTTATGTCCAAGAGATGACACCCAGGACGATAACTTTTCTGAACGTGTTCGTCGGGAGGTGCGTCGTTTCCTACGCCGCCCTCCTGAGGACGTGGTTCGACTCCCAACCATTCGTCCCAGCGAAGTCCAAGGCGTACTCCAGCGTCTCAAACCAAAAAAGGCGCCGGACGGGTTGACCCCCCTAATGCTCCGCCATCTTCCCTTCAACGCGGTTCTGTTCCTAACTAGGATTTTCAACATGTGCCTCGCCCTTGGGTACTTTCCACGAAAGTGGAGAGAGGCCCGGGTGATTTGCATATTGAAACCTGGGAAAGATCCGGTTCACCCCTCCAGCTACCGATCCATTAGCCTCCTTTCCACCCTCTCGAAAGTTCTCGAGAGTTTGATTCTCACCCGCTTGTCCCCAATATTGGGAGACATTCAAGCCATTCCCGCCCATCAGTTTGGTTTTCGTCCTGGGCACTCGGTAATCCAACAGCTGCTGCGTGTGGTGGAGACCGCTGCCCTGGGTTTCCAGGAAGGCGCCTTCACTGCTGCGGTTTCTTTGGATGTCGAGAAGGCCTTCTCTACGACATGGCACGCCGGGCTCCTTTACAAACTGATCCACCTGGGGCTCCCAACACAAATAGTCAACATAATACACAGCTTCTTGCGACATTGCACATTCCAAGTCACAGTCGCGGGGAAAATATCTACACCCAAACCAGTGAGAGGCGGAGTCCCCGAAGGCTCTGTACTATCCCCCACCTTATTCAACGTCTTTATGGCAGATTTCCCAACAGAGCCACGACTCGAAATGGCACAATATGCTGACGACGTGCTTCTGTTCTGCAAAGACAAACACATCCTCAGAGCCTTGAACCCCTTACAAAGACATCTCCGTCTCACACAGCAGTGGTATAGGTGTTGGTGGATGTCCGTTAATCCGGACAAAAGCCACGCCATACTTTTTACAAAGCGCCACACCCCCGCAGACTGCCCCAACTTCAGCTACCGAGGTCGAAGAATAGAGTGGACTAACTCTGTCCAGTACCTAGGTGTTAACTTAGACAGGGGTCTTACTTTTCGCCAACACATCAGGGACCGAGCGGCGAAGGTACAGGGAGCAATTGCTTCTCTGTATCCAATGCTGGGGTCAACCTCGATACCAGTTGGCATGAAGTTATACCTCTTCCGAGCGCTGGTAATCCCGGTTATGCTTTACGCCAGCGAGATCTGGGGCATGGCCGCAGACAGCTGGCTAGCATGGCTCCAACGTGCACAGAATAGAGGACTCAGGTCTATATATTCTGTGGGACGTTATTTTCCTACCAGGTTGCTTCACGAGGCCTCGAGTTTTCCATACGTGGAGGATGAAATTAGGCGCCGGGCATCAAAATTGTACGCAAGTTTACCCAACCACAGAAGCACCTTGTCAGATCCCTGGGAGATTATGACCCCACTAGACATCGTTCTAGACAGCACCGGTTACCCCGCATGGCTTGCGGGCATCCGAGATAACCTAGGAGCTAATCCGAACAGCAGCTAAAGCTGAGCTCCACATATTCCTTCCAAGTTGCTTGGCATCAAAATTATTCCCCAAAGCAAAATCAAATAAAAACATCAGGGTGCAAGGTGTTGCATCCTGTCCTTCAACCCCCAGGTACATACTTGTAACCTTATAAATAACACCATTATAAAAACCTACATTTCACCCTACAATATCCCGAAATCTACCTTACCTGCGGTAAAACCCTTAACGGGTGGGCACGCAGCAAAAACCTTCTGGCTATATACAGCCAGTCAGCACCACATGGCATGGCATGCGGTTGCCTTGGGCAGTGGTATATCTAGCCATATGTGGGCGCTAGTGCCCAATAGGGAACACTAACGCTTTAACTACAGCCCAGATATTCCGTGAGGATAAAGAAAGAGACAAATATAGGAGATGTGATCAAAAGGTTCCAGGAATGGCTTCAAAACAATTTTGCGATTACGTGGTTTTTAATGTCTACCTAGGCTGTAAATGCACATTTACACACACACACACACACACACACACACACACACACACGCACGCACACACACGCACGCACGCACACACACACGCACACACACACACACACACACACACACACACACACACATGCGCTTATCGCGTACTTTTAATTATGCTCCCAAGGATAGCACTGTTACAATTCTATTGCAAGAGGTGGTTGCGGGCTCAGTTAATAACAACCAAAAGTTGTATTAGTTTCCCAACACAACTACGATGAATCAATGAAAAGGTCCCCACGCTTGACTTTTTTCCCGAAGCTCTGTGTTCTGTGCTTTTATCCCCACTCTTGAATATCTGGTTCTGGTTCTATTCTTTGATGACGGCCAAGGTTTTTGTGTCCCAGTTAAGATCATACATAGAATACCAAAGTCATATAAGGTGTCTTAGATGAATGTTGGAAATAGGATAGCAGCTGTGACGTTAGATGATAATTTGGAAGGTGTACAGATGGAAGGTTTCTGCCGTGGAATTACTGAATAGTGCAGAAGTACAGCGTCATTAGATCGTTTGTGACAATTGTGAACAGCAGTGAAAAATGCAGGTTAGTTTTTATAAAATCACATGGGATAAGTGGGCTAACAGGCTAAAAACTTGAAAGGTCAACAATTCAAACAACATGTTAACAAATATTGTGATTGAGTATGAATCTGTGACACTCAGAGCTCTCTTGGTTTAAATATTTTGATATGTTGAGTTTAAACTGATGTCATAGGTGCTGGGTTGGTTTAATACTGTATTGTAACCGTTCCGGCGTTGATAATACAAATAAAACAGCAGACTACAGTATTTTAAAGTGTGGTTAAAAGTAACAGCCCCATGGCAATAGATTTATTGGCATGTAAAAAGAACAGCGGAAGTGTGAGTGATGGTTTTGGATTCCCAAGATAGAGCGCCCAAAGCATAGCCGAGGAATTTTATAGATAACCTAAACATCAGTGTAGCGAAATTCCATTGCCTTAGTAATTGTCATTCCTACTAAAGTGGAATCAGATTTTCTTTTTTCCTAAGACCTCAGGGTGAGCAGACTAGTTGGAGATTGAACGTATTATTAAAATGAAGTAAGTTCCGTATCCGCTGCCCGAGAATAGTACCACTGTCGTTTGCAGTTGGTGCTTAGTGCCATTCCCTGTATGACATATACTAACCTGACCTTTCGTCATGTTTTTCGAAGTAAATACTCGTTAAATATGTAATATGGTACTCTTACCAGAGTTGGAAATGCTGAAATGTTATTCAAAACATACCAAAAGGCAAGAGTGACGACATTTACATTATATAATTACTTTCTGTCCAGGTGGTGGATACAGAAAAATGGCCAAGACAGGATTGAGAATGGCCGCACCATTTATGGGTTAGGTATACTTCTCATTCATGCATAGTGTGGCATACAGGAAAATAGGGAATAAATTGTAAACCCACATTTACCCCTTAAATTCTAATTTATGTCTTGGATGACATTCTGTAGTATTCCTCTAGATTCTGTCATGAGATTGAGAGGATTTCAATTTTTTTTTTTTAAATTTTATGAAAATGTTATGCTTTCTTGTAATAGCCTCTATGCATTAAAACTATTATAAACTTTTACTGAAGAAAAATAACACCATTTTAGGCATAGTTTTTTACTTCTCAGAATTCTGTAAATTGCATGCATCTTGTTTGCTTTGTTTGGTCCCGTCACTGAGCAGTGTTATAGGACATTAAACACATCATACAGGAAACCTTGCCAAATCTACACATTTTAACTACCACCACCATACATCAAAACGTGCTTTTTTAATTTTTTTTATCACTAGCACCACCAAACATAACATCTGTAACATTTGACTGAAAGAGGAAAGCATTTTAAGTACTACTGCTAGTACCACACAATATTATACAATTACTCATCACTAATATACCTGAACACAGTGTGTAATTGACATTCAAGATTAAAAACAGGAAAGGAAATTAGATTTAAAGAAGTTATACACAAAAATGTCACAATCCAAGCAAATGTGACAATCTTTGTTTATGGAGATAACAATACATTAATCCAATGCAATGATATATAACAAGTATAAAGTTGAAATAAGCGTAGAGACAGTGAAGCACAACTTAGCACAAACGTGAATTGAGAAGATATTGACACACTGCTTCACTCACACTGTTTTTTCACAGGACATGTTTCAAGAGCTTTTACTCTTATTATCAGCTGGAACTCGACTGGTGCAAATTGTAGTGGTTTCCTCTTTTTCCATATAGTCGATAGATGGCATGATGTACTTGTCAAAAATGTCCGGTGGTGGAGTTTCAAAATTCATGATTCTGACAATTTTTGTTAATGAAGATTTTTTTCCATATGGAAGTGTCTATGTGGTGATTAACGTATTTTATTTAAAATGTTTCCAAGTTGATGTCATGTCTGGTATTCAAAAAATGAAAAGCCACTGCTGATTTTTCTGTTTCACCATTTTTAATGTTTCTTATATGTTCTTTAGTTCTGATGTCAATATTTCTTTTTGTTTTTCCTATATACATTTTAGGACAAGTTTCACATTTCATCTCATAGATCCCTGGTTTTTCTTTGGTAGTAATTGATTTTTTTTTTGGGGTGGGGGGGAGGGTGGCTTTTAACAAATTTCTGATATTAAATCTATTTTGAGGTGCAAGAATTATGTTGTCTGTTGAGAAGATTTTTTGGAATTTATTATGGGCTGATGGATGGAAGGTAAATTTTTTAAAAAGTTTTTTTCTCTTTTGTTCCTGTATGTTCTAGAGTGGTGGTTTCTTTTATTTTCTTAGCTTTGTTGAGTCTGTTAACTGTTTTGTCCACCAAATTTGGTTTGAAACCGTTGGACATAGCTACTTTTTTATGTGTAGGTATCTTGATAATCTTCTCTGTTTAGTGGAAAGTTGATCATCTGAAAGAGTAAACTGTTGAAAATGGCATGTTGGTATTGTTTTGGGTTGAAACTGTTGTTCTTAATATAATCTGTGTGTGTCGGTTTCCTGTAAATACCAAAAGTGAGTTGTTTGTTCATTTTTTTGATCTCGATGTCCAAAAAGGGAAGGACACCAACTTCTTCTGTTTCCAATGTAAATTTTATAGCTGGATTTTGTATATTCAAAAGTCTAAGACCATCTTGTATGAGTTTTTTAGGTACTATTGCAAAAATGTCGTCAACATAGCGATACCAAACTTTGAAATAATTTGGCAAAGTTTTTGTGATATGTGTTTCAAAAGCACTCATAAATAAATCTGGTAAGAAGGGATACAATGGGTTGCCCATAAAACAATATGTTGTCAATTGTTAATTTGAAAATGCATAAGAAAACAGCCATCTTGAAACAAAAATTCATCAATATTCAAAAGAAGCAAGTCAAAAACCTAACAATGTAATGAATCTATCCACATGCAACTTCACGGAAAAAGAAAGAAATTTTCTAAACAAAGGCCTAAAACCATGTGTAGATTACACAAAAAACATTGAAAACTATATTGCAGACTTGCCCTAAAAGTTATATAGGTAAAACAAAAAGAAATATTGACATCAGAATTAAAGAACATATAAGAAACATTAAAAATGGTGAAACAGAAAAATCAGCTGTGGCTTTTCATTTTTTGAATACTATACATGACATCAACTTGGAAACAACTTTAGTAAAATACGTTAATCACCCCATAGACCTTTCCGTATGGGAAAAAAAAATCTTCATTGACAAAAATCATCATAGTCATGAATTTTGAAACTCCACCACCGGACATCTTTGACAAGTACATCATGCCATCTATCGACCATACGGAGAAAGAGGAAACCACTACAATTTGCACCAGTCGAGTTCTAGCTGATGATAAGAGCAAAAGCTCTTAAAACATGTCCAATGAAAAAACAGTGAGTGAAGCAGTGTGTCAATCTCTTCTCGATTCACTTTTGTGCTAAGTGTTAAAATGTTCAGTCTTTGAAACAGACCCTTAGATGGAGCTGTAACATTGATGCCACATATGGCTCTGTTCTGTAATATAAATACTCACTCTCCACTGAGTTCATTCATAACAAGGTATTACCCCTTATTGATGAATCCAATAATACATTAAAACAGCGTGGAAGCAGTATGTCGAAGTAAATACTGTCCTGCACAGGAGAAATAGTCTCCAACACTTGAGATGCAGGGGGGGTTGGTAAAGGTTCCCACACCCTCCCTGGACAGGTTTTTGACACCCCATGTCAGTACAGTTACAGACCATTCAAAAACATTCTGACGGCTTCTACTTTTGTGAATGAATCTTCTTGGTTTTAGTGTATAGAGTGAATAGGGCGCATGTTTTTTTTAACGGTCTGCTCCTTGTATAGCAGCCGTTCTGTGCCACACACATTCGCTGTCCTTGTCCCACTGTGTAACACAGCACATACCTTCCAGGGACCTTCTTTGCATTGCTGGACTGTAATAAGCATTCTACTTCAGCACCTCTAAAAGACGGAGTTCCACAAAAGTCAGTTCTGGGGCCCATTCTGTTCCTAATATATATAAATCACCTGCCATCAAATCTCAAAGGAACACAAGTAACGCTGTTTGCAGATGATACTAATAATAATACATAGGAATCGTAATCTCTATATCCTAGAAAATGACAAATCAAAAAAAATATAATTTTACATGAATGGCTGGTACGAAATAAGCTCCAGTTAAATATAGATAAGACAACTTTTATTAACTTCAGCCCTGGTAAAGTATATAATGAACTGCAGGTTTGCATTAATACTCAGTCCATAAAGGAAGCTAAAGAAACTAAATTCGGAACTAAAATGGAATGCCCATATGATTATCTAGCCAATAAACTGTCCAAAATCTGTTATGCTTTCAGAGTAGCGAGTAAAGTATGTACCACAAGTGTGCTAAAAGCTATGTACTTTGGATATGTTCACTCAGTTCTAACCTATGGCATTCCAGTATGGGGCATGCCCACAAAACTTTGTCATCTTTAAATTATAAAAGAAAATACTAAAAATAATTAAACAAGTACCTATATTTTACCTCTCCCTTCCATATATATTCTGGAAGCATTATGCTTCATCCATAAAAATAGAAATCTCTTCAAAACAAATGACATGTATGACACACACAACACCAGATCATTAAATCACATACATACCACATTCTGTTGCACTAATAAGAGTCGCAGTAGCATTACCCACCATGGGACTAGCTTATACAATACATTACCTAGACATTTCAAAGATCAGGTGTATAGCAAATTTAAATGTTCATTAACAAAAGCACTCTTAAAACATGTACCTTTTAGCATCCAGGAATTTAAAGACATAAATTTGTAATAACTTTGTAAATATTACTTCTTGTATAAGCTACTTCATATTATACATACTGTTGTATATAGTATTATGTTATATAATTATGTAGTATTACTGACGAAGCCATGATTTATGTATAAATCAAAAGGTGAATAAAGTATCTTAACTTAATAAAAACTGAAATAAAAAAGCAATCCAAGCATTGTTGCTCACACAATTATTGGAAATGAAATCAGTAATTACCGTGACATAGCTAATGTCTTTAAAGCACATTTCTTTACTGCAGCAAAAAGCAAAACAAACAGATCCAATCCAAACTCGGTTGTACTTAAAATGTTAAAAAGTCTTAAGCCAAAATTGATTGTAAATTTGTGATGGACTCCACCATAAGTACCAAAATGTTAAAATGTTGCCCACCAGAATAGAGTAGTCATATATGCAATCCCTCTCTTTTGTTGGGGATATTTTCAGAAAAAATGAAATGCACAATTGTTAAGCCTCTATACAAGGAAGAGACAAAGCCCGATATGTAATTATAGACCCATCTTGTTCTTGACAGTCTTTTCTAAAGTAGGAAAGTGGAGGAAGCTGTATAACCAGGATAAAAATACATGCAGTTAACATTCTCTCAACACCTCAGTTCATATTTAAGAGGAAATGTGAAAGTGCAGAAAAGTTGCAATGGGATATCGTGGCTCTGACGTCATAGCTTGGGCATTACCAACTTCTAGAGCATGCTACTGCGGAAAATACCAACATTACGCAAGCAAACCAGCGATACTGTAACATGCAACCTAAAGATCAGTGGATCATTGCCAGATTTATTATTATCATTATTATATATTATTATATTCTTACTATTATTATCATAATTGTTTAAAAACTTAAAGGAATCGTGCACAAAGTTTTGGAATAGTCAACATTTCATAAGCAAACCAACGATACTGTAATACCCAAATAAACTGACGTAAAGATCAGTGGATCATTGCCAGAGTTTTATTATTATTATTATTATTATTATTATTATTATTATTATTATTATTATTATTATTATTATTATTATTATTATTATTATTATTATTATTATTATTATTATTATTATTATTATTATTATTATTTATTGTTAATAATTATAATTATATAATATAATTATAATAATAAAGCTTACTACGCACTGTTTCCATTACTATCGCTAGTTTATAGTAAAAAAAAAAAATGTGTTGGCAATGCTCCGCTGTTTTCGCGTGTATTGGAGCGCCGCAGTTGGCAGCAACTTGTTTTCGTGACGTCGTTCTGTACCAACATAACTCTGTGCACCTAATCTGCACTTTTACCAAAACTGTAATAGTAAATGCTACATCCATATAAACTTCTGAACAGTATTACACAAATATAAATATTTGCTACCAAGGCTCCACTTATCTTAAAAAATTGTAAATTTCTTAAATTCTGAACAGTAATTGCCTTTGCCTGCCTCGGTAGTGTAGATGCTAGCGTGTCTGCCTCACATTCAGGAGTTCCCGAGTTCAAATCTTGGTTAGGGTGAGTTACCTGGATAAGGTTTTTTCTGGGGTTTTCCCTTATCCTGAAGGACGAATGTCAGGTAGCTCTAAGCTCCGTGGACTCCGGACTCATTGGAGCATCATTTCACCCATTTCATTCATTGTCTGATATGACAACGTTGGAGGAAGTAAATTACAACAAAAAAGTAATTCACTTGGATAAAAAAGATTTACCATTAGGAATATTTTGTGGGTTTGTTAAACTATTTGACAACATAGGTCACAATCTCATGTTGCGAACTTAGAATTTACTTTTATTATATGGAAGAAGCTAGAAACAGTGATGTTTTAAGAGGTATTTGTTTAACATGAGTCGGCACTAGTAACGCTAACATCACTTTGTTAATGTGTTTCGTGTACATGTGTTCACATCTTCAGAATGTGTCTGATTGACCCAGGACCCATGTTCTTTCTGTTATGGTGGTGGTCTATAATGGCATCATGTGGCGGTGAAATGTACTTCCAGAGGGTACTTGATGTCAGTAAATCAAAATTCAGTAACTGTTGTTTGTGTTTCAAAATGAAGATCTTTTCCCATGTGTCCAATTCTATCATGAATGGTCAGTTTGATTAGTGTAATGTTCGGTTTGATGTTAATGTTGGTCGTCTAGAAATGATATGAAACTGCAAATTTATCCATTTGTTTGTATTTTAAGCATCTCATATGTTTCTTTAGTTTGGTTTCTAGACTTCTTGTTGCTTTTCGTATATATACACTTAATCACAATTGGATCAATTGATTTTTGTAAATTCCAGCTTTTGTGTCTTGTGGTATAGGGTCTTTAAACCTTTTACAGGGTGTATATAAATGAATATCAGGGTTTTAACTCTTTATAATATTTATTACATTCAACTTAGTTATAAATCATATGTCAAATGAAAAAGCAACTCAAACAGTTTTACCAAGAACTTTATAAATGTTCAATGTGACTACCCTTTGTCACACGGCACACATCAAGTCTATAGCTGAGTTCTTCTCAAACGTTGTTAAGTGTGTATTCAATAATTGTAGCAACAGCTGCTTCAATCCTATTTATTAATTCAGGGAGGTCAGCTGGTAGCGGAGGCACGTACACACGATTCTTGATGAAACCCTAAAGGTAAAAATCGCATGGCATAAGGTCAGGAGAACGTCAGGGCCATCATTGAGGCCATTGTGGCCTATCCAGCGCTTGGGTATAGTGATGTTCAATCAATCGCGCACTTCGTTATGCCAGTGATGTGGCGCACCATCTTGCTAGAAAATGAAGTTCTCTGGCTCATTTTCTTCCAACTGAGGGAAGAGCCATTGCTATAGTGTATCAAGGTAAGAAGTGCCAGTTACAGTAAGTTCACCAAAAAAGAAAGGCCCATAAACTTTTTGCTGGGATACGGCTCAAAAAACATTACTTTAGGGGAATCTCATGAGGAATTTCTGAGCCCCAGATACGCACATTATGAGTGTTAACATGTCCACTAAGGTGAAAGGTTGATTCATCACTGAAGACAACACGATCCATAAAATCGTCATCGTCATGAAACATGTCATTTGCGAAGTTGGCAAGTAATGCGTGGTCTGTCGGCTTTAGAGCCTGTAATAACTGTAAACGGTTTTTCTTACAACTTTCCAAACAGTTGACACAGGAACTTGTAATACACGACTAGCCTTCCATACTGATTTCTTTGGACTACGAGTGAACGACTCTGTCACTCGCTCAACAGTCTCTTCACTTACTGTTGGTCATCCCGTGCTCTTCCCTTTACAAAGGCAGCCAGTATCTTCAAACTGATACCATCTACGAATGTTGTTATCACTGGAAGGATCACAACCGAACGTAATGCGGAACGCATGTTGCACAGTAACTACAGATTCGGTCTTTGCAAACTGCAAAACACTAAACGCTTTCTGTTTACTAGTCGCCATCTTTGCTACTACCGCTCTCTAGCGAATTGCGGCAGAAACATTGTATGCACATGCGCACTGTTGCCAACAAACAAAACTGTTTGAGTTCCTTTTTCATTTGTCATATCATTTATAACTGTAAGTTAAATGTAATAAATATGAGGGCTGTTCAATAAAGAATGATCATAAATTTTTTACGGTCATAATTTTTCGCACTAAAATTCAATCTTCTGTTAGCTTAATGTGAAACAAACACGCCGTAGTAGTTTCATTGTTGGTACTCCTGGTTCCCGCCTGTGAGAACCAGGCAAGTTCAGACATGTTCAGTATCGCCTACTGCTGCAATGGAGGTAACACGCAGTTAAAGTCGATGTTAGAGAAAGATGCGAAGTTTCTTTCAAACGTAATCACTGCTGATGAAACTTGGCTACATCATTTTGGTCCTGAGAGCAAACAGCAAAGCTCAGTGTGGAAATCATCACCAACCCCCAAAAAAGCAAAAGTGGTTGCTTCTGCTGGGAAAGTTATGGTCATCTCATTCTTTGATATTCATGGAATGGTTTATCAGCATGTTGTACCTGCACACACATCAGTAACTGGAAAATACTACAGGGATTTCCTGAAAACACTGCAAGTCCATGTCAGGTGCAAAAGGCCACATTTCCATGAAGCAGGCTGGATGCTGCACCATGATAATGCGCGGTGCCGCATATTGCCAATGTTGTTGCTGAATATCTTGCAAAAATCAATGTGAAGTGCATCCCTCACCCACCGTATAGTCCGAATTTAGTCCCATGTGACTTTTTTTTTATTCCCTAATTTAAAGAAATGCCTTCGTGGGAGGCATTATCCATCATCAGAAGCAGTGGTGAAGGCTGCTGAGGCGATTTTGAAGGATCTCTCAAAAAATGGTTTCCAGCATGTCTTTGAAGACTGGCAGAAATGCTGGGACAAGTGCATCGCATTCAGGGGAGACTATTTTGAGAAGGATCATCAAAATTATGAGAATTAGTAAAGGTACGTTGTCAGAAAAAATTGTGATCATTCTTTATTTAACAGCCCTCGTATTATAAAACTCTGATATTCTTGATATACACCCTGTACAAAGTAGTTTCTCAATGCTAAATTTGTTCTATGGGACTAGGCTAATGTTGTGTTTCATAAAAAGCTTTCTACATTTGTAAAATGTTTTTGGATATGTGAATTTCTTGAATTTTAATTGCTTTTCTTCTTGGATGAAATTTGTGGTATCTTTAATATGTTTCTGTCGTTTTAATTTTGTAACTTTTTTTGTTGATTGTTACTGTGTTGAAATCATTTTTGACTATGTTTACTGTATGTTCATATTCTATACCTTGTTTCACGTAAGCTTGCCCAGTATCTCTTAACGGTCACGTGACCTAATCACCTCTCATTGGTTGCTGTTGTAATGACTGTCATGCGGTAAAAATTAGTTCGTTATTTAACATGGTGATATATCATTATATGTTGGAAGAGAATTGTCAAATTTATATTTTCGTAACTGTTTTAATTAAATATATTACGCAACAGAGTTGATTTATCTGAAATGCATGTTAATTCTTAAACAAAGTAAAGAGGAGGTTCCTTTGCTCTCAAGCACATGGCACGATAGCATGTGATTTAGCGGTAGTGGTGACATTTGTTTATAAGTCTTTTATCACTGACCTTGTTTTGAACTGGATTAGTCATGCATCGCCATTCGAAAGTGCGGGAGCTAAATTATTTTATTGATCGTTTATTGCGCATGTATTATATGTATAATGGCAGAGTCTACCGCCAGTTTTTCGCTTAAGTATCGCAAGGATAATTATTTACAAACAGGCGAAAAAAGAATTGTGTTGCATGTGTTTAATGCACTCAGAGAAGAATCCGTCTTTGTCAGTGAGAGAAGTCGAACAGCTGGGCTCTGAAGTTACAGGTGTGAGTGTTAGATCCGTAGGAACATCGCGACATGAAATTGAGGAAACAGGAAAACTTACCACTCCAGGCAAAAGCAGGAATAAACAAAAGTGCGTGCTCGGAGAAAATACGTGAAAAGTGTTGTGCATCTTCATGTGTGTAGTTTTTCTTTAGAAACGAACTCCCTAACATAAGTAACATTTCGTGTGCTGTAAATGAGGATGCAGATTTACCAAATTTCAGCAGATTGCTTATACAGCTGGGATTTGTGAATGAAAAAAGAGGCAAGAAAAATGTGCTAAAAGACAGAGGTGATATTGCTGTGTGGCGAAGACGCTATTTGACAACCACACTGCACCGAGATACAAATCGCTAAATATACACGAAGAACACACGAAAAGTAAAGTATGGTGTGACACGACTTTTAAGACTGAAAGACAAGCATTTTTTAAAGGTATGTGTGCTGGTTTAAAAAATTCCAGTGGAAAAGGCCGAAGGCCTTTCATTATAAACTCTTTCAGTTTCATTGCTCAGCCATTCTGTTTCAATTTGCTCAGTTCATTATAAACTTGTATTTTTGCATGCCTTCATATCCTTATTTGTATGATTTTTGTATGATTTTATTTATCTTCCCGGCAATTATTACGAAATGTGACGGGAAGGCACCGTCTATGGCGTATGACGCGAAAGCATTAGCCAATTAGGGCGAGGGGGAGGGTTGTTGAATGCGGAGTGATACATTTCAGCCGGGCAAGGTTATATGAAACAGAGAATAGATGATATTGTTGTTTGTTCAGGATAGTATACACCAGTCTGTGTGTTAGGCTGTTTAGTGCTGCATGTTTGTGAGTTAAGGGGTTGAAATTGTTGTTCTTGTGTAATTATCTAAATGTGAAGGTTTCCTGTATAAACCAAAGGTTATATTTTTGCCATCTTCTTCCATTTCCATTGTGAATTTTACTAAGTGGTTTTATCAGTAAAGTAACTTAAGGTGATGCATCTGTAAAATTTGAAAGTTCTACACCATGCATGCTATCTGACTGAAAGTTATATCAGTTATTGTGCACAATAAGGGTAATTATTCTGCAAAGTTTCAAGCTCTTAGCTTTAATGGTTACAGAAATACTAATTTTATATTGTGTAAATTCACTGCGCTGAGCAAAATGAGGCACAAGATGCACTTTTAATTCTTTTCCCCTAAATCTTCTACTGTTTATAGTTAACAAACATACAAAGAGATTGCCTGCCTTGGTAGCATAGATAGTAGCATGTCTGCCTCACGTTCAAGATGTCCCTAGTTCGAATCTCGGTCAGGGTGAGTTACCTGGATAAGGTTTTTCTGGGGTTTTCCCTTATCCTCAAAGACGAATGTTGAGTAACTCTAAGCTCCATGGACCCTGGACTCATTTGAGCATCCTTTCACCCATTTCATTCACAGTCCGATATGACGACGTTGGAGGACGTAAATTAAAAAAAATACAAAGAAATTTGTCATATTAGATCTTTTATTAACCTTCAGCTGTATAAAAAACATTTCCGTGTGCACAGTGCATAAATTTGTAAAAATTTTCAGTTTTTCCCATTTATTTATTTTTTTATAAAAATTAAAGCATGTTTGTAAAAAAAAAAGTAATATGACCATTCCATTTAATGGGCTCTTAAGTTATTATAATAAAAATGTAACACAAATACATAAAAAATTGCATTGTGTACCTTCTTTTCCATATGTCAAGAAGTTGAAAAAAAAGTTTACGAGAAAACAGAGTTAGTTTCAGCATGCAAAATTTTAGTAGTTCTGACTTTCAGATCTCTTAAAATTCACCAGCTCCATAAGATGACTTGTTCTTCTCTTGTGCAGCGATCTTAAAGAGGTATAGCTTCTTTCAAGAAGACTGAGTAATGTTGACCAGATTTCAAACTTCTCTGCAGTCGATGTTAGTGCCTTACTTGACTAATTTTCTTTGAAGTTGTACAGAAGTGAAGACTGAGCTTCTTTGATTAGTTTTTCACTGGCCATGCATTCCATACTGAACTGGCACAATGCTCTTGTTACCCCAACATGCAATTTTTTTTTTTTTTGAAATAAAAGTATCCTTTGGACATTTGAACCATATTATTTTGTTAAAAGCCTCATTGGCATTTTGAGTTTTTCCTGCAGCACATCTTAACAGTTCCTCATTTGCTAGTCTCTAATATACAGGAATAAGCTTTTGAATTACTTGGGTTGTCAGTTGTTTTTATTGTTGAGTTATTATGTGGAGGAATCACCTCACGTTTTGCAATGGCTCTGTTGTAGAAACACAAAGAATTTGAACTTCTAGGGCATTTATGGTGTTGTGAAATACTGTCTGTTGAGCTACAGTGATATATAGTTGCATATATTGCTGTTTTCTTATGCCCTACATTAGGACAATTTTCTTTGATAGCTTTTCTATAATAATTAGTTAATTTAACTATTGTACCTTCTTTAAAGCTTCCATTCCCTTTGTCTTTCATTCTTTTACCAAATTTCTGATTCCTGTTCCCAACCTCTTAGCTACATGCTTCAAGCATTTTCCTTTTTATCTCGGTAACACTATACGCTCTCTCACAATAGAGCTGCTGCTGTCATTTTCCATAGCACTTGAACTGCTGTAATTAGCTTCACAACTTTCAGTGTGTTTATACTCTGAGACCTATATCTGATAACATTGGTTTAAAAAATAGTCTATGTATAAATAAGAAGTGTTTAGCTATAGAATTTCATCACATAAACAACAAAACATTAAATTTTCCCACTGTACAGCTAGAAGGAACAAATGTAATATATGCAAGTAAATCAAAATTTTTAGGAATATTTATTGATGAAAATCTCAGTTGGAAACCTCATATTAATGAATTAATCAAAAAACTGGGACAAATCTGCTTCTAAATTAACATTCTGAAACACTCGGTGGGTAAAAATACTGTTAGGGTCATGTATTTCTTCAAATTTCACTCATTAATTTCATATGGAATATCCCTGTGGGGAAATAATAGTGAAGCTATTAAAATATTCAAATTACAAAAAGGGGTCATTAGAATTATTCTCAATTTACCTTCTGTTGTCATTTTGCCATTACCCTGTATATATTTATATGAAACAATTGTATTAATGCAAACACGCATCAAGGATTTTACCATAAATTCTGAAACTCACTGTCATAACACAAGAGATAAAGCAAAACTACATATAACCCCACATAACAAAAAATTGTTTGAAAATAGTTTGTACTATAGAGGCATTAAATTTTACAAGAAATTACCTATTGAAATAAAAAATATAAATTCCTTTCTGCGCTTCAAAAAACATCTCAAGCAATTTTTATTTGAAAAATGTTATTACTCAACTGATGAGTTTTTGCATTACTGAAGTATTCACTTGTATTTAACAATATATAAATTTAATCTACATGTACAATATAATTTTTTTTAATTACTATTGTTAACTCTCACAATATTATTATTAAATTATAGATAAGTTGTATTTATTACACATCAGCTTCACTTGCGTACCTATATTGAGGACGTGTTTTGCGAACCATCGTTCGCATCGTCGGCTCTTATGCAACTAAAGCTTGATCCAGTGATGTGGGTAGTTCTGGAGTTGCTGCTGTCATCTTTTGATTTTGTGATGAATTTAAATGTGGGGTTCTCTTCTGGCGGGATTTCAAATTTCATTAGTTGGTTTTTATGTTTTTCTATGTATATTCTCTCCCATATGACGAGTTCACTATGTTTTTGTACATATTTTAGTAATTTGGTGCTATCTTCAATTTCATGATTTTCAGACCAGAAATGAGCTGCTATTGCGGACATATCAATATTTTTGTATCTTAAGTGTCTAAAATGTTCTTTCTTTCTAGTGCCTATGTTTCTTTTTGTCCTCCCTATGTAAATTTTTTCAGTCTTTACACCCAATCTTGTGAATGCCTGACTTTTCTTCTGGTTTTATCTTATCAGTATTATTACTGTTAAGTAGGTTTTTAATGTTGTAATTGTTTTTTGGTGCCAATGTTATATTGTATTTCTTGAATATTTTTTGGAACTTTTTTGTGGCCCAGGGGTGGTAAGTAAATTTAGCAAATCTAATTTCTTGTTTTATTGGTGAAAGAGTTGTTATCTGGTTTAATCTCTTTTGAAGTTTGAATGATTTTAGCTTATTATCTACAAGGCTTTTTTCATTTTTAATTGCAGTTTTTAAGATTTGATGGTATTCTTTTTGATATTCTTGCTGACTGAGGGGTAGATTTACTAATCTGTCTCACACATAGAGAGAATATACATAGAAAAACATAAAAACTAACTAATGAACTTGAATGAAATCCCGCCAGAAGAGAACCCCACATTTAAATTCATCACAAAATCAACAGATGGCAGCAGCAACTCCAGAATTACCCACACCACTGGATCAAGCTTTAGTCGCATAAGAGCCGACGATGCGAACGATGGTTCGCGGAACATGTTCTCAATATAAGTACGTAAGTGAAGTTGATGTGTAATAAATACAACTCATTTCACTTCACTGTGGTGTTCCAATACAGTTAAATTTCGTTATAATTAAATGTTTAAAGTACTGGACGAATCCACAATATGTATATGTTAAATTGGATGAATAAAAAATTGAAATTGAATTGAAGTCGCTTTTGAAGCCTAATGATTTTTGTTTCTGTGCACAAAAACTATAGTATTTGGACATAACCTCAAAGTCAATAACAAGACCTGTAAGTACATCTATAATAACTCCAAGAAGAAAATCCTAGTTTTTTTCTTTCCAGTGGTTCTATTGTCTGCCAGTCCACTCATTGCTAAGAAGCCCAGTTATATAGGCTAAGGCTAAAAAGTCTATATTTCAATGCTATTTTCTAGAGGCACAATGCACAACACTGTAAGGTTCTGATTTTAGTACTATAAAAACTTAAAAGCTATCATTTGTAATGTACCACATTAGTTGTAGATTCCTATAACACTTAAATAAGCACAAACAACTAATAAAGCTCTGTAACAGCAAAAGAAAACTATTTCACAGCCTCAATAAAACCAGGTGTATGTACTTTTTTAGCAGAAAACACAAAATAGGCGGTAAACTGTATTCATTTGTAATACAGAATCCTTACTGAGCAGTGTAGCAAACACAGGATATGCAAAACAAAACTGTCCTCTCACTAAAGGGCCCTAAATTCAAACTTGGCAAAGTATAGCAGCTTCGAAAGCACATGTTTCTCTGTGCATGGCAGGTGCGAACCATGCACACGGGCATCTAAAAGGTGACATATTTCAGGGTTTAAATGTCTCAAACACAAAGTTTGATGACTTTCACAAAGTTTAAAGTCCATACTAATTTAATATGCAAAAACATAATTTTTCAAGTTTTTTGGTCAAATTTCACAGATGCATCACCTTAATGGAGTCCTGTATGAACATGCAAAGAAGTCAGCATATCTGTTTCAAATTTTGAAAATGTATGGGAAGGAAGTTATCTGATGGGAACACAGTTCCCTAAACGTGTTAACAGAGATTAAAATAGTGATGTACAGTACAGCTGCTGGATCTCTGGCTCTGACGTTTTGCGGTTGCAGGAGGTGGAGGGAAAAGGTTAATAGTACCAACATACAGTAATGAGCAGTTGAAAACATATCCACAAAATTATCCTTAGAATGAAAGCATAGGACTATATATTAGCTTTAAAACATTAAAGTCCAACTTGCAATTTCACTATCTTGCAAGATATTCATTACAGCGCCACTCTATTCAAATATTTCTTTCACACCTTTTACTTGCGCTAACTGCTTCTGTTGGTAGTATTTCAAAATTCGAACCACAATTTTTATTTTTAAAAATATTTTCTCCTAAATCAATAAATATATTGGTCCATTCAACTGTTTTAGTAATTTAACTTCTGGATTTAGATGGCAGCATGTTAGCAAACTGTCACCTACTGAAAGATTAATCAGTCTACTGGCTGAGGATGTGATGGGAACATCGCGAAACTGGTCCCATAGGATTTTGACAATTTTAAACCAGATAAGTGAAGTTGGTTACCCAGTGTTGTAGTTCATTTATATGAGGGCTGTTCAATAAAGAATGACCACAATTTTTTTGATAACGTACCTTTACTCATCCTCATAATTTTGATGATCCTTCTCAAAATAGTCTCCCCTGAATGCGATGCACTTGTTTCAGCATTTTACCAGGCTTCAGAGACATGCTGGAAACCATTTTTTGAGAGATCCTTCAAAATCGCCTCCACAGCCTTCGCCACTGCTTCTGATGATGGATAATGCCTCCCATGAAGGCGTTTCTTCAAGTTAGGGAATAGAAAAAAGGTCACATGGGGCTAAATCCAGACTATAGGGAGGGTGAGGGGTGCACTTCACGCAATAACATTGGCAATATGCGGCCGCGCATTATCGTGATGCAGCATCCAGCCTGCTTCACGGAAATGTGGTCTTTTGCGCCTGATATGGACTTGCAATGTTTTCAGGACATCCCTGTAGTATTGTCCAGTTACTGATGTGTGAGCAGGTACAACATGCTGATAAACCATTCCATGAATATCAAAGAATGAGATGACCATAACTTTCCCAGCAGAAGTAACCACTTTTTCTTTTTTGGAGGTTGGTGATGGAGATTTCCACACTGAGCTTTGCTTTTTGCTCTCAGGATCAGAATGATGTAGCCAGGTTTCATCAGCAGTGATTACGTTTGAAAGAAACTCCGGATCTTCCTCTAACATCAACTTTAACTGCATGTAGACCTGCATGCAAATGTCCTTTTGTTTGGGAATCAACAGTCTTGGAACCCATCGCGCACACACCGTCTCATGTGTAATGTTTCTGTCACCAACGTGTGGGTGGCACCCAATGAAATGTTCAGTATTTCAGAAAGTGATATTAAGGTAATTCGTCGATCCTCTCTCACAATGGCAGCAGCAGCAGTGTTGATGTTTTCTTCCGTAAGAGCAGTAACCGGAGCATCGGGTCCACCTTCCTTTGAAATTGATTGTCTGTCCTCTTTAAACATTTTAAACCACCTTTGAGCTGTGCTGTAGGGAAGAACAGACTCTCTATAGGCCTCCTGTAATATTGTATAGGCCTCAACTGAAGATTTGTTGAGACGAAAGCAGAATTTCAAAGCCGCATATTGTTCCTCGTGTGTTACCTCCATTGCAGCTGTAGGGGATACTGAACATATCTGAACTTGCCTGGTTCTCACAGGTGGGAACCAGGAGCACCAACGATGAAACTACTACGGCGTGTTTGTTTCACATTAAGCTAACAGAATATAATAAGATTGAATTTTAGTGTGGAAAATTATGCCCGTAAAAAAATTATGATCATTCTTTATTGAACATCCCTTTAATACTGATGCCCTACTTTAATCATAATAATTATCATTAAGCTAGTTTGACATGCGCACATAAACACACACAAGATAATTTCATGATAAATCTAGAAAACACAGGATTCTCTTGGTTTCAGTGCAACTTTGTATGGACTGACAACCTATGCTCAATTCCTAAGGCTTTAGAAGTTTTACAGGCACGTTTACCAAATTGTCATGTAACTCTCTAGTCTAACTTTAATAATAAACAAAATTGGTAAAAAGCAGTTACATACGTAGAACAGTACAGATTCATTTTACTTAATATGAGCAACTGCCCAATAAACAATGAATGACTCTTCAGGCTGACAAAATTTTATTTCTATGTATTTAAAAGATTAGACATGCGCCATGGGAAATGCTATTATTATATTTCTTAACATGTGTTTTCTTTCTATTTCATATACCTTTTACATTAATTTGGCCTGATTTGTTTGAAAACTATCTGATGTGGTCCAAGTAGACTGACATTTCAGTTTATACTCAGAGGTAAAGTAATGTTTTATCTGTTTCTGTTTTATAGGATCCAAATGCAGATACTGAATGGAATGACATTCTTCGCAGTAAAGGAATTCTTCCACCAAAGGAGAAAGAGCTGACAGAAGATGAAGTGGTAAAAGTGGTTGAATCTGTAGTGCAGGAAAAGCAGTCTAAAGGTACAATACATATCCTTAGTTTGATATCTCGTAATGGAGCTGTAATAGAATGTATTTAGCTTCTTGTATTTAGGGTGATAAACTACATAAATTGGCATACATATTGTAACTTTGTGGGTTCGTAGAATTAAAAGTCCAAGTTGCAGAAATTCAAAATGCTCTTTATTTTCTTAGAAATATCTCTGTATCTCAATGTATATGAGAACCACTAGTGGTTTACTGGAAAGCATAGTCAGTTGGAGAATTTGATATCATGCTGGCCATGGCAGCTCAATGGTTAAGAGCAACTGGACAGAGACCGGCAGATCTTTGGTTCAAATCCCAGCAAAGGCATTGAATTTTTCAGTCTAACTCTGCCTATTCAAATATTTGCAAATGTTACAAACATGTGTGAAAATCACATAAAATTCTTAAGGGAGAAACTTTCTTTTGTGCGACGCGAGAATATTTTCTAAGTCCAACGGTGCAGCATGCACAAGCAGACGACCAGCTGGTTATCGTGTTGCAATCAACATGAGATAGATATGTAAAACTAATAGCCAACCTCTGCAAAAATGTCCCAGACATAAGTGACGCTATCCATGTGCAAAGGAACATGGTTTGAGCAGGCTAAGTTATCGCCCGATCAAAGTTTGTTACTCATGCACTGCTTTGCTCATAAACAATCCTATGACATGACGATAATGGAGTGCTCCGTAGGAAATACATGTTTGTGCTCACGGACTGTATTGGACTGGTTTGGCTGCTGCTGCGAAGTGTGCATGATGTCAAATGACACCAAGTGTCATTCAAATTGACGAATGCAAAATAGGACTAAAGTTTCATAGTGTTTAGTTAGCTATGTGGTGCAATTTAGGTACTACATTTGTGTTAGTCTGTTAGATAGTGTAATTTTGGGACAAGTGAGACTGTTGGCAGCACTGCGTTCAGTGGAGAAACAAGTATAGTTTGTATCGAGATTTAACTGTATTGGAACACCACAGTGAAGCGAAAAATTATTAAATTTTAGATGTGTAAGAAATACGACTCATCTGAAATTTAATAATAAGTATAGTTTGGTTGCACTGAATTCTTCAATATGGCTACATTATGCAGTAAGTAAATAAAAAAAACAATAACGTTAAAAGAATGCCCTCCAACACGAAATTGCACTAAAAAGTAAAGAAATTATATTAAAAATCATGGCAGTATATAAAAACATCAAAAAGTGTGAAGGAATTAGAAAAAAAAATTGCCGCATTGCATATTAAAAAGAAGAGCGTATAAGATACTAATATTAGGATGAAATGAAATTATTGGATACATTCAGTGAAGGGAACAAATTTTGTCTTAAATCAGTGGCTAAAATCTATAAATTGCCCTTTAAAACTGAATGACATTGAATGACTTTTTGTATGTCTTTAATTTTAGGTGGAAAGGTGCTTGAACAATTAGACCTGGATGAACTTGATGAGTTAAAAGATGAGGAGGATGAGAAAATAATTTTGGAGTATCGTCAGAAACGCATTGCAGAGATAAAAGCAGCAGCAGCCAAAGCTCGGTTTGGTGAAGTAAGAGAAATAAGTGCAGTTGATTACATAGACCATGTAAATAAAGCTGGAGAAGGTATTTGGGTTGTTCTGCATCTTTACAAACCTGGGTAAGTGTGGAGAACTGATGTTTCTCAAAATTACTTATTATATTTTTCTGAGAAGTGTGCTTTTATATAGAGTGATTAAATCATATGGTAGCCCATTCATGTTCTGTGAAGCATTAAAATCTGTGGTAATTTAATTATAATAATACTAATTTTTAAATGTGCATTTTTGAAATGATACCATTATCTGAAGAATAAATGTTGTATGTGCAGGATTCCCCTTTGCAGCTTGATTAACCAGCATCTTTCACAGCTAGCTATAAAGTTTCCAGCTACCAAGTTCCTAAAGAGTGTATCAACAACATGCATACCGAACTTCCCTGACAGCAATTTGCCTTCAATATTTATTTACTATGAAGGCGACTTAAAGAAGCAGCTGGTTGGTCCCTTGGAATTTCGAGGCATGAACTTAAAGGTCAATGGTGAGTTCTGAAATAGTGTTATGTCAGACCTTCAGCAGTCTATATTGTACTGTATTACAAATAGGGCCCATGTGTTTATGCAAAAAACTTTTATTCTTGCCTAATATGTAATATGTGTGTCCCTAAAAGAGTCGAATATAGATAGGATACTTTTAATATAATTTTGAGTCGAACTAATGCTCAATGGTCCATTTATTGCTAGTATTTACCTAGAACAAGTGGATGATGCAGTAAAACTACTAAATTTACAAAATCCTGCAATAAAATTTGCCATAGAAAAAAAGACAAACAAGGAAATCCCTTTCTTAGATTTAAAACTTACCAGAAAACATAATAAACTTGAATTTGGCATACATAGAAAGGAAACACACAGAAAATTTCATAAAATCAAGACAACACTAGCATGCTGTTATCAACAGTTTAACTTACAGGCTGGTTAATGTACCTTTAAACAAGATGGAATATATTAAAGAGTACAGTAATATAATTCACATTGCAGAATACAATGGATTCAGTGCTGAATTGGTAAAAAAGAAAATTGATAAATTCAAAAGACAACAAAGATGCAAAGAAGTAACTACTCTTTCCCCAATCAGCAATGAAACTTCATACAGAAAATTTACATATCCCAGAGCTACACACCTTTTCCAAAAAGTCTTCAAAGAGCACAATATTACTTTGGCCCCACAGAACAAATTTAGTGTACAACACCTTTTGAAATCACATAATACAAAGGAGATACCCACAGACAAAAAATCAGGTGTACAGGATAAACTACAAAGGCTGTGACAACTTTTACATTTAAAAAATTAAAAGGAACTTGAACCTTAGGCTTAAAGAGCATTTTAGGAACCTCAGGAACAAAGAAATAGATAAATCGGTGGTAGTGTACCATTTTTGGAAGGAGAATCATGATATAGAATGAGAAATCCACTTATTAAAAAGTGTCCAAGGTCCAGCTGCATTAACCACGTGGGAAAAAGTCTTCATAAAGAAATATGAAAAAAATTGTTTAATTTCGACACTACCTTTGATGAAAACCCAAACTTCAAGTTCATCAAGATACCGACAGATGCACCTGTCACCTCCAATGAGTTCACCAAACCAATATCCATTAGTCAACAACAGCTGATGATCTTAGGAAGATCCTAACGAAATGCATTCTAGGTAAATACTAGCAATAAATGGAGCATTGAGTATTAGTTTGATTCAGAATTATAGTAATTTTGTGCTTCATTGTATCATAGTCCTTACACATTGGAAGATACTTTTATTTATCCTTTGAATACAGTGATTTCAGGGACACGTCAAAATCAATTGTACAAAGTTTCCAATTTTATATACATACATAGTTTTATCTTTTTACATATCCCTATACTTGAATTCTTCCAAACTATAGAGTGCATTTGTTATTAAGAATTTTTTATTGCCTTCAGTTTATATTCCATTTTATTAATTATTTTAATTTCTTCTGGTAACTTATATAGTTCTTTACCCATGCTTTCACTACAGCGGTTGTTTAGTGTTTCCCTATACACTGATCTAAAATAGTCATAATTATTTCGTAGAGTATAATTATGTATACCATGATTTTTTGGGTTCTTCTTTTTCTTGTAACCTAATTTTTATTGTTTTATTGTTTCATATATATGCGTGGAACAGTTAAAATACCAAACTCTTTAAACTTGAAATTGCATTATTAAATTTTAGATGAGTCGCATTTTTTAACACATCTGCTTCACTTTCGTACCTATTTTGAGGACATGTTTCGCAAATCTTCGCTTGCATCTACGGCTCTTGTGCGACTGACGCTAGATCCAGCGGTGTGGGTAATTCTGGGGTTGTTGCTGCCATCTGTTGATTTAGTGATGAACTGAAAAGTGGGATTCTCTTCTAGCGGGATTTCAAAGTTCATTAGTTGGTTTTTATGTTTTTCTATGTATATCCTCTCCCATATGACGAGTTCACTATGTTTTTGTACGTATTTTAGTAATTCTGTGCTATCTTCAATTTCATGATTTTCAGACCAGAAATGAGCTGCTATTGCGGACTTATCAATATTTTTGTATCTTAAGTGCCTGAAGTGTTCTTTCTTTCTAGTGCCTATGTTCCTTTTTGTCCTTCCTATGTAAATTTTTTCACAGTCTTTACACTTAATTTTGTAAATGCCTGACTTTTCCTCTGGTTTTATCTTATCAGTATTATTACTGTGAAGTAGGTTTTTAATGTTGTAATTGTTTTTTGGTGCCAATGTTATATTGTATTTCTTGAATATTTTTTGGAACTTTTTTGTGGCCCAGGGGTGGTAAGTAAATTTAGCAAATCTAGTTTCTTGTTTTATTGGTGTGAGAGCTGTGATCTGTTTTAATTTCTTTTGAAGTTTGAATAATTTTAGTTTTTTATCTACAAGGTTTTTTCCATATCCATTTTTAATTGCAGTTTTTAAGATTTGATGGTATTCGTTTTGATATTCTTGCTGGCTGAGAGGTAGATTTACTAATCTGTGTGTCAGACTGTTGATGGTTGCATGTTTGTGTGGAATTGGGTTGAAACTATTTGCTTTGATGTAATTATCTGTGTGTGTTGCTTTTCTATGAATGCCAAATTCTAGTTTTTCATTGCCTTTTTTGATTTTAAGGTCTAAAAAAGGTAGAGTACAGTCCTCTTCAGTTTCTACTGTGAATTGTATGCTGGGTTCTTGCAGGTTGAGTAGTTTCAAAGCATCATCTATTAGTTTGTAGGGCACTATTGCAAAGATGTCGTCTACGTATCTGTACCATGTTTTAAACATATGAGGGAAGGCTTTAGTAATATGTGTTTCGAAAAAGCTCATGTATAGATTGGCCAAAAATGGTGATAGCGGGCTTCCCATAGCTAGTCCTGAAATTTGTTTGTAATATTTTCCATCGAAGACAAAATAATTTTGATGTATACATAATTCAGTCATTGCCACATATTCTTCTATTGCATTGGCATCCAGGTTTATAGAATTTAGCCATTTTTTCAGTTGAATCAAAAGTTTGTCTAATGGAATGCTAGGGAAGAGGGAGCGGACATCAAAGGATACTAAAGTGTCATGAGGTTTTAGTTTAAGATTTTGAATTTTTTCTACCAGGTCTAAAGAGTTTTTTATACTCAGAGTATGGAATTGTGGAAAGGACTGAAATTTTTTGGTTAGCCATTTTGCCAGAAGGTAAGTAGGAGTGTTTATATTATTTACAATGGGTCTCATGGGTATGTTGGGTTTGTGTATTTTAGGCAAACCATATATTCTTGCAAGGGTAGGGTTGTCTGGTTTGATAGTTTTTTGTTCTGTAGTTGTTAAAATTTTACTATTAATGATGGTTTTTTGTACATCTTTTATGCATCGGTTGAGTGGATTAGAATCTATTTCCTGGAATTCTTTTTGTTGTAGTAACTCTAACATTTTTTCTTTGTATGTAGCTGTATCTAAGATTACTATTTTGTTCCCTTTATCAGCCCTTGAGAAGATTACATCCCTTTTCCTTAAAGATTTAATTATCTGAATTTGTTTCAAATGTTTTATTGGCTTTTTATTTATTAAGTTTTCCAATATAGGAGCTGATTTTTTTCTAATTATATTTTTGTCCATGGTTTCCAAGCCTTCTACTGCTAATTCTATGTCTGCAATGAATTCATCCGGGTTGCTGGAGTATGTTATACATGTTTTTAGGCCTTGGTTAAGTACATCTTTTTCTTCGTTGTTAAAATTTTGCTTTGAGAGATTAATTACACTATCTAGGGATGTGTTCTTTGCTGAAATTTTGTTATGTTTTGGTTGCCAATGATTATGATTACGTTTTAGTTTCTTATTTTGACGATAAACTTTCTCTTTGACTTTATAATTGATATGTTCAAATGATTTGGCTTCTAAGTGGTCCCATGCTGTGTTTCCTAGTAATTTTACAATTTTCAGATGTAGGTTATACAAAGAGAGGTCTATATTAGTTATTTTTCTGTAGTGATTAGAAAAAAATCAGCTCCTATATTGGAAAACTTAATAAATAAAAAGCCAATAAAACATTTGAAACAAATTCAGATAATTAAATCTTTAAGGAAAAGGGATGTAATCTTCTCAAGGGCTGATAAAGGGAACAAAATAGTAATCTTAGATACAGCTACATACAAAGAAAAAATGTTAGAGTTACTACAACAAAAAGAATTCCAGGAAATAGATTCTAATCCACTCAACCGATGCATAAAAGATGTACAAAAAACCATCATTAATAGTAAAATTTTAACAACTACAGAACAAAAAACTATCAAACCAGACAACCCTACCCTTGCAAGAATATATGGTTTGCCTAAAATACACAAACCCAACATACCCATGAGACCCATTGTAAATAATATAAACACTCCTACTTACCTTCTGGCAAAATGGCTAACCAAAAAATTTCAGTCCTTTCCACAATTCCATACTCTGAGTATAAAAAACTCTTTAGACCTGGTAGAAAAAATTCAAAATCTTAAACTAAAACCTCATGACACTTTAGTATCCTTTGATGTCCGCTCCCTCTTCCCTAGCATTCCATTAGACAAACTTTTGATTCAACTGAAAAAATGGCTAAATTCTATAAACCTGGATGCCAATGCAATAGAAGAATATGTGGCAATGACTGAATTATGTATACATCAAAATTATTTTGTCTTCGATGGAAAATATTACAAACAAATTTCAGGACTAGCTATGGGAAGCCCGCTATCACCATTTTTGGCCAATCTATACATGAGCTTTTTCGAAACACATATTACTAAAGCCTTCCCTCATATGTTTAAAACATGGTACAGATACGTAGACGACATCTTTGCAATAGTGCCCTACAAACTAATAGATGATGCTTTGAAACTACTCAACCTGCAAGAACCCAGCATACAATTCACAGTAGAAACTGAAGAGGACTGTACTCTACCTTTTTTAGACCTTAAAATCAAAAAAGGCAATGAAAAACTAGAATTTGGCATTCATAGAAAAGCAACACACACAGATAATTACATCAAAGCAAATAGTTTCAACCCAATTCCACACAAACATGCAACCATCAACAGTCTGACACACAGATTAGTAAATCTACCTCTCAGCCAGCAAGAATATCAAAACGAATACCATCAAATCTTAAAAACTGCAATTAAAAATGGATATGGAAAAAACCTTGTAGATAAAAAACTAAAATTATTCAAACTTCAAAAGAAATTAAAACAGATCACAGCTCTCACACCAATAAAACAAGAAACTAGATTTGCTAAATTTACTTACCACCCCTGGGCCACAAAAAAGTTCCAAAAAATATTCAAGAAATACAATATAACATTGGCACCAAAAAACAATTACAACATTAAAAACCTACTTCACAGTAATAATACTGATAAGATAAAACCAGAGGAAAAGTCAGGCATTTACAAAATTAAGTGTAAAGACTGTGAAAAAATTTACATAGGAAGGACAAAAAGGAACATAGGCACTAGAAAGAAAGAACACTTCAGGCACTTAAGATACAAAAATATTGATAAGTCCGCAATAGCAGCTCATTTCTGGTCTGAAAATCATGAAATTGAAGATAGCACAGAATTACTAAAATACGTACAAAAACATAGTGAACTCGTCATATGGGAGAGGATATACATAGAAAAACATAAAAACCAACTAATGAACTTTGAAATCCCGCTAGAAGAGAATCCCACTTTTCAGTTCATCACTAAATCAACAGATGGCAGCAACAACCCCAGAATTACCCACACCGCTGGATCTAGCGTCAGTCGCACAAGAGCCGTAGATGCAAGCGAAGATTTGCGAAACATGTCCTCAAAATAGGTACGAAAGTGAAGCAGATGTGTTAAAAAATGCGACTCATCTAAAATTTAATAATTTTTCGCTTCACTGTGGTGTTCCAATACAGTTGAATCTCGATATATTGAAATTGCATGTTTGTCTGCTGTTTATTTTTGCCATTATTCGAATTGCTTTTTTCTTGTAGTTTGAATCTTTTTATTTTCTTTTTTTTTTTTTTTTACTCTTGTTGCTCTTATGTTTCCCCATAAAGTTATTCCATATTTTATGTGTGAGTATATAAATGCATAGTATACTTGTTTTAAAGTTTCATAATCCATATTTTTTCCTGCTTGCGTTATTATAAATATACCTTTATTTAACTTTTTGGTGATATGAGATATATATGGCTTCCAGTTTAATTGTTTCTCTATTATTACGCCTAAATTTTAGTGTGCTGAACTTCCGGTATTGTTTCACCATCTATTGGAATGTTTATATCATTTTTACTATAATTTCCTAATTCAAAATATATCCATGCTGTCTTGTGTGCGTTTAAAATCATATTTAGGGTTAAGCAGTGCTATAAATATTAAAAGCAGAAGCATTATTAACAGTGAAGTATTCTTCATTTTTGTGTTTGATTTATGAGTCACTATGTTTACACTCAACTTCACTTATTATGTTGTAAAATAGAAACATTTTCAAGATCATTCGATCTCATCCTCAGCTGTTTGGTGACTAAAGGAACATTCTTCCTCCTCCACTACTACGGTGCTCCGATCCCTCTGTCATCTGGTATTAGGAGCACTAAGTTTTAATACTTCATTTAATGCCGGGATTTCAAAATTTATAACTTTATCCCGGTTTTTTGGTTATGAATATTGTGACTTTGTGGGTTCGTGAAATTGAAAGTCCAATTGCACAAACTCAAAATGTTCTTTATTTCCACTGAATTACAGTTGGAACACTTGCCGATTACACAGAATTACGTAGCGCCGCAATTACAATTCGCCAGTTCGTCTGTCACAGGTCCACTCTACACTCACAATTACGTACAACTCCTCTGATACACAGTCTTCCAGTCCGTTCACTAGTATGGCGCTCATCACAGCTGCTCGCCAAGAACTCCTCTGACTCACCAACTGCAGCCCCTTTTTATAGGAAGATCTCTGTTTCTGGAAGTCTCGCAGTTCACTGAATCATCCCGACTGTTCCAGACGTCAAGGGGAGGGGGAAGAGATGGCTAGTGATGTTTTTCCAACTGTCCCCTCATTAGCACTACAAGATAAATGGGTAGGCGTGGCCTGAAAGGTTCCTGTCCCTTACCCAGCTGCCAGTTGGTCCTGCCTTCCGTTAATTAGGTGACAGTATTTTTTCCCAAATATCCAATTCTATGGGTGTACTTAAAGATTTTAACAGTTAAGTGTTCGTGTCATGCTTAATTTAATGCGGAGGACCACCTTGATTTTAGCTGTAACCAAGGAAACTGATTTTGTGGACTGTACTCATATCACTAGATAAATTTATTGCACACGCTACATTTCTTATGTGAATAATCATGAAGAAAACAATACATTTAATATTTGAGATAAACTAAAACGGTTCTTTCATTGCAACAACAGCTGCACGCAGCCACACAACGAAGCACATCACATGTCTCAACATGTCTGTAAATTAAAAAGGAAGAAGAAGCCTCTTTTCTTGTGCGCTGGCGAGTCACATGATCAGCTGGCCGCATAACCGGCGCCAAGTGAAATATTCATGCGCCCGCCGGAACAAATGACGATAATGGCGCAAACAACAAGTTTCTCCTAGTTTTTCCTATGTAGCTTTTATCACAGGTTTCACAGTTTATCTGATAAATTCCCGATTTGAAAGTTTTGGGGATTGAATTTTTTAGTGGTTTATTTATCAGGTTCTTCAGACTGAATTTGTTTTGGGGTGCTAGTTTTAAGTTTAGTCTTTTGAAGATTCTTTCAAATTTTCTAAAAGCCCATGGATGGTAGGTGAATTTTCTATATTGCCAGTTTGTGTTTTTAAGGGGTGTGAGAATGGTCTTTTTTGATATTATCTAGAGTTTTTCCTTTCTTTTCATCATGTTCCTTATAATGGTTGGGTTGAATCCATTACATAATTACATAAAGAGAAATGAATACAACCCAGTTTGACATCAACTAGCTGTCTTTAAAAGTCTAATTCCCCAGCTATACAACATCCCACTGAGTAAGGAGGAGTCTTTGAAAGAACAACACATAAAAGAGATAGCAGTATTAAATGGATTTAACCCAGCCATCATAAGGAACATGATGAAAAGAAAGGAAAAGCCCAAGATAATATAAAAAAAATACCATTCTCACACCCCTTAGAAACACAAACTGGCAATATAGAAAATTCACCTATCATCCATGGGCTTTTAGAAAATTTGAATGAATCTTCAAAAGACTAAACTTAAAACTAGCATCCCAAAACAAATTCAGTCTGAAGAACCTGCTAAATAAACCACTAAAAAATTCAATCCCCAACACTTTGAAATCGGGAATTTATCAGATAAACTGTGAAACCTGTGATAAAAGCTACATAGGAAAACCTAGGAGAAACTTGTTAACTGTTAAAACTGTTAACATCTTTTAAATACACCCATAGAATTGGATATTTGGGAAAAAATATTCATAACCAAAAACCGGGATAAAGTTATAAATTTTGAAATCCCAGCATTAAATGAAGTATTAAAACTTAGTGCTCCTAATACCAGATGGCAGAGGGATCGGAGCTCCGTAGTAGTGGAAGAAGAATGTTCATTTAGTCACTAAACAGCTTAGGATGAGATCGAATGATCTTGAAAACGTTTCAATTATACAACATAGTAAGTGAAGTTGAGTGTAAACATAGTGACTCAAAAATTAAATAGTGCTGTTTTATTATTTTAATTAATTTCATTGCTTTCTTTTCCACCTCCATTGCTGACTTACCTCTAATATTGTCATATCATCATCTGCATATCCAATTCCCAAACATCCATTTCTTAGTATTTCAAAAATATCATTCACATAGGCTAAAAATAAAAATGGTCCTAGTTTAGAACCCTGTGGTACTTCTTGTTTAACTGTTTGAAAATGTGATCCAACTTTGTTTATCATACCCAAGCCATTTCTGTGGTTTATTTCCACACACTGTGTTCTGTTTTTCAAATATGAAATTATCCATTTTTGAGCTAATCCTCGAACCCCATGATTTTCTAATTTATTTGTAAGTATATCTATATCCACACAGCTTTTGATAAATCTAAAAATATAGCTATTACTCATTCATATAATACTATTTACTTTATTTATTGCATTTATTGTTGATTTCTTTTCTTGGAATCCAAATTGCCGTTCTGATATTATGTTAAGTTTTTTAAAGTACATTTGTAATTGTTTTAGGAACACACCCTCTATGATTTTTGAGAATGTTGAGCATAAAGTTACAGGCCTATAATTTACTACATTTGTTTGCTTCCATTTTGTTTATATAGTGGTCTTACAATTACTTCTTTTAGCCTATCTGGAAAAATGTCTTGAATTAATGAAGCATTTGTAATATGTGTCATTACTTTAGAATTCCAATTTTTAATATATTTTACAATTTTGTTAGAGAACTCATCCAAACCCATTGATTTTTTAGACTTAAGTTTGTTTATCAATTTCTTCTAAAATATTTTGTTCTGATATTTCAAATACACCCATTGATTTTATTTGACTAGGTAGTGCTATTACATTAGCTACTTGATTTACTGCTTGGGTATTGGATTTTGCTTGATTTGTGATATTTATGAAATAACTGTTAAATCCAAATCAAGGTCCAACAAGTATATATTTAAAATTATATTTTGCATAAAAATACATTTTTAAAGGTTAAAAAACAAAACCATAATAATGTTTTCATCTCTTTATAAGTCTGTGTTAACTTGGAGTACTGTATTACATTTGTAATGTAGGAAATACCTCATTGCTATTATTAGCGTCATTACCTGAGCCAATTGTACCTGATATGACATTTTCATGATAGTAGATGTGTATAATAGTTTATTATTATTATTATTATTATTATTATTATTATTATTATTATTATTATTATTATTATTATTATTATTATTATTATTATTATTATTATTATTATTATATTGAGTGGGATGGCTCAGGCAGTTTCGTCAGTGGCCCAAAATTTGGGAGGTTCGGGTTCGATTCCCGTGGCCGACCTACCTGACCCATGGATCTTTTTGGGGGTTTTCCCGGCTTGCCAGGCAAATGCTGGATAGATTAATTTACAACCCTCAAAATTTCTATCCCCCCCCCCCCCCCAATTTATTTCCATTATCATTTCACATCTCTCATTGGTGGTATCTTTCAGGATAAAAGTGTTAGCGATAGTCTCGGCGCTGCATGACAGTATGATATGCTCCCGGTAAACACTTTCTCCTCCATTAGCACAGATTCCGGTCTCCAGGCCGGCCTAGTGGCTTGTTTCAGGATCACGGTGGGTGGGATACCAGTTGTACTGGCCTGCCAGGCAGTTTCCAACTGGTTAGTGGTAGGGAACCTGCTCCCTGCACTGTCGTGACTCCTTGAGTTGGCTGCCCTCTGTCTGTCACCTCATCTTTCCTTCAGGGGATGCCCACTTGGGGCATAGGTACAATAGATTGACTGGTTGCAGTGCCGAATCCCCTTCATGCGATTTTATCCTATTATTATTATTATTATTATTATTATTATTATTATTATTATTATTATTATTATTATTATTATTATTATTATTATTATTATTATTATTTGTAACCACTTGGGTTACATTGTTAGTTGTCTTATTAATTATTACTATTAAACTCGATTCCACCCTGGGGGGCAGCTAACTCAGAGGCATACCGGGAATCTTACGGAAAACCTTTTATCCCGCCAAGAACATAGGAGTAGAAATAACATGTACAAACTAAATCCATTTTATACAAATTCAAGTTCTGCATGTAGACCACTTCCGCTACAATGCTAATAATTATGAAACTTTTATAACGAAATTAATGAATTTAGAATCAAAACCCTTTGTGATATCCCCCCCCCCCCCCCAATAGTAACACAATGTTCTCGGCACCTAACCAATACAAACTAGCAGAAACATTTAGAAATTGTATACTGAATAAAACAATAAATTACAAATGGTGTCCGTGATATTCTGTATGATTAAAGTGAATACCCAAGATATGCACAAAGTATATGCAGATCAACCCTTTCCCCTGAGTTCAATGTATCAAAAGTCAACAGCTGCACCTATTTCACATCTGGCACTGCTCCCAGCTAACTCCAAAACACAGATACACTCCAAACATTTCTGTTTGTTTCTGCTTTACACATCGAGCATTTATAACAGAGAACTCTTTACTGCTTTGAGCATCTGCTGCTGGAATAATTACTTGCCCTTTGTACTCAAAGTACGATGTTATAGTACGAGGCATGTTTTTTAAGTCAGTACCATTTTGCGATTCTGCCGCTGCAGCGCTACGGTTGGCGTTCCGCGCATGCGTGCTGGTTACCTACATCTCTTGTCTACACACTGACGCCATTACAGTCTGATTCTTCATTGTATACGTTGGTTACTGAGTGTTTAAGATGCCTCCGACAATCGTGAGTCCCGCAGATTGTGAAGTACGGGCTGTTGTATGATTTCTTAGTGCTAAAGGCGTAAAACCGATCAATATTAATCGTGAGATCTGTGAAGTTTATGGACAAAATATTATGAGTGATGGAATGGTAAGCAAATGGGTGAGAGCATTTAAAGATGGCTGCACAAATGTGCATGAAGAAGAACGGAGTGGGCATCCTTCGGTCGTTACTGAAGATTTGGTGCAGAAAGTGGACGAAAAGGTGAGAGAAAACAGACGCTTTACAATTTCATCATTGTGCTACTATTTTCCTCAATATTCTCGTGTTTTGTATCGCATTGTGACCAAGAACTTGAAGTACCGGAAATTGTGTTCACGTTGGGTTCCGAAAATGTTGATGGATTTGCCCAAAACCCAACGTTTAGGCAGTGCATTGACTTTCCTTAGACGGTACCACAATGAAGGTGAAGATTTTTTAGACCAAATTGTTACTGGTGACGAAATATGGGTGGCCTACGTCACACCAGAATCGAAACAACAATCCATGGAATGGTGACATTCATCATCACCCACAAAAGTGAAGTTTAAGCAAACAATTTCTGCCCGGAAAATCATGTGCACAGTTTTTTGGGACAGAAAAGGAGTATTGCTAGTGGAGTTTCTGCCTCGTAATGAGACAATCAATGCAGCGTCTTATTGTGAGACATTGAACAATTTGCACCGTGCAATTCACAACAAAACATGTGGCAAGTTGAGTGAGGGTATCGTTTTGCTGTGTGACAATGCCCGTCCACATGTGGCTGATCGGACCAAAGATCTCATCAAATCTTTTCAATGGGAAACTCTAAATCATCCTCCATACAGCCCTGATCTGGTGTCCAGCGACTAGCATTTGTTCCTGCACTTGAAGAAACATCTTGGCGGTCAGTGTCTTCAAGACGATAACGAAGTCAAAACAGTTGTGATACAGTGGTTAACACGTCAGGCGGCAGAATTTTATGAGGAGGGTATTCAAAAACTGGTGCCACGCTATGACAAGTGCCTCAATATTCACGGAAATTATGTAGAAAAGTAGATTAAGGTACAGGCTATCATGTAAAAATAAAATTATTGCAATATCTATGTACGTCTTTTTTTAATTCCAAAACGGTACTGACTTAAAAAAACATGCCTTGTATTATCCTATGTCAGAGAAGGCATAGTCATTCCCTCAACCGATGTTGATGAGTGACACTGACAGTTGTCCTATGTGAGGTTATGAGCACTATCGTTCATTTATTCGTTCGTTGCAGTGGCAGACTGAGGAACAGCCCGAGGTGGGTTAAGACATGTATCTGCTCTGGTTCGAGCTTAACCACATAATGGCGGGATGTGAAAGTTGCCTAACACCTCATAGCAATGTTTTCATGTATCTGCACCCTTCTTTTTTGACGCGTTTTAACTTCTTAGTTTTCATCTTTTGATTTTCCCTGTTCCTGTGTGGGACTAATGACCTTACTGGTTTTGCGCTCTTAAACGTCACTTCCTTTTTCAATACATATACGGGCGCCAGAGATATAGAAATGATACCTGAATTACGATATATAGGGAATGTTTCTTCATATGTCTTCCAACTAATACATGTTGTTGCTGTAACAAACTAAAACAGTCATGTGACATCGTCACCATCATTATTATTATTACAGTTACAGTTATTGTTATTTGCCTCTTTCCATCAATACATTTTTTTCAGAATTGGAATGGATTCTTGGTGAAGCAGGTGCTGTTCCTACTGAACTAAAGCAAGATCCACGACCTAAAGTTGAAGATGTCCTTTTCTCAAAACTGAAGCCAAAAGAGAACAGTGATGATGAAAATGATTGGTGATCTAAAAAGAACATTTTCTGTGTCAACTAATACATTACTGGTGTATGCTTAAAAAAAAGTGAAAGTACACCTTTTTACACAGTTCTTCATGAAGTGAGAGCTAATTAGGTGTATAGTGTAACTCCTAACTTTTTCTGTCAGCTGATGGGATGAAGTGTAAAATGAAGTTACCTATATGCCAAATCTTCATAATCAGCCTACGAGTTTCACAGTATGACAGATTTCAACAAAAACCTACAACACATGTATCATTTTAACAAACATTTTCTTTTATCAGACTATCGATGAGGGTTAGTCTCTAATCACTCACAAAAAATTGGAGTTGGAAGCACAAAATTAACTACCAACAGATGTGGATAGGTAGAGTCAGACTGAATATTTCAGTGTAACATTTTAACAAACATTTTCTTTTATCAGACTATCGATGAAGGTAGTCTCTAACCATTCACAAAAAATTGGGAGTTAGAAGCACAGCATCAGCAACCAACGGATCCGGATAGGTAGAGTCAGACTGAAAATTTCAATGCCATAGCTGGAATTTGAATTGCGGATCTCCTAATTTCTGTCCGATTGCTCTTAACCATTGAGCTACTGTGGCAATGTGCCAGCATGACATTCCCCAACTGACTCATAGTTTTCCCACTAGGAGATCTCGTATACAATGAGATACATGCTTTTAGTGGCAACTTACTATGCTGTAAGTACTTGTTCATAGAATGGAACAGTAGCTTTGTGTTTGCCATATCAAAAGTATGGTCACTTTTTGGAAGAGCCGGAAGCTAAGGTGCTGGCAAAAATTATCACCCCTTCTGGAGACATTTACTACCATCCAGCCGTTAAGCAGTCCTTTCTAAGACAGTAGTGTGAAAGTAATAAATACGTAAAATATGAAGCTATTAACAGTGAAGCAAAATATATACAAATATAACAATTTGTAAATTAAAACTTCACTTATCTTATAAGAAATTATATTTTTCTTATAAATTGTCCGGGATCGCGATTTCATGTAAAATTTTTACACATTCTCAGCCGGAAACAAAGCTGTCGTCATCGTTGCGAACGTTAGATGTTAATATGTTCTTGTTAGTACTAACCAAAATCTGAAAATAAAACAAATTTAAAAACAATCGACTGCCGGTATTTCAAAATTCATTACGCGATGTTAGTTTTTTACAAGAAATATCTTTTCCAAAACATTAAATTTATCAGGCCATTTAATTGTTTTAATAATTTAACTTCTGGATTTATTTCATGGTTAAATGACCAAAAATGATCTACTACGGCCGATTTATCAGTCTGTTAAATTTATAATTTATTTATCTATTTTATTTATTTATTATTTTAAAAAATGTTATAATTATTTATAAATTAAAAATTTATTTTATTTATTTTTAAAAAAAAAAACTTTGCATAATGAATTTTGAAATACCTGCAGTTGATTCTGTTTTTAAATTTGTTTTATTATCAGATTTTGGTAGTACTAACAAGAACATATTAACATCTAGTGTTCGTAACGATGACGACAGCTTTGTTTCCAGCTGAGGATGTGTAAAAGTTTTACATGAAATCGTGATCCCGGACAATTTATAAGAAAAATATCATTTCATTCATTCATTTATTATCTGCTGTAAAAATTACACATAGCATTGTCAAAAAACAGAAATATAAAATACAAAAGAAAACAGAAATACTAAAGAAAAAATTTGTACATTGCACAGTTGACATTGGACAAGTCATATACTTAATACATAATACGTACATATACTTAATACACTGGCTATAATTCATCTAAATTATACAAACATTTATTAATTAAATACTGTTTTAACTTATATTTAAAATATGTTTTTGAGGGTTAACCAAATTTTTTAAAGCTACTGGTAATCTATTAAGATTGCCCCTTTTGTATTGACATCCTTTTCCATGAAACTTGTATTTGATCTAAAGAGTTTAAAGTTATTTCTTGTGTTATGGTTGTGCACTTGACTGTTTCTTATTAATGGTTGTTTTGCTATATACTGTATGGTTCTATAAACATACAGAGAATAAAAGGTTAAAAGCTTGTTGATAAAAGCAGTTCTGCATGATTCCCGCATTGTCATCTTATATATAAATCTGATGCTTTTCTTTTGCAAAATAAAAAGTTTATTCATCTTTGTTTTAGCAGCACCCCCTCATATTTCCATAGCATATGTCAATATTTCATTTTAAATGTGGTCGCTCAGTCGAACGACCCTGTAGTTTCGGATCTTCCCTTATAAGAAGTGAAGTTTTAAGTTACAAATTGTTATATTTGTAAATAGTAGTGTGAAAGGTCACAAGCTACTGCCACCATGTAGCATAGAGCGCTATATAACGTCAATACATGTCAGTCAAACTACGTTACAGTGAGAAAGCATTCTCGGCCCATAATCCGGAGGTCCTGGAGTTGGAACCATGCTCTGCTACCACTGTGATGTGGTTTGACTAGAACACTTTTTGATGTTATATGGTTTATTGTATCAAATGTGGAAATATATGTAATAATTTAGCATTAAGGCTTGAAATAATATTTATTATATAATAAATATTACATGAATACACTCTTAGAAAATGTTGTACATGGAAATATTACATACAGTTTAATTCAGAACATCTCTAACACAAACGTGTTGGTGTACTTCCATCGTTTACCACAGCAGCATCAATATAACAAACTACAGTAGAATTGAATTGATGTAATGCATTGCTCAGGGATGAATTCATAGTTAATTCTCTGCATTACAGTTTGAGGCATGCAGCTAAATATGCACACTTATAACCACAACTGAGCTTATCGTCCGATATGACTTAACGTTGGATGTAAATTAAAAATTCATCATCAGATCTGAGTCTTATGCAATCAATGTAGAAGTAGGCATTGGGGGAATTTAGTAGCAGTGACATCAAAATTAATTGAAGAAACTATTTGTAGTCAGATTTTTTGAACACTTCGTCTCTTACATTATTTTATTATTGAGTGAGTAGTTTTGGAAGCCATTGTTTCCATTTTCAAGCTTGGTATTTATATAATACTGTTACAAAGTCAACTGATAGAATTTCAAATTCCGCCTATGGCATTGAATTTTTCAGTCTGACTCTACCTATCCCAATCTTGCCCTATGTACGGGTAGAGTGCAAGAACAATTAAAAAAAGTTTGATGTGTAATGAATGCTGTAAAAGACAAATCAAGCGTGAAGTGTTTATTCTATTTAACTTGCTTCTGAACTATATTTATTTCTTCCTCCTTTCTCTTTGAATAAATAAGTATACAGCTATAAATTTGCAAACAAAGCAAGTTGTGACCTTAGAACGTTAATCTAAAAGTTTAAATTCCACATTAATATTGCCAGGAAAGTTTTTTCTTTACTCTACTTTACAGTGCAGTGAGATAAGAGAATAGTAGAGTCGAAATTGTGAACGTGGTTTGTGCAAGTTCTTCAATAATCAAGGACACTTGAATAGTTTGAGATACATTTTTTGTATTTGGGAAATAGTGTAATGTTAGATAGCATAGTTTTGTGTGTGCTTGTACGTGTGTGTGTGCGTGTGCTTGTACGTGTGTGTGTGCGTGTGTACGTTTTTCGTGTGTGTCAGCATATATCAAGATTAATTTATTAAAGATGTAAAGTTTAAAAACTAATGTTCCAAAGTGAATATATTCATATTGAGAGAAAATTTAATGCTTTATTACTTATTTTGAAAATTCTTTGTATGTGCAATTATTGTAGGAGTTGTCACAAATTCAGTATTTGATATGTTCATTGTACAAGGGCTGTTCAATAAAGAATCACAATTTTTTTGACAATGTACCTATACTCATCCTCATTATTTTGATGGTCCTTAAAATAGTCTCCCGTGAATGCGATGCACTTGTCCCAGTGTTTCTGCCAGTCTTCAAAGACATGCTGGAAAACATTTTTTGAGAGATCCTTTAAAATTGCCTCTGCAGCCTTCTTCACTGCTTCTGATGATGGATAATGCCTCCCACGAAGGCGTTTCTTCAAGTTATGGAATAGGAAAAAGTCACAGGGAACTAAATCTGGATTATAGGGAGGGTGAGGGATACACTTCATGTTGATTTTTGCAAGATATTCAGCAACAACATTGGCAATATGTGGCCACGCATTATCGTAGTGCAGAATCCAGCCTACTTCATGGAAATGTGGTCTTTTGCGCCTGATATGGACTTGCAATGTTTTTAGGACGTCCCTGTAGTATTGTCCAGTTACTGATGTGTGTGCAGGTACAATATGATAAACCATTCCATGAATATCAAAGAATGAGATGACCATAACTTTCACAGCAGAAGCAACCACTTTTGTTTTTTGGGGGTTGGTGATGAAGATTTCCACACTGAGCTTTGCTGTTTGCTCTCAGGATCAAAATGATATAGCCAAGTTTCATCAGCAGTGACTACGTTTGAAAGAAACTCCGGATCTTCGTCTAAAATCAACTTCAACTGCATGTTACCTCATGGTAACATTGTTGGAGTACCAACAATGAAACTACTACGGCATGTTTTTTTTTTTTTTCACATTAAGCTAACAGAATATACTAAGATTGAATTTAAGTGCGAAAAATTATGACCATAAAAAATGTATGATCGTTCTTTATTGAACAGCCCTCGTAGTTTTTGGAAAATGCAGGTAATTTGCTAAATGCTATTGATCCTTTATGTGTTTGTATAGATAATACTGATTATCAGGGAAAGGATTTATTTGATATTTGATATTTATTTATTTGTACAGTATCCATTACAAATTCAGTACAATAAAATTTAACATAGAACATGCTGTATTATACCTCCTGTACAAATATATGAAATTGCTGACCCTAAGATTTACTCGCTGACTCAGGTCCACTGGCTATAAGCCTTTGGTTTTCCTGAGCAGCTTGGTGTCATTTCTTCTCGACCTTTGCTTCGTTTATCCTAATCCACTTTTCTCTTATCCTATATAATAAATCTCCTATACATCTATTTTTCTTTTCTCCCATCCCCATTAGCATGCGTACCACCAATATTTCTTTACTTACACTGTCCCATTTCTTATCCCATATTTTTCTCGTGTAATTTGTTACCTCCTTACATTCTATCAGGTAATGAACAGTGCTCTCTTTGTCTCCACAAAATTCACATATCCCTATCTCATTACTTCTCAAGCCTTTTAAGTATAATATTCCTACGCTCATCCATGCTATGCCTTCTCTTCCAGTTTTGTCACATTGATCTATATATTTTTCCCTACCCCATTCTGTCTTTAATTGCTTATAAAATTTCAAAGATTTCTTTTCTTCTGTACTTCCCATATCTCCTTCCTATCTATGTCTTGTATTCTAGTTCTCACTTCCTTCCAAAAACCGCTATAATTTTCTCCTCTGTGCTCCATAGATCTCCCATGTCTATCTTCAGTATCATTCTTTCCAATTCCGACCAACTATTTGTATTTTTAATGCTTTTCTGTTGCTTCATGCACAGATTCAATAATTCCCCTTTCTGCCCTTTAATACACTTAAACCAGAATTTCAATATTCTCTCTATTATTTGTCCCCTCCTTTTTGTATTACCCAACTCTAGTAATGCCACCTCTCTTGGTGCCGATTTTGGCAGCCCTAGTAGTTCTTTGCAAAACAATCCATACGTTTTGGTCTAATTTTGTACCTATCTCTGATGTGACCCATACTTCCACTGCATACAACTATGACAAAGAAGTTCATAATTCCACCACCAGAGAGAGGAGACCAGACAACAGATGCTAGTTGGAGAGAGGTTGAAAATGGAAGCAATAGCCTTTAAAACCAGTCCCTCAAAATATAAGAAAAGTGACAAGTGTCAATAAACCGACTACAAATAGTTTTACAGTTAACATCGAGATTGGCAAGATTGACTTGGTCCTTAAGTCCGTGATATATTTTGGGACACTATAATTTCAGTGTAGTATCCACTGCTGCTCTTCACACCTGATGTTTTTGGTACTCCATTTTATATCGGTTAGCATAAAATCATCAGTTGCTTATTGGGACTGAGGGAAAATAGATTTCAATTAACTCATTAATGTCCAGCCATCTCTTTATAGACCACTATATGTATTATTTATTTTACATGAATTCTCAAGAATTATTTTAACCAAGTATGTTATCGCTGAAGTGATTGGATTATGTCTTTTAAATATATACATATTGTGTAGTTTATTATTTTACAGCAGTAAGCTGCTAACAACTGCAGTGTATGTGGAAGTACACAATTGCAGTTTTCTTGTTACGTTTCCCTCCCAGATTTCTGTAATACCATAAGCTGCCGATAAAGGTTAGCTTTGAAAATTCCAAAATGTACCATCAAATGAAAAGTGCTAGTAACATTAAACCTTATCATTATTCAGTGTTTCTGTTGGAAGTATTCCGATCAACATAGGGATTTGCTGTATAATTATTCTCACAACTGCTCTAGAAAGTCCATATTGCCTTAAAACTTCCTCTTTTTTCTCAGGTTTTTATATTTATTATTATGCATGTCCATTTTTCAATTAGGAATACCATTCTTAAATGCCAAATATAGCAAATTTGCATAAATAGTTTGTTGCAGTCGTTTTCTTTCCAACATCATAACATTTGTTAAAACACCTTAACTTAGCGGTATACCCATGTTAAGCACCTTGATGCCAGAGGATTAAGATGCAAAACTCCTCACCCTGACATGTGGATTAATGTATTGTGATTGATTGGTGGGCAGTGTAATGTAGGAGCCAATCAGCTCTTTGTAGGATTATAGGGAACTCAATCAGTGTTAACTATGTAAGAAATCGCTCCGAGATTACCTAGGATGTCCACAAGCCATGCCGGCTGCCCATTGTAGGCTGTAGTGGTGTCTACTGGTGTCTACTGGTGTCATAATCCTCAAGAAATTTAACCAGAGCACTTTGAAGTGTTCATAATTATGGTAATTTCAACCTTCACGTATGGTCGCGTGAAGTAGCCATACTGGAAAAGAGCGACTAACAAAATAAACGGTCTGTCGTCCTTTATTCTGTGCCCGTTGTAGCCACTGCAGCAAGCTATCTGCGGCCATGCAATACAGCATACTGTTTAGCTGACACAGGGCACAGAGGGATGTTGTGGATGGAGCGTTCTTCTCCAGTAGTAAGCAACTACTAGGTGAGAAACACGTGAGGCATACCAAAAGGAATGTGAAACTGCAGAATTGTATACGCGAACTTATCGTATATATAAGGCTATACTCCCGGCTCTGCCAGCTGACATGCACGGTATGCCTATACAATTCGCATGGTGCTGGTGTGCCTGGTTGTTGCTGGCGAGTGCTAGGGTGATATGCCAATCACTACCTTGCGCAGTGGTGTTCCCGTAATCTGCAATTGCATTACCATTAAATAATTAAGGACAGGGAAGTAATGAAGGAACAATTCAGAAACTATAAGATGTGGTTTAATATCTCTGTGGTACTTGTTATTAAATTATGGATAAAACAACCCAATACCAAGATTGTAGCCTTCAATTCTATACAGCCAAATGATGGCATACATAAGCAATATTTTTAACTATAAGAACAAAACAGTACTTTCTGGAAATTAGCACAATTTTGGTCCTGAAAGAATTGAAAAATAAAATAATATTTACTATGCATTGAAAATATTACACAGAATACTTCATGTTAAATGAATATACATGTTTTAATTAATTTTATACATTCAGTTTTCGGTAGACACTCTTGTCTTCTGACATTTTAGTTTTCACAATATTTGCCACATTTGGAAACAACGAAACACAGCTCTGGACTGTAATGCACACTTCAAGTTATGATCACTGATGTTGGCTCTCTGAGGGTTTTCAATGCATTTCATGGCTGAAAATAAGGATTCACATACATAGGTCGAACCAAACATTGTAAATATAGTTGCTGCATGCCTGTGTAGTCGAGGGAATCTTGATTTAGGAAATCTCCTCTGTTTCTGTATCTGTCCGCTAACTCACTGTCACATTTCATGGGATAAACTCCAGTTGAACATCTTTGGGAGTATAATCAATATTCATGCTAAATGGTGTAGCAAATAAATCAAAATCCATATTTAAGTCCGTGAGATTGTGAAATCTTTCATCAAACGCACGGGAAAGCATGTGCAGATTTTCAACATAATATCCCACTTCTAGGGAATCACAATCACGGATCACACTTTCCAATCCGGGAAAATGACAAGGATCATCATTTGACAGTTGATGTTCCCACAATGAGAGCATATTTTTAAAAGCTTCAATGCTGCAGAACATATCTGTGATTAATTTGTTTTTCCCTTGAAGTGAAACATTCAAAGTATTGTGACTTTGTGGGTTCGTGAAATGAAAAGTCCAATTACACCACTCAAAAATGTTCTTTATTTCCACCGACTTACAGTTTAACACTTGCCAATTACACAGAATTACGTGCTGCACACAATTACAATTCACCAGTTCGTCCGTTACAATTTCACTTGTCCTCGCGATTACATAAACTCCGATGCACATACCAGTTACGTACAGTCTTCCGTTGCACAATCCTTTCGTTCATTAACACGTCACTGACTAACACTGCCTTCTTACACCAAGAACTGTCCTCACTCACACACTAACCAACTGACTGACTCACTCACTGACTAGCTGCAGCCCTTTTTATAAGCATCTCGCCGTCTTCTAGACGTTTCCAGATGATGAAAGATCCCGTAATTTCTGGAACCAGGTGGAAGAGAAACAGACCGCACAATTATGTTTCTTTCCCCAGTCGTCCCTGTCACCACTATAAGACAAACGAGGGGAGGGCGTAGCTAACATTGACCTCCCCCGTCTTCCGCTCCCAGCTACTTTACAGGGTGTTCCAACGGTCGCGTTACACTGCTCCCTCCTCAAAGCTGTTCGCCCCGAACAGCCCCAACGTAGCGTGCGAGGCGGTCCAGGTGTCCCACCAGCATCTGCTCGGAGTCTCAGCCAGGAGTAGCGCTGCCGTAGTTTGTGAATCATTCGGTTCGCTCCCAGGTGTCCTCCTGAAGTACCGGCGTGCACTTCCTCCAAGACTTCCGGGACCTTGCTCCGGGGAAGTACCAACTGTCCTCTCTGCGCCTTCCCATCGGGTGACTCCCATACCCGGAACAGCACGCCCTCTCTGGTCTCCAACGAGTCCCATTGGGCCCAGTGCGACTTGTAGGTGGCGCTCCTCGGTGCGATGTCCTCCCAGGTTGGTCTCGTCCCTGCGTCCACTTCCCTCAAGAGTGGCCCCAAGTCTGCGTCCGCCAGCTGCTCCCTCCTCAGGCCTGCGCTATCCCAGCCTTCAGCAGGCACTGCCACAACTACTCGGACTGCTGCGGCACGCTCCTTCTCTTCCACTCTTGTGCGCTCATGGCCGTCCTGGATCTGCGATAGGACACCTCCAATGCAATGGTCGCTAGCGTCGGTGTCCACAATGAAGGCGCCACCCGGTTGTGGGAAACCCAAAATTGGAGCACTGCACAGGGTCCCCTTCGGGTGCTGGAAAGCGTCTTCGGCGTCCTCCGTCCACACATAAGGCCGGTTTTCCTCCGTCAGGCGGGTGAGGGGTTTTGCGATGTTGTCGGCCTTTTCCTCTAAATCATTAAGGCGGTCGTCTACTTGACCCTTCCGCTCGCCCAGCTCCGTCACGTCATCCCTCACACCGGCCAACTGTTCTTCAAACTTGGCGGCGAGAGCCTCGTTCGCCACCTTCATTTCGGTAGCCGGACCGTCATTCGCTGCTCTCATTTCCGTGGTTAACTCGGCCTTCACTTGTTCCATCTTCTCGGCGATGTTGTCCCTAGCCGTCCTGATTAGTTTCAGTTCCGCGGCCAGGTTATTTCTAGTCTCCAGCTTCTCTGTTAATTCGGCCTGCATTTCTTCCATCTTCCCGATTAGTTCGGCCTTCATTTCCATCATCTTCTCCAAAAAATTTTCCAATGCCGCGTCCATGGTTGTAATGTTCGGTGATGTTGTTTTCCCGCTTCCTGACACCAGTGTGACTTTGTGGGTTCGTGAAATGAAAAGTCCAATTACACCACTCAAAAATGTTCTTTATTTCCACCGACTTACAGTTTAACACTTGCCAATTACACAGAATTACGTGCTGCACACAATTACAATTCACCAGTTCGTCCGTTACAATTTCACTTGTCCTCGCGATTACATAAACTCCGATGCACATACCAGTTACGTACAGTCTTCCGTTGCACAATCCTTTCGTTCATTAACACGTCACTGACTAACACTGCCTTCTTACACCAAGAACTGTCCTCACTCACACACTAACCAACTGACTGACTCACTCACTGACTAGCTGCAGCCCTTTTTATAAGCATCTCGCCGTCTTCTAGACGTTTCCAGATGATGAAAGATCCCGTAATTTCTGGAACCAGGTGGAAGAGAAACAGACCGCACAATTATGTTTCTTTCCCCAGTCGTCCCTGTCACCACTATAAGACAAACGAGGGGAGGGCGTAGCTAACATTGACCTCCCCCGTCTTCCGCTCCCAGCTGCTTTACAGGGTGTTCCAACGGTCGCGTTACAGTATGCACATGTTCACTTATATTGGCTGTAAATTCAAGATCACATTTTCCACTTAATATTCGTGAGCTCTTCAGCAGGTTCTCCACACATTTCCATGAACAAACTTATCTTATCCAATAATTCAAAGAATCTACTTAAAACCTTTCCTCGACTGAGCCACCTAACTGCTGTATGATACGGTATATCACCATACTCAGGCTCCAAATCTTCTAAGAAGCTTTTAAATTGTCTGTGATTTAGACCGTGGGACCTCAGTTTGTTTACAGTCTTCACAACCAGACTCATTACATTGTTTACATTCGGTGTTTTGACACATAAGTTTTCCTTATGAACTATGCAATGAACTGCTGTTATTTCTCTTATTTTTTCCTCAAAAAAAAAAGCTTGAGTCAGTTGGAGAATTTAATGTCATGTTGGTATGTTGGCCATAGTAGCTCAATGGTTTAGAGCGGCTGGACGGAGATCAGAAGATCCATGGTTCAAATCCCGGCTATGGCATTGAATTGTTCAGTCTGGCTCTACACTTTCATAGTGCATCCTACACTCGGCCAGTGTGAAAGAACAATTAATTTCCATTAATTGTACCTAATAGTGGTCCGAACTATAAAGCCCAGGCCTTAAAGTACTTACAGCACAGTAAGTCGCCATTAAGGTAGTTGTCTCATGTGTTTATGAGAACTCCTAGTGGTTTACCGGGAAAAACATGAGTCAGTTGGAGAATTTAATGTCATGTTGGCATGTTGGCCATAGTAGCTCAATAGTTTAGAGCGGCTGGACGGAGACCAGAAGATCCGTGGTTCAAATCCCGGCTATGGCATTGAATTTTTCAGTCTGGCTCTACACTTTCATAGTGCGTCCTACACATGGCTAGTGTGAAGGAACAATTCATTTCCGTTTTTTCTTTTGCTAGTTAATTATTCTGGAGAGTCACAAACCCGTTGTGCGAACCAGCCATAGCTAGGGCACCATCGGTGGCTACCGATATGACTGTATCCCATGGAATCATTGCATTCTCCACAACTTCTTCACAATTCAGAATGTCTGGTCCTGTTGTGCCTTTTATTGGTACCAGATAAAGTACTTACAGCACAGTAAGTCGCCATTAAGGTAGTTGTCTCATGTGTTTATGAGAACTCCTAGTGGTTTACCGGGAAAAACATGAGTCAGTTGGAGAATTTAATGTCATGTTGGCATGTTGGCCATAGTAGCTCAATGGTTTAGAGCGGCTGGACGGAGACCAGAAGATCCGTGGTTCAAATCCCGGCTATGGCATTGAATTTTTCAGTCTGGCTCTACACTTTCATAGTGCGTCCTACACATGGCTAGTGTGAAGGAACAATTCATTTCCGTTTTTTCTTTTGCTAGTTAATTATTCTGGAGAGTCACAAACCCGTTGTGCGAACCAGCCATAGCTAGGGCACCATCGGTGGCTACCGATATGACTGTATCCCATGGAATCATTGCATTCTCCACAACTTCTTCACAATTCAGAATGTCTGGTCCTGTTGTGTCTTTTATTGGTACCAGATCTAACATTTCTTCCACAACTTCCAAATGTTCATTTACTCCACGAATAAAAATACATAATTGAACCATACTTGATAAGTTAGTGCTCTCATCAATGGTAATAGAGAATGCAATGAATTCTCTTGCTCTTTCAATAAGTTGTGCGTAAATGTCCGCGAGATCTTGAATTCTGCGTGAAATAGAACGAGGTGACAGGCTGACACTATCGAACTGGTGAACACTGGCGAGGGTGAATTTACTTGCAGCTATAAGCATATATCGTTTAATAAGTGGACTATCAGAAAAACTACTAGTAGTTCTGACAATGTCTAGTGCTATTTCGTAACTCACATAAACTGAGGTTTCTGCCATTCCACCATCCCTCTTCCTGTTCCTCATCCTGCAATGTGTTCTTTTCTCTGATCTTTTGTATCTCTGCAGTGCGTTCTTCGTTTTCTAGGGCCGAATAATCATTAGCATGCAATGTATTAAAATATCGTTGAAGATTAAATCGTTTCAGCACATGCAATTTTTTCTGGCAAATTAAATAGTACCACAGCTACATTCCATGAAGAAGTACTCAGCTTCCCATTCGGGATTGAAATAATGTGTCGACGTGGGTGCCCTTCCAAAAGTGACACTGAAGTACGGACCGCCACTGCTATGGAAGACAAACCGACCGGTACCACTGCGAAGCACGAACTGAGGCAACACGGTGTTTGTAGCCCAGCACATGCACCGCGGCAAGCGAGTTGGCTGTGGCTGTTATACTCTATCTCACGCTAGTTTAATCCTGCTGTAAACAAGGCGGAACTGACTCAACTCGTCACGTGTTAGACGCTACATGCACGCACGTAAGTTTTGCAACACTTGCAGTATATATAGCAATGCTAACTTCTAGACAATAAATAAATAGAGTTGAGTTACACATTAACTTATTAAATCTATGAGTTGGTTCATTTCTGAAAAAAATAATCATGAAGTTTACTGCGTATAGTACTTCGTAAAATCGTCGTATTTCTCCTCGAGCTGTTTGCGTTTACGCGATTTTCCCGATGTTCTTAGAATTCCGGATGCTTGCTGTTCCATTCTAACACTATGCACACTACTTGCGCAGACACCAAGATCGCCAGTTTCTTTCTCAATGTTTTTATAGACGGTTCCGGGTTTCTTTCTATAAGCACCGCGAAACAATCCGCGATCATTCGCCCCTCACCACTTTTTAAAGGTTTGCCTCGATTGTGTGTAATTTCGGCTGAAGCACCGGCCTACTCTATGATGAAAAGCTTTCTGATTTTAAATTGCATATACATAAGTGTTCTTGGGCTTGTGAGGTACGTGAAATGTACAGGAAATACAGTGTTAAATATCAGAAGCAACTCCACACTATAAACAGTAACATCTTAATTAGCATTCAACTCGATACAGACCACGTTGCGAGAGAGCTGCCTGGTATAGGAATGCAAAAATATTATAGAATAGTGACCTTGGTCTGTCCAATTTGCAGAAATTCAAAATCTTTATTTCCGTAGAAATACACTTTGGTCAACCCTTACAGTAGCAGAATTACGTCACATACATAGTTAACAATCTTCCAAGGTCGCCGTCCACAAGCAAAAGCGTTCACTTTCACAACACAGTTGTACGCGGACGATTCTCAACTTCCTATTCGACTCTGTTTAGAACTCTCGTTACGAGTCTGACACTCACTGGCAATCGCGGCTCCTTTTTATATACCTCTTCGTGGTTCCAGAAGATAATCGAATATTCTGCACGACGGCACCAGACAAAACACGAACGTTCCAGACACCTAACTTTATCTTTTTCGGCATGCCTTTATCTTCACGCTATCTTTATCTGTTTCGGTAAGCTCTTTATTTCCGTGCTGCACTATCTGTCCCTTATCTCTCCGCGCCGAAATTTTTGTGCGCGTCGCCGCTAGTCGTGAGAGTATTGTTAAATAAAATGCAGCTTAAGTTAACATAAGTTAATAGTGTGTATAATTTCACCTGTCTTCTGTCTAATCTGTATATATTATACAGAACACATCTATGAAGCACAAAGATAAAATGTGAGGCTATTACGTTTATAAGAATCGAAACATTTGCATACTTTTCTCTCTTCAAAATTAGCTTGCACAGAGCAGTGATCAGAAAACTACTTACAGTACTGTACTTACAGGAGGGGTTTATCGTGCGCATGCAAATAAACGAAAACGCCCATTAACTTCGCTACACCAGTCAACAGCTACACCGTTTTCTGTTTTAATATCTCTTGTCTGTCTTCCCACCCAGATGTTCACAGCAGGAATAAACTAGGTTGAGTAGTCAGTGTATATACACTCGGTTTAGAGGCAATCATGTTTTCTGGACAACAATGCATCGTACATCGGCAGACGCCAGAAATCGTATATAACGTGATTGAATATTGCGACAAGGAGAAAGAAGAGGGAATCAAGTTTTTCATTTCCTCTTTGATTCAGTGTCACCAGTATTAAATTAACATGATATTCGTTTTCCTTAGTAATTGCATTTATAGTAGGCTGCGCCGTGGCCGAGCGGTTAGACCGCTAAACTCACGAAGACGGCCCGGCTTCGATCCTAGATGACAGCATAGGTATTTGTGATAGACAACACGGTGCAGGGGCGGTTTTCTCTGGGATCTCAGGATTCCTCCGCCATAATTCCACCAATTGATCCATTATATTTTATTTCGCCCTCATTCTGCCAGGTATTGTCGCGAACCCGTATCTACGATCGCGTGGCTTTTTTACACAAAAGAAACTGATAGGAGGGCAGTGTGAAAACCAAGAGCCCACGGACAAAGATAACAGGCAGATAAGGGTCTGCCGAGGCAAACAGACTGAGATAAATGGAAATTTTTGGACTGATAGAGATTGTTCGGGTTCTGGTTTAGTTTAGAACAATCTAGAATTATCGATGCAGGTATTTAAAGAGGCGACGACTGGCCAGGAGTGGAGTTGTTCTGAAACAAGAGGAGTAGCAAGTTGTGAAGTAGTGTTGTGAAGGATAGACAGCTGGAAGTGTTACTGTAACGAGAGCTAATGATGTAATCTGCTGTCACTATTATTGTCATCGACCTTGGAAGACTGTGTCTATGTGATGTGATGTTATGTGAGAACTCAACAGTGTATTTCTACGAAAATAAAGAACATTTGGAATATCTGCCCTCGGCCTTTTAATTCTACGAACCCACAGTCACAATTGGTGTAAGGAAGCGGGACGACGACAACATGACCGAGAAGATGGAAGAAATGAAGACCGAATTAACAACGAAGACGGAAGCTGCAAACAGCAACTTGGCCACGACGATGACCGCGAAGATGACCGACAGCAGGAAGAGCAGCCCTAAGAACGAGTAAGGCCCGGCGTGGTAAGGAGAACGTTGGCGCCGTCTACACCATCTCCTCGAGCGACACTGCGCGCCGTCAGCCGACGGATGGATGACAGCGTTATCGCAGACGGTTGGGTACGAGGGAAGCCGTGCTGCGTGCTCGTAGACACCGGGGCAGCCATGACCGTCATCGGACCTGACGTAGCCAGGGGTTCGCCGCCGAGAAAACCGAACCGACCATACCAGCTAGTGACAGCATCGGGCGAAACCTTGACCGTGGAGAGGGAGGCCCTTCTGCAGTTTACCTTGGGATGGAGTGTCGTGCGTCAGTGTGTGTTCGTCGCAGAGGTGGCTGAGGAGGTGATACTGGAACTGGATGCCCTCAGGAGCCACGAGGCGACACCGATCACGACGTCCAGGCCGGAACGGAGATGGGGACGTGCGAGCCCGTGGTCATCGTAACAACGATCGACAAGCCACAGGAGCCTGTGCCAATGCAACACCAACACAAAGTCACAGTAGGTATCTAAAATTATAGGCTGCGCCGTGGCCGAGCGGTTAGACAGCTGAACTCCCGAAGGTGGCCCGGCTTCGATCCTAGACGACCGCATGTGGTATTTGTGGTAGACAACACGGTGCAGGGGTGGTTTTCTTTGGAATCTCAGGATTCCTCCGCCATAATTCCACCAATTGATCTATTATATTTTATTTCGTCCTCATTCTGTCATCTATTTTTTTCACTCATACCAGCATCTGACTGACCACCCATCCTGAGTTCTCTCTCTGATCGAGTTTGTTCTTCAACCTGACGCCTAGTGGCGTAAGGGATAGAGGAAGAAGAATACCCCTAACACCACGATAGAGGTAAAACTAGGGAAGTTGAACAAGATGGTGTAAAATTATATACACACAATTTGTACAGTTTAACATTCTGGTGCATTTAAAGCATGTCGATTATATCACGGCAGTGGCCTATTTGTACAGATTGATCTCACTTTCGTGAACTACACTTATATTACCACACACTTCCTTTAGTTGCAGATATTATTTAATAATAAAGCTGTAGTGACTGATAACATTTTCCCGTCAATGCCAAAGCTTCTGAAAAGCCTAATGGGATTAATTATGGTTATTGCGAAAATATGTATTTGTCAAACAAGAGGCAGGAGGTTGATGATTTCTATACGATAATAGGAACAGTAGCCTTGAGTGATCTTTCAGTGAAAAAACATTGCTGGTGAAATGTTTAACATTACACCTCTGCCAGTTGAGCAAATCGCCTTTTAGAAATTATACTTGTCGTGCAGATTGATTGCACTAGAGTATTAGTTACATTACCATTTATTTCCTATATTTGCAGAAGTTATTTATAACAAAGGTATAATGTTTAATTCATTTGGTTTCCTCTCGTCTTCCGTTATGAAAACCGTAGGAGATGGGGCTGTTCAGCCTCATTTTCAATCTTGGACAAATTGACAATATACAATTACCTAGGGATATATTTAATGCATTTGCGATCATTAGGAGTATTTTCGTACGGTGTACCCATGTTTCTTATAATAATTAGTCGCCTAACCTTTCATACAAGAAACAGACAGCCCCAAATGCTCAACTTGTGTTGCGCTACTTACTGTACGCAAAATTCTCTGTTCTTGGCCCCTGCAGAAAGCAAATGTAAAGCTCGAAAGCGGGTTTATTTACCAAGGCAGGCGACCGCAGAACCAAGCGAATTGTTGCGACAGCTTCATATGCTACTCAGAAAACGTTCTTGTCAGTAAAGTGGTACGATCCATGCTGGAAATTTTCTACACAGCGTAACTAACTTAATTAGCCGTGCAAATGTGTTGGTATTACTACACACATTACTGAATACATCGGAAATAAGTATCCCTAGATTTTGGATAACACACACACACAGAGAGAGAGAGAGAGGGGGGAGGGAGAGGGACAGAGAGGGAGGTGCGGGCGCGCGTTTTTTTTTTTTAACTGAATCAAATACAGTATGCAATGTGCAGAACTATATACTTGAGATCTCTTTATTGCATAGGTTTGCATAATTTTACATAATTTAGTTTATAGTACATAATTTCATAATATCAAATGACTTAGTTATTTTGGTTAAATATTTATAGGACAGTACACATGTATATACTAATATCTTTTTTGTTACTGAATGTTTTAACTTATTTACATTATTAGCAAAATTAACCCTATTAACATTTTGAGGAATTGATTCTTATATTTGCCAATAAATTCCTTTTTGTTTGCTGACTAAATTCCTCTAGCTTCTGAGACTGCTTTCTTTAGTTGTAGTCTTTGTAGATTGAGCAAATGACACTCATTTATTTGGTGGTCAATTGTTTGATTACACGTAGGATCATTAGTTAATTTGAATCTATAGTAACAAGTTTTAGTTTTTCTGTCCTGTTAGGAAGATTGTCAAGTTAGCTGTTGTCAAGTTCTGGTTGTTTTCTTTCGCTCTTCAATGGTTGAAAGGAAAAATTTTGTGGTTTGTCCTTTGGTTGTTGCCTGCCATTCATTATTCCATTTTCCAGCCCTGTTTTCTGTGTTTCTGCTAAGAATGTTGATAGTGGTATTTGTTAAATACTGGAACTAGATTATTACTGAGGGCAGCTACTTTTCCCCGACCTTGTCATCAGTTTTGCTGCCGTCTGTGAATATTTTAATTTGGTAGGTGCTCAGTTCATTTATTTCAAAAATGTTCGGAATCTTCGCTGGATGTGGCCAATCCTTGAGAGGGAGAGATAAGTCGTACTGTTCTCCAATACTTGTATTTTGTTTTAATTCGTACACTTGAATTTTTTTCTTCTAGAATAACTTTAATTGGCGCGTTAAGGCCATTACGCATGAAGCTTCGAATGATATAGTCCTATAGGCCTTTGCTATTTTTATGTTCATGAGTCGCTGTACTCTTTCTAGAAATCTGATGCAGCTTCTATTTCTTATGGCTTCTTTCCGTACGGGTGCACCATAAATCAATAATGAGATCAGTGCTTCTTCGTAGATCGTTTTCAATTATTTATATGTAAGTCCCCAATTTAATTTTGCTGATGTCCTAACATGTGGATGAGAGTGGTAGACTTTCGAATTATATTTCGACCTGTTTTCGAAATGTCATTTTACTGTCGAAGTGTATTCTCAGAATTTGATTTCCTTAACTGTTTCTAGGACTTTGTTGTTAAGTTAGATATTTATATCGTCTTACTGGTGTTATCTTGTGATTAGCATAGCTTTTGATTTTCTTTAATTGAAATGAATTTCTATTAATGAATCTCAATTTTTGAAAAATCACAATTCATATATACTCCAGCCTCAGTCGGTGTTTTGCCCATGGTTAGTAGGGCAAGGTCATCAGCGAAGGCAATGGCTTGAGAAATTTAAGTCAAGAAGGGAGTTGTGCATGACATTCGACAGTCCTGGGCCGCAGTATGATCCTTGTGGACATCCTTTTGACACAAATCTTTTGTTTTGGTGTGTTCACTTGCAGTACTTTCCTGTCTCTGAAATAGTTGTTAACCAAATTGCAAAAATTTCGTGGACATTGAAGATGGCGTAGGTTATAAAGACTACATGGTCACCAGGTGGCGTCGAATGCTCCCTTCACGTCCAGTTATAGAATCACGCTACTCCCTTGGCTTAAGTTATATTCTATAAAATGTTTCACTGCTATTGCCGCCTGGGCAATGCTTCTTCGTAGCATGAATCCGTATGTGTGCGTGTGTGTTTCATTGGGTACGTGCTGTATCGAACTGTCAATGAAAATATTATAAATAAGTTTACTAAATTTGTTCAATACCAAGTACACTGTCCTCTTCACTGGATAAGCAGTCAGTCTTACTATCACATTGGCTACTATTTGCATCGCCCTCAATTAATAATGGTTCAATTGCATTCTTCTGCTTTGTTTATGGCGGCAAACAAATTGCTATTTTTCTACCTCTATTTCTTCGCATCATGTAAGGCATAAACGCCCGACATCTTTCAGTTTAAATGTAACTACATTTAGGTATTATGGCTACCGACCGACTTTTAAACATCCGCTCAGATCACTTCAATATGGTGGCATTCTTATTGCAGAATGGCCATTACCCCCGTCCCAGAATTCTGCCCACTACATGCTACATGTATTTAAGTTTTTGTGCTTTTATTAAATCCTAAAGCTTGTTTTTAGTCATGTTTTCATAGTATGGTATGTTTTGTCTGAGAGATATGTTTCTATGGTTTCCTTTAATACATTTGACGTTTGAGGATTTACTTCTTGAGTTTTATGAAATTATGCATTATTAAAAATATTCGGGGGCAGCTTCGAAATACGTTTGTTTTTTAACAATTCAACTAATTAGGAAAGTTCATACTCTTGTGATATTTACCGATTTTTTGTTTTATTTGTACATAAGCAAATCACTGAAAACGAAATATTGTTCACCCCCGGCATGAACAGTGATTAGCTTCTCGCTTTTGGATATCGAGCTAGGAAACCTGTCGTACTGTGATATTTCTGGGTTTGTTTGCCAACTGTTTATATGTGCTTTATTTGTGTAAATAATGTGCCTTCCTTGTGGATTTAAGATAGTCTACTAGTTTAGGACGAATGGAGCTTTCTGTCAGCAGTTTTCTGCTTATTTTGGTCTTTTCCCATCTAAATTCCAGTTTTCTCACTATTTAAGGTCAACTTACTACCCTAAGAACTAGTTCTCAAATAATAAGTAGTTTAACTTTTGTAGGAGCACTTTCTCTTGGACATAACAATTTTGAATCGTTCTTGAAACCATGCATTTGTTGAAGTCTTCTAATTAGGTTATTCATTTCGATACGTTGTGTTTTGTGCTGGAGTTCCAAAAGATGTGTTCTGATTTTAGTTTCTCTCCTTCCTTCCTTACCCTCCTTCCTTCTTTCTTTCCTCCCTCCCTTGTTTTGTAATTAACGTCCTCCAACGTTGTCATAGCGGATGGCAAATGAACTGTGTGAAATGCTAATCAAATGAACCCAGGACCCTTGAGGCCTTGCTATCATGGATAACAACGAACGTCATGCTTCTGTTTCTACAAAGTACATGTTATATTAAAGGAAAATCACGCAAGTCTTTAACCAGCGGCGAGAAAGCAACTGTTTTACACTTGTGTTCAAAGTTCCTTGAAAAATAGCCGACACTTGCCATAAAGGAGATAATAAAGCTAACATAGGAGTTTACCGGTGTATCGGCTACGAGTATAAATAACGCTCGAAAGGAAAAGCTAGTGAGAGAGAAAGGGACGACACCCGGGGAAAGAAAGGAAACCTATGAAGTACGTTATGGAAAAGTATCGAATAGGTGAAATCGGCAATTCGTATAATAGTGCATTTCTTACAAAAAAGGAAAAATAGAACCGCTTACAATAGATAAAGTGATGCAAAATATAAATAATCACCCAATGTAACAAATTTCAGAAGGAAAATTTTAGAAAATTAAACGAGAACTTGGTTTCGACTTGGCAAATAGAAACCGAAAGAGTGCGATTGCTGATCATGATGACATATTGTTGTGGGGACGGGGAGCTAGGATATGAGTTCTACTATTTAAATGACATCTAGATTAATGAGAGATACACTGCATCAATAGTGGGGATTGATAATGTTGAGCAAACAAGACAGTAAGCATTTCTTTCAGATTGAGCACTGGCTAAAGAAACCCTCCAGGCAAGGACAAGTGCCGTATATTTTGTGCGTAAGGAGTGAGGATCTTTTTTGAAGGAGAAAAATTTGTTTTAGAGTTAAAGGAAACTGGTAACTGCTACGAGGCAATGACTGGGGAATCTTTAAGGGGCTAGTTCGAAAAAATTCTGCCAAATTTGAGCTAAATAATTTGGTCATCATAGATAATGCTCCCTATGGCAGCGTGAAAGAGTTCGTTTACCGAGTAGGTCATAGTTAAATGATATTACGAGGGTCGGCTGATTAAGTCCTGGACCTCACATAGAGATGACACAACTGGGCTAGTTTGACGGATAGCATCGTATAGTTTAACTCTATACTTGCTTGAATCCCTAGTTACAGGTCAATAGTTGGTTTAGTTTTTGAATGACAGTATTTTAAACAAGACAAGTGAGAGGTTTCACGAAAGTTGGGGATTTGGAAAAACGAGCGATGATTAAATTCTTCCATTATAAAGACTTAACGCCTAGAGAAATCAACGAGGAAATAGACAGTACACTGAAAGATTCTCCTACTTCGTATGCAATGATTAAAAGGTTGGTTGCAGAGTTTAAAATGGGCGTACGAGCATTAGTAATGAGCCTCACTCTGGACGCCCTGTGGAAGTCACAACTCCAGAGAGCATGAAAAAAATGCATCGTTTAGTACTGGAAGACTATACTTTAAAGTTGTTTGAGATAGCTGGGGCTGTAGACATATCAAAAGAACGTGCAGGTAACTTAATGTTTCGGACTTTCGCAAGATCTGTAAAAAATGGGCCGCGTTGACACTTGATCAAAAGTTGCAAAGAAAACTGCTGTTTTCTTTTAGAACTCTACCTTAAAAATCCCAGTGAATTTTGAGACGGCTTATTTCCATGGATGAAATTTGGATACATCACTACACTCTAGAAAGTAAATCACAGTGAAAACAGCAAATTTTGCCAGGTGAACCAACTCCAAAAGACGCAAAGTTAATGTTGTCAGCTAACCAGTTTATGGCGAGTGTTTTCTGGGATGCACAGGAAATTACTTTTATTGATTACTTTGGAAAGGGTAAAAGTACCGCTGGTGACTACTACGGAAGCTTGCTGCAATATTTAAGTGATGCGATGAATAGAAAAAGACCTCAGTTGGCAAGGAAAAAAATCTTGTTTGTTCACGACAATGCTCCTGCCCATCGTTCAATCATTCCAATGGAAATAATGTGCGAATTAAAGTTAGAACTGCTTGAACAGCTACCATATTCGCCAGATCTGGTACCCAATGACTATCATCTGTTCCTGAATCTAAAATAATTCGTGGAGGACGAAGACTTCACAGGAAGGAGGAGGTTATTGATGCGTTAAGCAACTGTTTTGAGGACCATGATAAATCGTACTACAGAGATGACAAATGTATTAACCTTTCTGGATATTATGTTGAGAAATAGAGAAAAAAATTAAATTTATTTTTATTGTGAGGTCCGGGACTTATCAGCCGACCCTCGTATTGCCTGTATGGAAACAAAGGATATTCCAGTGATAAAAGCTTTTTGAAAGTTGAACTTCTGTAAGCGATTTCAGGGGCAAATGTCAGTAATAACTATGAAAAATATATCGTGGATACCTTAGCACAACAAGCTTATATCACAGTACCTAATACGATTGCTTTCATATAAGTTTACATTGAATACAATTGAAATGCTGTGGAAGCAAGTAAAACGTTATGTAGAAAACGTAACACAGCGTTTAAAATACAAGATATCGAAGTCCTAACACAAGAAGCTCTTCTGCGTGTGACTGCTGAATCATGGGAAAAATGCATCGAACCATTTTGAAAGAAGAAGATTTGTTTTGGGATAAACAAAGCAGCCGCAGCAGTGACACTGATAGTGATGACTCCGATATGGGCAGCATAGATCCACTTACAGATTCGGAATAAAAAGTATAAGTTATGACATGCCTATTCTTTTTATAGTTTCCTCTACAACCACCTTTTAAATATCACCCGTTTTGTAGGTTGACACTAAAGGATTTTTATTCCCTCTTCTTTCGCCTTTTACATTAAATAACGTTGAAAATAATTTCTAGATCCTGCCGTTTTATGACTACTGTTCAGAAGACATGTTTGCATCTGAACATATTGTACGTACACTTACTCGCCATATATGTGCGGTAGGTTCACATAAACAGCCCCGTTGTTTCAGTTTTTCCGATAAACCTCGACACTTTGCCATGCACTACGCAACACAGAGATGTTTACTCTTGCTTATTGCACATACACAGTGAGTCCAGTGTATGTATACTCAGTTCAGATATAATCATGTCTTCTGTACAGCAAGGCGCGAGAAAACATATCATATAGACAGACGCAGCTTCCAAGCGCTCTATTTGTGTTTCGTAACTGACTGTACGTCAACCAATATTTCACTCTTCTAATCACCTAAATAAAACCCTAAAAGGAACGATCACAGCACTGCTCACCTGAAGGTCGATAGTCTCAACGCTACGTCGAGTAATAGTACGTATATGTCATATCGATGCAGCTATCGATTAATCCATTACGGATCGAGATAGTGCAACTATTAACTATTCGATCACAGGTTATCAGCTGTAACTGCGATTAATTTTATCAACAACAACAGTATGGAATTAAAAGGCAAGAAGTAAAATCTTTTTAACTGGGGTTTTTGAAGAGGATCTGCAATAAACTTTTAAGAAAAAAATCTGTTAAATTACTTTTAACAATTACATAACTTGACAATGCGAGTGCTTTATACTGAATGACAGTCATATTGAGAAAATATTACCGTACACGGTATCCCGAACACTTAAGGTAAGTATAATAATACACTTTTGAAATAAATTAATGTCACCAATACATATATTGAGGTATGAGTTGGAAAGGGATGTTTATCAACCCTCTGAGAATAAACACAGTATCTTCAGAAGAAGGTTCTCTCTCTGGCCTGAAAAGCATGACTCAGAAGCAAAAGTTCAGCTAAATAAACTCTTATGCTGTATTAAGGATGCAACAAGAATGTATCAACAAACTATTGCAGTTGCTGGCAGTGCATGTTTCCTCTCACTGTTATCAATAACTGCATAGGTATCTATGTTTACATTTATGGCATGTAACTAATGACACCCACAGTTTAGTCCTATTATTCACCTGTATAGCCACAAGTGCTGTAGTTTAGACTTTTTGGGAAAAGCCTTTGAAGTCTTTTTTATTGTAGAGAAAGGCACCTGAATGTAACACATCAGACTTTTTAACCTTTGTAAACTTTCACGTTAAGTAATCAGCGTTAATCGAAACAAACTGAATGTTTTTGTAATCTTTACAAATCAATACTTGCTAATCATGAAAATAGTATACTTAAACCAGGTTCAAAGTAATAAAAATGATTTTCCTGTAAGTTTTTATGGTAATTGAAATTAATACTACAAATCATTTTTTTTCATTTACCATGTTAGTTTAGATGATAGTGCTCAAGGCTGAAAAAAACATTTTGATTGCATAAATTAAAAGAAAACAGTTTTGGTGGTGTACGATATACTTCTGTGTTTTATATGCTTTTCTATATAATATACGTACTGCGATGGGAAAAAATGTATCAAATCTCATTGACATTTTTATAGTATTAAGTGAAATTTTAAAATTAATTGGTTTTGTTTCTTTCATATTCTTTTGTATATGTATTACGATATCACTTTTCTACATTTTTTTTTTGTATATTATACCTAACTGACAAAAATACAAAATAAACAGATTTAAGAAAATAAAAATTATTAACATTGTGAACAAATTTATATATGTATAATTTTATGACAGTGAGGTTACAGACACTGTATTATAAATTTTAATGTAACAAACTAATAATTGAAAGGATAGAGCCAGACTGAAAAATTCAGTACCATAGCCGGGTTTTGAACCAGGGATCTTCTGGTCTCCGTCCGGCTGCTCTAAACCATGGAGCTACTATGGCCAATGTGCCAACATGACATTAAATTCTCCAACTGACTCATGTTTTTCCCGGTAAACCACAAGGAGTTCTCATTTAAAGTACTTACAGCATAGTAAGTCGCCATTAAGATAGTTATCTCATGTGTTCATGAGAACTCCTAGTGGTTTACCGGGAAAAACACAAGTCAGTTGTAGAATTTAATGTCATGTTGGCACGTTGGCCATTGTAGCTCAATGGTTTAGAGCAGCTGGACGGAGACCAGAAGATCCGTGGTTCAAATCCTGGCTATGGCATTGAATTTTTCAGTCTGGCTCTATCCTTTCATAGTGTGTCCTACACACGGCTAGTGTGAAAGAACAATTCATTTCCATACTAATAATTATGTGTTTAAAACTTTGCACACTCAAACTCCCCCATTTTCTTTTGTTTTGTTTGTTTATTGGATCCTCACTGTGAAAAGAGCCCAGGGGCATTGAACACGTCATACATTAATGTCAAATGTATCATGACTAGTAATACACTTTTATTGTAATCTTACATTTTGTATGAAAATTTGTAGACCATCACCACTTCGATCATCAACCTCAGAACATGCATCACAGTAGGTCAGCACTAATGTAAATCATTAAATCATTGTAAATAATCACTGTCATTAAATCACTAAAGTTGGGTTGTTTTGTGTCCCTCGTTCCCTCCAGATGAGAACATGTCGATTATCAGATTCCACGTTGAATCGCGACTCATAAGAAAACAGAGCTGAGCTCATTTGGCATGCCTCCACCTACGATGCTCCTCCACCCAGTTTCTGCAATCTCCACGGTGTTGTGGAGTTTACCTGGTGCACACCATGGGTCTATGGGTATAGATGCCACATGTATAAAGTCAGTTACGGATAGTTTGAGTTGATACTCTGCATCCTGTTGCTGTTAGAAGGGAGCTTCTCAGTTGAGTTGCATTTTGCCATCTATTCCGGCAAGCTGTTAACAAGAGGTAATGGTCATCCCTTGCTGTAATTGCCCATGGGCGACCCTGTCCTACCCTTCTGAGAACAGTTCCTGTTTGAAAACGATTCCAAAGTCTTGAGATCACAATTTGAGAAACCCCAATGGCTTGAGCCACCTCTTGTATCTTTACAGCTTCCAGCCAACCTATAGCCCTCAAAGCCATTGATTCAGGTAAAGCAAGTCATGGAGGCATTACTGTTTCTAAGTCACATCATTCACTAACTGACAACGGGAATGAAATGGCTCTGACCACAGCAACAAACCACCGCTGCTCTATTGTTTGACAGCAACAGACAGACAGTGCCCTCTGTCATGTTGTGTATGTGCAGAAGTGATGCAAGCATCTGTTTACCTTCTCTGGGAGTAAAAGAAAGTGATTGCGTCCAATGCGGTACTGAAACACATACCATACATAGCTTAGTTTACAATATCCTCTAATTGTTTTGAACAGTGTATTACATTACAGTACGGCCGTTGGATCTCCGGCTCTGACATTTTGCGACTGCAGGAGGTGGAGGGGGAGGGTTAATAGTACCAACATACAGTAATCAGCAATTGAAAACATATCCTCAAAATTATCTTTAGAATGAAATTATAGGACTGTATTAGCTTTAAAACATTGAAATCCAACTTGTAATTTCAGTATTATGCAAGATATTCATCACTATATTTGAATATTTTGTTCACACCTTTCACGCACACTAACCGCTTCTGTTGGTAGTACTGGGAATCTCTACATCAGGTGTCGTGGTCAGGAAGTTAAAACTGTCTGCTAGCACCAATCAGCATTGTCGCTGCTAGGTGTGGCTTCCGAACCCAACACCATGTTGCCAGGTTAAATTTGTTTAGACCACGTGGCTTTAGTTGCTTGCGCTGGTTAACTTTCTTTGCTACTTTGTGAGTGACTGAATTCCGATTTTTAGTGTTCGTAAGTCCTATTATTATCGCTATTATAATGATATGGTTACTGGTTCTTGAAATATGCAAATGCGTGGAATATTTAAAATACGTATGCTCCTCTGCTTGAAATTCCTGCTAAAGAACTGGCAAAAGCCCACTTCCCCCTCTCGAGAAATGTCAGAGCTGGAGAACAGACGGCCGAACTGTACTTCACAGTGTTAATTCCAATTTACCTTTTCAAATGTGTTCCCATCTTCAGAATGCGTCCAAATGACCCGTATTGTGTTTCTTGTGTTGGTGGTTGTCTATAATGTGGTTATGTGGTGAGGAAATATACTTCTAGAGGGTACTTGGTGGCAGTAAATCAAGATTCATTAACTGTCGTTTGTATTTAAAAATGAAAATCTTTTCCCATGGCTATTGTGTTTTGTTCTCATGTTTGAGATATTATTATATTTGTAATGATTAATTTATTTCTTCATTTTCAGGTCCCTTATAAAATACACCATTTGTGATTTATGATATGCAGTCTGGTGTTGTACAAGTTCCTGTGTTTGTGTATCCTACTCCCATTGTGTTTTATCTTGATGACCAGAGCACTCACAAGCAAGTGCTAACTTTGTACAACCCATATGAATTTCCCATCAGATTCAGAGGTAAGAATCTGCTATTTTACTAACAATCTCTTTTAAGTGCTTTTTGTTAAGGTAACAGCTGTTTAAGGTATATGAAACATCATGAAAACAGGGATTGTTATGCTTTATCTCTTAGAGACATGGTAGACATACAAGGTGTTAGGGGTATGAGTGTGCAGACTTCAGCGGTAACCTCTTGACATTAAGCTGAAACATAAGTTCCTGTACCATTTTCCTCAAGTGCATGGTTGCAGAAATAAAAAATAAAAGTGATCAAAATTTTGATTGCAAATATGTCATCACACTATTATCATTTACTTTTGCAATTAGGGTACTAGGTAGAGCGACAAAAAATGAGTTATTTGTGTCTTTACCATATGTTGCTAAAATGATTCGTTTAGCCACAAAATGATATGAAAGGACTGGAATCCTGCATTTTTATTGCAATAAAGTTGCAGGCTTATGCTTGGCAACACTAAAACATTGGCATGCGTGTACTTGAGTCCCGGGGAAATATATGAGTCAAATGGAGAATTTAATGTCATGACAGCAAGTTGGCCATGGTAGCTCAATGGGTTAGAGCGACTGGACGGAAACCAGGAGATCCGTGGTTCAGATCCCTGCCATGGCATTGAATTTTTCATGTTGACTCTATCTATCAAAAACCTTAGCCTATATATGGCTAGTATGAAGAAATTATTAATTTACATCCATTAACTAAAATAATAAGAGTTAAATAATAAAGCCTGGGACTCAAGTACTTACGATAGTAAATCGCCACAAACGGTGTATCTCGAATGCGAGAGCCCCTAGTGGTCTACCGGGGAAATATATGAGTCAAATGGAGAATTTAATGTCGGGACGGCAAGTTGGCCATGGTAGCTCAATGGGTAAGAGCAACTGGACGGAAACCAGGAGATCCATGGTTCAAATCCCGGCCATGGCATTGAATTTTTCATGTTGACTCCTATCTATCAAAAACCTTAGCGTATGTACGGCTAGTATGAAGAAATGATTAATTTCCATCAATTAACTAAAATTACAAAATATGTATTTATATTTTGACAATAAGCAGACTGGTAGGTTTCTTAATCTTCTTTCTTTGCAAAAGTTGTTCCACATTTTTCAGATATTAAGTAATGGAGGTAAATATCCTCTCCTTGATTTTGTTCTTTCATAGTGGCTTTTTCTATATTTGTGCTTCTTAACGTCTTGCTTTATAGCAGCAGAAATGCCCTTCTGTAATATTCCTGTTCTGTCAATTCCTCTGGTTTCCTTTGGTGCATTCCCAGCTGTCACAATAAATTGCCTTGCTGTTTTTAATCCGTAGATCATTGGGTCCCGGTTGCATGAAAGATAACCTAAGTTTAAGCATATGAAAGTGATTTTCAGTCAAGCTGAACTTAGAATTTTGGTTGTATAGACATTGATCTAACTTCATGGTCTCTTGATCTAAGATCAAACCTAACTGGTGAATTTTCTGCAGTTAACTTGATTGAACTTAGATCAGCAGAACTGCAAAATTTACACAATAGTTTCTGAGAAGAAATAAGTAGTGCAGCTTTAAATAAATAGTAAATAAAGCATTTTTGTGGTTACTTGTATAAATAATTAGCCTCTTTATTTCACAAATATATGTTAATGGTGTATTGTTTGTGTTCATAACCTATACATTTTTATTATGTTCAGATTCCAGATTACTCTGATATCTCTGACCAGAATTTCCAATTTGAAAGGTCTCCTCGTGTTTTCCAACATAGAGGAAATCCTATCTCAGAACTAAATGACAGAAAATTCAGAATGAGATTTTGACTATCAAAGCATGTAATCGAAGAACTGGAGCATAGGCTACATGTACAATTAAGAACACAAACCCTGAGGAAATATACACTTAATCCAATATTTATGATCCTTCTCACATTACGCTTCTATGCAGCTGAAATCTTCCAGATGGTGATTAGGAATATATTCAATATAAATAAAGTGACTGCAATTAGAACAATACTCAAAGTTACAAGGGAGATTGGAGCTTTAAGATCTCATTTCATCAGGATGTCTATGGAAAAGGGTGAAATAATAAGGGTTAGGCGAGATTTAAAGTTAGCTGAACGCATCTTCTCTTTTGCTTGAACTTCCATTTTGTATATACAAATATAATAAATTTTAACTTAAAACATCACTTATCTTCCATTTTTTGTTTATATTTTCCAGCTCACAGTATTGTAAACAGACGAAAATGAAAAAGATGTACATTGGGCATATAATGAAGATAAAGTAAGCGAAATGATTAACTTTTGATAAATATTGTTTCAATATGGAGTAAATTCTTATACTGTTTATTTAAAATAACATTATTTCTAGGACAAATAAACATAAAGCAAAGAATTATGTAGTTTTTGTTATGTCTAGATTGGCTACACTGTGCACTTGAATTACACAGAGTCGAATAATTCTCAAATCCTTTCGATACAACACGAAAGTTGCAACATGTTTGGTGATGTTGCCGTATTTGTTTTTGTGATCTCGGATCAGTACTAAACGGTGTTAATCTTATCTAAGATCAGCATTTTACAACCCACACGGGTTCGTAAACTTAGTTCAATTTTGATCTTTGATTATAAATGAACTGCAGTTAGAGATTATTATGCAACCGGGCCTAGGTGAATGAAAAATACAAGTTTTTAAAATTACTTTCTTGGAAAGTTTTTAAAAGCCCAACAAAAAATGGTTGAACACATTTTTTGAGAAAGAACTATTTATAAACTAAATTAAATGCAGTTTATTAAATTTTTGTCCTATTTGGAAGATTCTTCTTTAACTTTTCCATAGTATACCACTTATCATGGTGTAAGGGGATTCTTGTTCCTCTATCCCTTAAGCTCAGGTTGAGGAACTGAAGCTCTGGATCGGATAGAGAACCCAGGATGGGTGATCAGCCCAATGCCGTATGAGAGTGAGAGAAGTGGATGACAGTATGATGGCAAAATGAATGATAGGAAAGATGATAATGGAGCAATTGGTGGAGTGATGGTGTGGGAAACCGGAGATCCCAGAGAAAAACTGCTGTAATGCAGTGTTGTCCACAAATCTTACCTGGGATCAAACCCGGACCACCTTGGTGAGAGTTAAGCAGTCTAACCGCTTGGCCTTAGCATTCCCTTTGAAAAATTCTATAATACAATATATCCAAACCAGAAATACTATCTACAGGTCACAGGAGAAAGCACAACAGCAATTCTAGACTGATAATGGGTGACAATTTCCAGAACATCTTGCTTAAGTTCTGATGCAGAAGTGAAATTCATTCTAAGTATATAATATATTTTAGATGATAAAGAACAAATTAATACTGTTACTGTTTTACCCTTTTATTTTACAGTTCTCTCAACTGCACCGAATAAATATTCAGTTGTTGATCCAGAAGGATCAATTAGACCCCGCTGTTGCATTGATATTGTGGTACGTCACAATGCAATTTCATTGGCAAACTGCAATATTACTGACAAATTCAGGATACAAATGCAGAATCATTCAACAAAGCAGGTAAGGCTACTTTTAGGTGGATTAGATTTATCTCGCTTTAACTCAGTTTGTGCCTTACTCTTTTTACTGTTATTGAATATATGAAATGTAAATGGTGTAATTCAAATTTTTTGAAAATAATATTAGTTTCTGTGGCTGAGAGGGTTGTGGTTTCCTTTATTTAAAAAAAAAATAATAAAAAGAAGGAGCTAATAAAGGAAACCACAACCCTCTCTGCAAACAATTCACTTACCATCCATGGGCCTTTGATAAATTCAAAAAAGTCTTCAAAAAACAAAACATTCAACTAGCACCAGTCAACCATTACTCCTTAAAAAACCTAATTTGCTCAAACATCAAATATGCCATTCCATCTAACAAAAAATCTGGTATACATAAAATTGAATGTTGTGATTGTAGTCAAATTTATATTGGAAAAACCAAAAGGAATTTAAAAACAAGAGCAAAGGAACACTTTAGGAAAATAAAATACAAACATTTAGAAAAATCAGCAGTTGCCATGCATTTTTGGGAAAAAAACCAGAACATAAATCCAGAACCAAAACTACTAAAACATACATCAGGAAAACAAGAACTGTCCATATGGAAACAAATCTTCATTTCAAAAAATAGGAACAAAGTATTCAATTTCGACATCCCCCAGAAAGATTTGCTCAGCAAGTTCCTCAAACTGCCACCAGAGGAGACCTATGACAAAATATCACCAGCTACACCGACTGTCCAGTTGACAATGGAGGCAAATAGTCTCTGAAACACGTTCCGGGAAAATTTAAAAGTAAGTGTTTAGTGTCATTAATCGACTCCCTTTAAACTTAATTTACAAACTTTTGTTAACTGGTAAATGTTACATGTAAGTTTACACCTCAGCATTTGTAGAAAGAGATCATTGTATATTAAAAATCAAATTACAACCATCAGAATGATGATAAGGAAAATTTTACTTACAATATAATTACCAACAATTATAAGCTTCAAATTAAAAATTTTAGTACCTAGTAAGTACTTATCTTCAAAATTATGAAGTAGATTTGAAGATTTTGACAGCATAAATGTGTGCATATTTTAGATATTTTAATGCAGACAAATTTGATGTTTAGTGATCAGTGAGTTGAAGAGGACCATTTTGTCACTGATTCTGTTGATGTCTTGAAAGGCATTTCCTAGTTGAGGTCAAGTCCTCTATATATGTAAGAAGTAAAACTCCTTATCAAGCACATTAAGATTTTCATGCTTCAGTTTTATTGATCTATGATGCTGACCATCAAACAGCTTGAAGCATATGACCAGTATTGATCTGTGTACTACCTGGGGTGTGTGTATTAAAATTGTGTATCATCATATAGAGGGTGTTAGGGATATGGGTGCATAGATATTGTGAACTGGGAGATCCAGATATGACGAATAATAACAGTGAAGCTAATTTCATTTATAAAGACTAAAATTGAGTCATACCTTTTAAAACTTGTAATTTCACTCACGTCCTTTTACAAAATCAGGAACGTTTTCGAAACTGTTGCAGTTTCATCCTCAGCTAATTAGCAACTCATCAGAGTTGGTTGCTGTTGGATTTCTTGTAATTGACTCCTTCTCTCGGAAGATTCTTTTCATAAGTTCAGTAGACCACTCACTGATGGCACATCAAAATTTAGAATATGTGGAATGTTTTTAATAATACAAATTTTTTCCCATGTTGTAAGTTAAAGTTTTGTTGACAAGGTTTTAGTAAATCCTTTCATGGAAGTGTTGAAAACAGTGTTGTTGTATAAATTAAATTAATTAGGAGTCGATTACTTTTAAAAGTAAGTGTTGTTTTGTGTCATTAATCGACTCCTAATTAATTTAAGATTTTAGTAGTTTGATCTCCTCTCCGATGTGGTGGTTATCATTCCAGAAATGTAAAGCAACTGCCGATTTTTCTGTTTGTTTATATTTTATGTTCCTACGGTGTTTTGTTATTCTAGTATTTAAATTTCTCTTTGTCAAACCAATATAAAATTTGTCACAGTCTTCACATTTTATCCTATATATGCCTGATTTTTGTTCTGGATGGATCGTGGTTTTTAAGGGATTATTTAACAATTTCTTGAGTGAGAATCTGTTTTGTGGTGCTAGTTTGATGCCATAATCTTTAAATATTCGTTCAAACTTCGGAAATGCCCAAGTGTGGTAAGTGAATTATTTGTATTTCCAGTTTTTTATTTATGTTTTGAAGTGTAGTGATCTGTTTTAATTTCTTTTGCTTGTAGTCTCGATTAATCATTTTTTTGGTTGAGTTTGGATTGAAACAATTTTTTGTGCTGTATTTAAAATATATGTAAATTCCTCATTATATTGTTTTTGATCTAAAGGCATGCTGTTCAGTCTATGGATCAAACTTCTAAGAGCAGCTAATTTATGTGACAGAGGATTGAAACTGTTGCGTTTTATGTAATTATCTGTGTGAGCAGGTTGTCTATAGATTCCAAATTTTACACTGTCATTTTGTCTTATAATCATTAAATCTAAGAAAGGCAATTGTTTTCTTCAACTTCCATTGTGAATATATCGAATAAAAAGAAGTATTTCAGAAAGTGGAGTGCCATTGTTACTAAAATTAGGCAAATGAGTCAACCTTGTATATACTTTTCTCCACTTACAAGTTTTTTTGATGAAAACTAGTTTCTGGGAACCTCTTTCCTATCGTCAGTTCTGTGACCATTTGCCTAATTTTATTTCCATTGTGAATTGAATATGATGATCTTGTATATTCAGTAGTTTTAAGGAGTCAGTTAAAATCTTTTGAGGGACTACAGCAAAAATATCATCAACATATCTGGCCCAGAATTTAAACATTTATGAGAAGTTATATGTGTTTGGAGGAATTTAGTAAGTGACATCAAAATTAATCTCAGAAACTATTTGTAGTTGGTTTATTAATACTCGTCACTTGTTTATATTAATGAGAGACTAGTTTCAAAGGCATTCGCCTCCATTTTCAATCTCTTTCCAACTGGCATCTGTTGTTGTCTGCTCTCTCTCTCTCTCTCTCTCTCTCTCTCTCTCTCTCTCTCTCTCTCTCTGGTGATGGAACTGTGAATTTCTTTGTCAAATTATCTACTGGTGGGATTTCAAAGTTCATTACGTGATCCTTATTTTTCCATATGAATATGTTCTCCCATGTTGTCAATTTATTTTGGTTTATCACTAAAAATGGCTAACTACAATAGAAATGGAAGCAATAGAAGCAGAAGAATACATTTCTCTAACAAAAATATGCATTGAACAAAACTTCTTCAGCTTTAATGGAAAACACTACAAGCAGAAATCAGGGTTATCAATGGGCAATCCACTTTCACCTTTTTTGGCTAACTTATTTATGAGTGCATTTGAAACACAAATTAAAAAGTCCTTCCCATTGATCTTCAAAGTTTGGTATAGATATGTTGAAGACATCTTTGCAATTGTACCGAATAAACATTTAGAAGATGCATTAAAATTACTCAATCTGCAAGAAAGGACTATAAAATTCACAATAGAAAAGGAAATCAATGGACAACTCTCTTTCTTGGATCTAAATATCATCAGGAACGACACAAAAATAAATTTTGGAATTTACAGGAAACCAACACATTCAGAAAATTACATAAAAAATAATAGCCACAAGCTAATTACATATAAACATGCAATAATAAACAGCCTTACACACAGACTAGTCAACATACCCATTGAAAAAGATGAATATTTCAAAGAACAAAAAGCAATACTACACATAGCAGAAGAAAATGGATAGGGTAAGGTGCCCTAATGTGAAATACCTAAGTTCTCACTCTGTATGAAAGTGTCATTTATTGGAAAAGAGTGCAACTGCTACCGCAGGAACGCTAGTGTAGAAGGCAGTGCTCTTTGTACCTTGCTAAGGTTCAGTGGCCTTTCTGTGTCACCATAAAGGTTTGCCCAAGTTTTGAGTTTTTCTGACTTAGCGATTGAATGGGCAGTGCAGCTGGATAAAGTAAGTATAATTAACATTTACTTTTTATATTTTGATATATGAATCATAGTGGGAGTAACCTGAATAATTTACTAAAAGGCTGCTATAACTGGCTCATGTGCTGAATGGTTAAAACAAAATGGCAAAAATGTTCCTATGTTGAATATTCCATATTGGGAACACCTTTATATGGTAATAATTGTTATAATGCTTTTGCACATAGAAGCCAAAATAATTAAATAGTATTAATTTCATCAGCTTCAGTTAGTGGTCTGGATGCATAAATGAGATATAAACATTTATCACTTCGAAATTCGCTCAGAATAAACTTGTAGTTTTATTTTATTACTTTATTTCTTTTGTTCTGCTCTAACTTAAATATTTCAAAACCATTTTTACCAAAATTGGTTGATATTCTATTTGCTCATATGTTGTTTAGAGTATTCCATATTAGGATCACTATGTGCCCAATAGGAAACAAGTGTGCATTTCTAGAATATGTTTTGTTATGATTAACTTTACAGACTGTCTGCTTTGTGTTTTGAATACTATATTCCTAAGTTAGCGAGGAATTGTTTTATCAGTTATCTGATTTATATATCAAATTTAAGGGCAATAAATTAAGTACATATAAAAAGTATTCCATATTAGGTCACCTTACTATACAACAAAAGTTTGGTGTTGAAGAAAATTAGAAAAGCTAAACTAAAGAAAACCATTAAGGAAGCAACCACATTTACAAAAGAAAAAGAAAGCAACATCATATTCAGTTCATTCACATATCACCCAAAAACATTTAATAAATTTAAAAAGATCTTCAAGGAACAAAATATCACCTTGGCACCTACTAAGAGACACTCAGTTTTAAAATTGCTAAATTCAAAAACAAAAGATGAAATCCCATCAGTTAACAGATCCGGAATTTACCAGATAAGTTGTAAGAATTGTGAAAAATGCTACATAGGTCAAACTAAAAGAAATCTATAAACCAGAGCCAAGGAGCACTTTAGAAACATCAGATTGAAACAAGAAGATAAGTCAGCAGTAGCATTCCATTTTTGGAATGAAAACCTGACATTGATCCAAATCCAAAATTATTAAAAGGAGCGATAAACCAAAATAAATTGACAACATGGGAGAAGATATTCATATGGAAAAATAAGGATCGCGTAATGAACTTTGAAATCCCACCAGTAGATAATTTCACAAAGAAGTTCATAGTTCCACCACCAGAGAGAGCAGATAACAACAGATGCCAGTTGGAAAGAGATTGAAAATGGAGGCGAATGCCTTTGAAACTAGTCTCTCATTAATATAAACAAGTAAGTGACGAGTATTAATAAACCAACTACAAATAGTTTCTGAGATATATGAGAAGGTTTTAGTGATGTGTGTGTCTCTAAATTGCTCATATACAGATTGGCTAAGAAAGGTGAAAGTGGATTCCCAATGGCTAGGCCTTTTGTTTGTTTGTAATATTTGTTGTTGAATTTGAAGTAATTTTGTTTAATACATATCCGTGTTAATTGTATGATTTGACCTACCTCCATATCGTTGATCTTGATGGACTGTAGCCACTTTTTTAATAGGTTTGAAATTTTATCTGTCGGAATGCTTGTGAATAATGACTTAACATCATTTGATGTTGCGATAATGTTATTTGCAATTGAAACTTTGATCAATTTTAATTTTTTATTTATTCATCCATACACTTTAGAGCAAAATGATACAGGAATTTATGTTTCAGCTTAATGTCGGGAAGTTGCCATTGAAGTCTGCACACTCATACCCTTAACATCTTAAATATTTATCAAAGGATACACATAATTCTGTGGTGAAAGATCAAGGAAAGAGTGAATCTGGATTAATGAGGGCATTATAAACAAGGTCCCTGTGTGCTGGTTCACATATTTATTCTATTCTGCTACATACCCCATAAAATATTTTATTTGCATCTAATTAATTAGATGGTAACCGTTTGTATTTATTTTCATCCTTTTATAACACAATACATGTTTGTTGGATACATCAGTTAAATTGATATCACATATTAAAGAAAAAAATATATATACATACAATTTTACACAATTATATAACATTTCATATTAATACATTTATACTTTAGTTACTTTACATATGATATTTATATAGTAACATTTTAATTTACACACCATTCTACAACAATAATTATTACTATCTATTTAGATACTCCTCAAGCGAATAGAAAGATGTTATGCAAAACTCTTAGCTCCCTTTTAAATCTGTTTATTTGTTTTATATTTTTAATTAATTCGGGTAATTTATTGTAAAGCTCGGTTGCCGCTGCTGTAGCTTTCATATTGCATAGCTCTAATGTGTGTGCCTGTATTTTTTCTTCGTGTGTTATGGTCCTGAATTTGTTGATTTGTTTCAACGATGGAATTTTTTATTTTTTAGGTATATTATTGTTTCATATATGTAGAGGGAGTATAGCATGAGTATATTTCATGCTTTAAAACTTTCTTTGCACGATTCCCTGTATTTTAGACCTAAAATTAGTCTAATTGCTCGTTTTTGTAGTCTAAATATTCTTTCTGTATTTTTCCTTCTACTGTGACCCCATACTATGACGGCTGTTCAATAAAGAATGATCACAACTTTTTTTGACAACATACCTTTACTCATCCTCATAATTTTGATGGTCCTTCTCAAAATAGTCTCCCATGAATGTGATGCACTTGTCCCAGCACTTCTGCCAGTCTTCAAAGACATGCTGGAAACCATTTTCTGAGAGATCCTTCAAAATTGTCTCCGCAGCCTTCACCACTGCTTCTGATGACGGATAATGCCTCCCACAAAGGCGTTTCTTCAAGTTAGGAAATAGAAAAATGTCACATGGGGCTAAATCCAGACTATAGGGAGGGTGAGGGATGCACTTCACGTTGATTTTTGCAAGATATTCGGTAAAAACATTGGCAATATGCAGCTGCGCATTATCATGGTGCAGCATCCAGCTTGCTTCACGGAGATGTGGTCTTTTACGCCTGATATGGTCTAGCAATGTTTTCAGGACATCCCTGTAGTGTTGTCCAGTTACTGATGTGTGTGGAGGTACAACATGCTGATAAACCATTCCATGAATATCAAAGAATGAGATGACCATAACTTTCCCAGCAGAAGCAACCACTTTTGCTTTTTTGGGGGTTCGTGATGAAGGAGATTTGCACACTGAGCTTTGCTGTTTGCTCTCAGGATCAAAATGATGTAGCCAAGTTTCATCAGCAGTGATTACGTTTGAAAGAAACTCTGGATCTTCCTCTAACATCAACTTTAACTGCATGTTACCTCCATTGCAGCGGTAGGCGATACTGAACATGTCTGAACTTGCCTGGTTCTCACAGGCGGGAACCAGGAGTACCAACAATGGAACTACTATGGCGTGTTTGTTTCACATTAAGCTAACAGAATATAATAAGTTTGAATTTTATTGCGAAAAATTATGATCATTCTTTATTGAACAGCTCTCGTATTATTCCATATGTTATGTGTGGGTCGATTTGACCGTATTAAATTGTGTTTTGAAGTTCTATATTTTATAAATTTGACAATCTTTTCATTATAAATAATCCTGAACATATTTTATTACATAATTTGTCTATATGTTTATCCCATTTCAAATGTTTGTCTACCAATAACCCAAAAAGAATTGTTGAGTCTACTTCTTTAACTTCTTTATTCTCAATGATAATTTTGGAATTGGCGCAATTTCTATTTTGAATGGTTTGAAAACATATAGTATAGCTATGTAACCATGGCTGAGGGGTTAAATCACTTGGCTCTCACCAAGGCGGCCCAGGTTCGATCCCAGGCGACTGCAAAGTGAGATTTGTGGTGGACAACATAGCGCTGGGGTGGGTTTTCTCTGAGACCTCTGGTTTCCCTGCCAGCATTCCACCAATTGCTCCATCATCATCTTTCCTCTTACCTCATCTCCCTCGTACTTTCACTTCCTGCGATGGGCTGGTCACTCATTCCAGAATCTATCTGATCAGGAAACCTGATCTTCCAGCCGTTGCCTAGAGGCCTCGAGGTTGCGCAATTCAGCAGGCCCTATGTTTCTCTTAAAGGAAATGCAGGAATTCATTCATTTAGCTTAGCTGTATAAGGTAACATTTGTGTAACATTACAGACTGCAGTGTCATGCCTCATACTTTATTACAGTGTGGTTCATTCAGTAATATATATGTTCAGTTGTGTAGCTCAGTACTATTTACAGTAAGGATTTTAATAAAAGTGATCTCTATTTTACATAGCTGATTGGCAAACAAGACATAGCTGCAACATTATTACCAGGTAAACCATCCGGCCCAATTGCAGAACATGAGGAGTTCAAGCGGCTGTCTCCAAGAGTAGATATTGCTACAGTTAGTACTATACAGCAGCAATTTAGCTTAGGAAGAGATCCTAGGCAAGGTGAGTTTAGGCTATCTGAAACTTTTTACACTAACACTTTAACTCTATATATTTATTTGTAATAAGCTCAAGCTTTTTAAAAAAGTATATATGGCCTAGCACCAACCTGGATTCTATCCCAAGCCATACAAACAATATACAATGGTATTATCATGACCTGGGACTTATACAGAATTGTGCTTACAATTGAAAGAATGTGCTGTTAGCTCTGGAAAACAAATAACCTGTGTGCAAGGCAAATAAGAGTCACATTAATATAGTTTTAAGTCAAACTAATACTCAATGCTCCACTTATTGCTAGTCTTTACCTAGAAGGTGTTTCATTAGGATCTTCTTAACATTATCAGCTGTTGTCGACTAATGGATGTTGGTTTGGTGAACTCATTGGAGGCGACAGGTGCATCTCTGTCGGTATCTTGAGAACTTGAAGTTTGGGTTTTCTTCAAAGGTAGTGTCGAAATTAAACAATTTTCTTTCATATTTCTTTATGAAGATTTTTTCCCACGTGGTTAATAAGTGGTTTTCTCATTCTATATCATGATTCTCCTTCCAAAAATGGTACGCTATCGCCGATTTATCTATTTCTTTGTTCCTTATGTTCCTAAAATGCTCTTTAAGCCTAATGTTCAAATTCCTTTTTGTTCTTCCAATGTAAAACACAGCCTTTGCAGTTTATCCGGTACACACCTGATTTTTTGTCTGTGGGTATCTCCTTTGTATTATGTGATTTCAAAAGGTGTTGTACACTAAATTTGTTCTGTGGGGCCAAAGTAATGTTGTGCTCTTTGAAGACTTTTTGGAAAAGGTGTGTAGCTCTGGGATGATATGTAAATTTTATGTATGAAGAAATAGATAAATCGGCAGTAGCATACCATTTTTGGAAGGAGAATCATGATATAGAACGAGAAATCCACATATTAAAAAGTGTCCAAGGTCCAGCTGCATTAACCATGTGGGAAAAAATCTTCATAAAGAAATATGAAGAAAATTGTTTAATTTCGACACTACCTTTGAAGAAAACCCAAACTTCAAGTTCATCAAGATACCGACAGAGACGCACCTATCGCCTCCAATGAGTTCACCAAACCAACATCCATTAGTCGACAACAGCTGATGATGTTAGGAAAATCCTAACGAAACGCGTTCTAGGTAAATACTAGCACTAAATGGAGCATTGAGTATTAGTTCGACTCAAAATTATATTAATTTTGTGCTTCATTGTATCATAGTCCTTACACATTGGAAGAGTCACATTCCTGCTTAAGCTTTATGTATTTACTTCCAGGAACTGTAAAAAAGTAATAATAATAACAATAAGTAATCTAAAAAACTATTTGTAGTTGTATCGAGATTCAACTGTTTGTTTTGTTCCCAAAAACATTTAATGCATTTAAAAAGATCTTCAAGGAACACAATATAATCTTGGCACCTACTAACGGACACTCAATTTTAAAATTGCTAAATTAAAAAACAAAAGATGAAATCCCATCAGTTAACAGATCCGGAATATAGAAAATAAGTTGTAAGAATTGTGAAAATTGCTACATAGGTCAAACGTAAAGAAATCTAAAAACCAGAGTCAAAGAGCACTTTAGAAACATCAGATTGAAACAAGAAGATAAGTCAACAGTAGCATTTGACTCATATGATAGACCACTAGGGGATCTTGCATCCGAGATACACCGTTTGTGGCGACTTACTATCGTAAGAACTTAAGTCCCAGGCTTCATCATTTAACTCTTATTATTTTAGTTAATTGATGGAAACTAATCACCTCTCCACACCAGCTGTATATAGGCTGGATGGAAACCAGGAGATCCGTGGTTCAAATTCTAGCCATGGCACTGAACCCCCCCCCCCCCCAAATGTTGACTCCATCTATCAATAACCTTAGCCTATATACGGCTAGTGTTGAGAAACGACCAGTACCCATCAATTAACCAAAATATCTGTAATTACTGCATACTAAATTGTGACTCTGTAATGGGGCTCACTCAATAATTACTTGTCATCATCATCATTGAGTAACTAACTCCTGGTTTCCGTCCAGCCTATTATTGGCTGGTGTGGAGAGGTGATTGGTTTCCAGAAGTAGCATTTCATTTTTGGAATGAAAATCTTGACATTGATCCAGATCCAAAATTATTAAAAGGAGTGATAAACCAAAATAAACTAACAACATAGGAGAACATATTCATATGGAAAAACAAGGACTGCGTAATGAACTTTGAAATCCCACCAGTAGATAATTTGACAAAAAAGTTCATAGTTCCAACACCAGAGAGAGAGCAGATAACAACAGATGCCAGTTGGAAAGAGATTGAAAATGGAGGCAATTGCCTTTGAAACTAGTCTCTCATTAATATAAACAAGTAAGTGACGAGTATCAATAAAGCAACTACAAATAGTTTTTGTGATAAATTTTCACGTCATGTTACTAAATTCCTCCAAACACATATAACAATAAGTATCTTCTAACCGGTAGATGGAAATGGTGAGCATTCCCATTGTGAACTTGGATTTTGTTAAATATATACTTGTATTATGTACAGGTCGCATACCTACTCCCAACTATATAGTCATTGTGGCAGCAGTAACTTGCATTGCAGCTCTTTTGCTACCCACACAAGGAGATGAGGACACACGTTTTCCAGCATATTTGCATCTTACCTCTCACTTAAAGCTTGCGTTTGCCTATGTGTTAGGTAAGTATCATATATAACATATTCCATAATAAGTACAGCATGTGGGGGGGGGGGGGGGGGGGAAGGTACCATTTTACCTTTGTTCTTAGAGATATGAAACAAGATCACTACTACTCTTAGACTTTCTCTGTTCCTGTAGAACAAGTGTGTACATTTGTATAGGTAAGTCAGACTGAAAAATTCGATGCCATAGCCAGGATTTGAACCATGGTTCTCCCGGTCTCCACAGGTTGTTCTTGACTATTGACCTCCCATGGCAACATGCCAGGACTACATTAACTGACTCAAATTTTCCAATAAACCATTGTGTGTTCTCATATACAATGAGATACGTACCATTTGTGGTGACTTACTATGCTGTAAATATTTAAGTCGAAGGCTTACAGCATAGTAAATCACCAAAAACACAGGTTGTTGAAAAAAAGCACTGACAATGCTTGGTATGGAAATTAATTGTTCTTTCACACTAGCCGTGTGTAGCATGCACTATGAAAGGGTAGAGGCAGACTCAAAAATTCAATGCCATAGCCAGGATTTGAACCACGGATCTTCTGGTCTGTGTCCAGCCGCTCTAACCATTGAGCTACTATGGCCAACATGCCAATATGACATTAAATTCTCCAAACACGAGTCAGTTGGAGAATTTAATGTCATGTTGGCAATGGTTAGAGCGGCTGGACAGAGACCAGAAAATTCGTGGTTCAAATCCCGGTTATGGCATTGAATTTTTCAGTCTGGCTCTACCCTTTCAATGCTTGGTATGTTGTGGAGAACGGAAAATTGATCCATTTTCCAAGCAACAACCCATGTCCGGAAACACATGATTTGGACGCATTAGACCATCAAAAGTGTCCATTCCACGTGTCAGTACAACAAACAATATGCAGCACAAAATGGTTTCGTAAGCAGGGTTCAAACTGGGTAAGTACTATGTCAATGCAGAGCCTACATGGGCTGCGCGGAGCTTCATGTACATGTTCCAATAAGTAAGTGCGGTTGACTTGAAAGAATGGTAATCTCTCCATGTACTTGTGCAGTGAGGTCATCCTCTGATGTTGCAGGAGTAGCATAAGCATAGTTTCCATACTACCCCACAGAAAGTAGTCCAGTGGTGTCAGATCTGTTGATCATGCTGGACATGGAACAAACTTCTCTCAAATGCACCACTAGGTACCTTACCCTGAAAATTTATGGCTCTCCTTGCCTTTTGTTACCAGAACAAAACGTTTCCTATGACTCAAGGTCCGCTTCAAGTTTGTCTGACATACATACAAGTTTTTTACAAGGGAAATAATTTTTTTAACATATAGAAACATCTGAGTTAATTGTTGGAAATTAATCATTTCTTCATACTAGCCATATATAGGCTAAGATTTTGAATAGATAGACTATAAATACGAGAGGCCTTAGTGGTTTACCAGGAAAATATGAGTCAATTGGAGAATTTAATGTCATGATGGCAAGTTGGCCATGGTAGCTCAATGGGTAAGAGCGACTGGACGGAAACCAGGAGATCCATGTTTCAAATCCCGGCATTGGCATTGAATTTTTCAGGTTGACTCTATCTATAGATGATATTGTTTATACCATAACATAGAGTTAACAAATGTTTTAATTAAATTTTAACATACGATTGATTATTAGGAGCAGAGAATAAGGTTTCAATGTTCATATTAACGAAAATCATTATTAACCTGGCAACAAGTTTTAGTGTTTGCATTGCATTTGCGATAACTTTTCTATGTGAATGGGAATGAGAATAATGAATTATTTTATATTGATCATTGAATTTATTGTTTATTTATAGGACTAGTCACAATGGTAATATTGAGACCATCATAACAAATGGATACAAAGATGTACCATCCAGTTGCATCCAGGATACTTTCATGCTGCTGAAGATTTTACCAAATTGCTGCTGTTGGTACTTCTATTCATGGAGAAATATTTGAGTATGTGCCATTGTAACTTAGTTCAAAGAACTGAAGCGCATTGAAGAAAAATAATAGGTAACGTATGCTAGGTGCTTCCTTTAACTGAACTAAGGCCATAACAGTTGTAAGCAACAGTTTGTTTTAAAACAGACTTAATGCAGGTTAAAGTGCATACTCCTTTAACAGATGATTATGATATAAATGACTTAAAGGGAGATAAATTGGCATACATCATGATTACAGTAGCATCCCATCATTAGCATCAATGTTTATTTCTTAATATATTCAGTGTTATGTGTAGGAAAATGAATCTTGATAGCTTTGTCTTGAAAGCATTTACTCTTCCAAACAACTAGTCCCTCAATATAAAAACGTAAGTGGCGAAGTGTCAATAAACTGACTAAAAATAGTTTTTCCGAATAATTTTGACGTCACTGTTACTAAATTCCTCCATAAATCAGTAAGATCTCATCCTTTCCTTAAAGAAATGTATTTAAGACATTTAAGTGTTTACTAATGTGTGTCAGTTATGATGGAACAATACCTTTGTTTCTTGACACTGAAACCAATATTGATTTTTAAGCACCGATACCCGTTACTTTATTAAAAGCAAAGTAAAGGCAATAGCTTTTCACTAAAAATATTCTTAGTAGTTTTCTGTGCAAAAATGTAATCAGTTTTGTTTTTGCTCATCGTTTTCAAATGTCGCAGGATCATGTTCTGACAGTGATGGAAATTTCTACATTACTTTTTCAGTTTTCAGTAAACTACAGTCAGTATATGAATGCTTCTTTAATTTGTTGTATAATGTGACTTGCAGCGCATGAAAATGTTTTTCTGCATATTTTACATACTGCTTTGCTCTTATTAATAGTTTTTTCACTTTTATTTAATATAACTATTGTGCATTGGTAAAACAAAATATTTATGGAAATTACCCATGAGATATATCTATAAGGTATGTTTGTGGCCCATTCCCTGCACTATATTATCTCACGTCTTAGGTTCTGATTTGTTCCTGAATGGATTCATAGATTTAGGTCACTAGAGTAAGTAAATGTAGGCTCTTCTTTCTAATATATGACGCAGGGATATTTTTTCTAATTCCTTCTCACTTTTTTATGTTTTTATATACAACAGTGATTTTTAATATCATTTCTTTACTTTTTAGTGCAATTTCCTGTTGGAGGGCATTCTTTTAACATTATTTATTGTTTTTTTATATACTTAATGCATAATGTAGCCATATTGAAGAATTTAGTGCAGCCAAAGTATGCTTGTTTCTCCACTGAACACAATGCTGCCAACAGTCTTAGTTGTCTCGAAATTACACTATCTAGCAGACGAACTGAAAGTAGTACCTAAATCTAAACACTAAACACACACAGTAGTCCCTAATTTACATTAACTACCTAACTAATTACACTAAACACACACAATAGTCCCTAATTTTCACCAACTAGCTAACTAATTATGCTAAACATCGTTACACTACAGGGTAGACGTGCCTAATGTCTTCAATTCTTGAAACGGGTCTGCTGACCGGTTTTTGCAGTTATTGTGCCACAAATACTCAGAAATATGAGCATCCACACTGTCCTTACGAATACCGCCCCTTGTTAGACAATGCCGTAGTCCTTGCTAGCGTGACTCTGTGTTATTTGTGTGCACATTTGTCACTGGGTCAACAAAGTGCACTGAGTGATTTACTGCGAGGTGTGCAGCAAACCCTCCAGCCATCGACCCATAGTATCCCTTCCAGGCATCGGTGCAAATGGTGCTGGTGAACTCTACGTGCTCTGCAATTAGACTGTAGAACATATTTGCATCCCTTCTGTTGTTGGGGCATATCGTCATCCACACCTCATTCGTTTCCATGTCGATCATTCCCAGGATCCAGTTGCCCTCTACGACATGCCCACGATGAAACTTGCATCGTCATATCTTGCATTTGTCTATTTGATTGATGTGGCCGGGACCGCAGATGTCTGGGGCATTTTTGCAGAGGTTGGCTACAAGTGTTGCATATCTCTCTCTCATGTTGGCTGCAATGCCAAAACCAGCTGGTGGTCTGTTTGCGCATGCACCTTTGTACTTAGAAAATATTCTCACGTCGCACAGAAGAAAGTTTCTCCAATGTAATAGCCCAGAATGAGTCATCAAGTGTCAGCTAAATCAGTTTCATTTACAATTCAGTTATATTATATGAGTCCTCTGCTCCTCCCATTATTTTGTATGTTTTCATTTAGACACCAGAATCTCACAAATGTTGCATTCATTCATTCACTCACTAAAAAGTCAGTCAAAATCTATCAAGAGCTATACTACATGGCAAAGTGAGGAGGCATACCAGAAAATATGTGAACAACAGAGATGTTTACGTGAGTTTATCGCATATACATGGCGAGCCCAGTGTATGTACGATCTGTTCAGGTGCAATCATGTCTTATGGACAGTAATGTGTCATACATCTGCAGGCGCAAGAAGTCATGTATAACATGATTGATTCCTCAGTAGATACTGCTTGTGAATTGTCTGGAATTGTACCTATAATACTTAAATATTCTAAGTATGTTGAATTCAAAGTCATTTCCATGGTATGTTTTGCATAATGCATATGATTCTGTAGCTATATTGGGGGGGGGGATTTATTTTCATAGTGTGATGTAAATCAAAACAATGAATTCCTGTATTTCCTTAAATGGAACATAGGGCCTATTGAACCATGCAACCTTGGGGCCCGTAGGCAAAGGGTAGATGATCAGAGCTTTCTTGATCAGAGAGATTCTGGGATGAGTGATCAGCTCAACGCTGGAAGTGAGACGAGAGATACGAGGTGATAGGAAAAATGACGATGGAGCAATCGGCTGAATTCTGGCAGGGGAAACCAGAGGACTCTGAGAAAACCTGCCTCAGCGCCATGTTGTCCACCACAAATCTCACTTTGCAGTTGCCTGGGATCGAACTCGGACCACCTTGGTGAGAGCCAAACAGTCTAACCACTCAGCCATGGCGCGGCCAAACCAAAACTATGAATATGTCATTATTTTTATTTATATCTTGATTCAGATTCATCATTATTCAATTAATATTAGATTGTGTTTCATTAGTAATTGCTATAATAGTATTTAAAATTATATACACAGTTTTGTATAGTTTAACATTGGGAAGCATTTAAATCACATGGTTTATATTACAGCAATGGCCTATATGTACAGATTTATCATGCTTCATAAAATTAGTTATTTTACCGTATACTTCCTATAATTACAAACATTATTTCTTAAGAAAAGCTTTCCATTAATGCCAAAGTTTTTTTTTTAACTAGAACACTAAGGGTCATATTCATAGTTATCACTTTGGTCTAGACTATCTTCCGACTAACTTGGTCTGGACCAAAGGTGATCTAACTTTTTGGTATTCATAGACGATGAAAAGCCTCGGACCAAGTAAAGCCGTGGACCAGCACGGAGCAAATGTTACACGATGTAGAAAGGTTCGTCTGCGCATGTGCAAGTCCCATAGAGTGCTAAACAAACCACAGTGTACCAACAAATTTATAAATCCCTGTGGTAGTTTTACAGCTGTTTCTTAATCATTCTTACGGTTGCTGTTGTTTGAGCTTCGGTAACAAAGTTTGGTGTGCTGGGTGTGTTGTGGATATTGATAATATGAAGAAGCATGGTATCAATTGGTCAGAGGAAGACCATGTTTTCTCTAGTCGAAAAAATAATGAACATTATAGAAAATAAATCCCTGTCGATGAATACAAATGTGAGAAAGGAGGAGGCATAGAGGGAAATTTATAACAAGTTTGCTGATAATGTGGCTTACTGATGCCTGACTAATATCGTGCAGGTCAGCAGTGTTGTCTTGATATCATCCTCTTGTATAATACCAAAGTGCTGTTAGGATTTGACTGTCAATTGAGATACTCAGGCTTCAGTTATCGTGCTTGACGTACAGTAAGATGAATCATTTCTGTCAGTTTTCTGGCATTCACTTTACTAAACCTGTATGTGCTTTTGAAACCTAGGTCCTCGTACTTTGCAATAATTTCTATTCTTGGTAGATAAGTTTTCTTCTGTCGTCTTATTTCACGAATTCTACGCACTTCATTGTCGTCCATGTTACAAAGATAGTCCGCCCTTAATGTACCCCTCAGAGATGGACCAAAATTTGAGCCGGACCAACGTGTTTAGTTCTCGGACTATCGTTAATCCTGGTTTATGAATAAGAAATTCCACCATTAGTCTACCGGAAGTAGCAAGTTGGTCTGGACCAAGTCTGACTATGAATACGGCCCTAAAAAAAATTGACAATTATTGGGAAAAGGGATGGATTACTGAAACAAGATTTGTATCCAATAATAGCTAAAATGACAGTGATACATATTTCAATGACAGAACATTGCTGATGATATATTTGACCTTACATCTTTGTCAGTTGAGTAAATCACCTTTGTAGAAATTATTCCCGTTGTACAGATTGATCAAACTAGAAAATTAGTTACATTACCATGCACTTCCTATAGTTGCAATAGTCATTTAATAACAAAAGTATAGTAACTAATTTAGTTGGTTTTCTCTTTCTTTTTTTCTGTTATGGAAATTGGAGAAGATAGGGCTGTTTAGCCTCATTTTCATTCTTTGAAAGATATTACAATACATGATAACATGGGTACATATTTAATGCGCATTTATAATCATTAAGGTTATATTCCAGTGTGTAATTACTGTGATACAATGAAGCACAAAATTAATATAATTTTGAGTTGAACTAATACTCAATGCTCCACTTATTGCTAGTATTTACCTAGAACACATTTCGTTAGGATCTTCCTAACATCAGCTGTTGTCAACTAATGGATGTTGGTTTGGTGAACTCCTTGGAGGTGATAGGTGCGTCTCTGTTGGTATCCTGCAATAAAATTTTCCATAGAAAAAGAGGCAAACAATGAAATCCCTTTCTTAGATTTGAAACTTACCAGAAAATATACAAAACTTGAATTTGGCATACATAGGAAGGAAATGCACACAGAAAATTTCATAAAATCAGATGCATATAACCCAAGACAACAGAAGCATGCTGTTATCAACAGTTTAACTTATAGACTGGTTAATGTACCTTTAAACAAGATGGAATATATCAAAGACTACAATAAAATCATTCACATTGCAGAATACAATTCAGTGCTGAATTGGTCAAAAAGAAAATTGATAAATTCAAAAGACAAAAAAGATGCAAACAAGTAATCAGTGAAACTTCATACAGAAAATTTACATATCATCCCAGAGCTATAGACCTTTTCCAAAACGTCTTCAAAGAGCACAATATTACTTTGGCCCCACAGATCAAATTTAGTGTACAACACCTTTTGAAATCACATAATACAACTTAGATACCCACAGACAAAAAAATCAGGTGTGTACCGAAAAAGCTGCAAAGGCTGTGACAACTTTTACATTGGAAAAACTAAAAGGAACTTGAACATTAGGCTTAAAGAGCATTTTAGGAACATCAGGAACAAAGAAATAGATAAATCGGTGGTAGTGTACCATTTTTGGAAGGAGAATCATGATATAGAACAAGAAATCCACTTAGTAAAAAGTGTTCAGGGTCCAGCTGCATTAACCACATGGGAAAAAATCTTCATAAAGAAATATGAAAGAAAATTGTTTAATTTCAACACTACCTTTGAAGAAAACCAAAACTTCAAGCTCATCAAGATACTGACAGAGAAGCACCTATCACCTCCAAAGAGTTCACCAAACCAACATCCATTAGTCGACAACAGCTGATGATGTTAGGAAAATCCTAACAAAATGCGTTCTAGGTAAATACTAGCAATAAGTGGAGCATTGAGTACTAGTTCGACTCAAAATTACATTAAGGTTATGTTTTATTTTTATGCACCCATGTTGCATATAATAATTGGCTAACCTTTCATATTAGACACACAGCTCCCAAATGCTCCATTTGCGTATTGTCCCTTATTGTGCTCTAGATTATTAATATTTCACTCTCCTAATCAACAAGATGAGAAACGAAAGCAGCGCTGGTCACTGAATGTTAGTATGCCTCAACACTCTGTCATCTAGTTAGGTAGTTTGACTTTTTGGAGACCCATGCAAAGCAACATTGTTAATTCTTAACTCCTTTCATTCCTTATCTGGCACATATAGGGGGGGGGCGCACGATAAGTCATCCGATTGAATTTTGATCCAACAAGTATACTATTGGGGCAATAGCTTTCAAATTATGTGCTCAACTTCATGCAGTTCATGGAAATTACTCCAGATGTCGTTGCGAGTTCATTGCTTCCGTTTTGAGTCCCCCCATTTCAGTTTGCTGCGATGGCGGACAAAGGACGGTTGAATGTAGCACAAAAAACAAAGATTGTGTTACTGATCGTGGCAACGAATAGTGTTACATTGACACAGAGAAGGTTTCGTGCTCATTTGGCACATGCTGGGCTCCTAGCCGACAGACAATATGCAGATTTCATCACAAATTTGCAGGTACTGGATCTGTTTCTGAGAGTAAGCGGCCACATGCATGTATTGTACATTTGCCGCAAAACATTGAAGCAGTTCAAGTGGCTTTGACTCGTCCGAGTAAATCAACAAGAAGAGCCAGTGCCGAGTTGGGAATTTAACGCCGATCTGTACAAAGGATTATTCAATCGGAGCTTCGCTTGTACCCATACAAGATGACAGTGACGCATAAGATTACTGCAGGAGATAAGGAGCGGAGACTACAGTTTGCGAGCTGAGCAATCGAGCAAGACTAAGAGGCAATGCTACACAACACTTGGTTTTCTGACAAAGCGTATTTTTACGTGAATGGTGTTGTGAACAAACAGAACGTTTGATTCTGGGCACGTGAACCTCAGTGAATAATCCACAGAAAACCCGAAAATGTAGTGCAGCTTAATGAAGTCATCATTGTGGAGTTATGCCGTGCCATTCCCGAAGATTTGTGCCTAAGAGTTATCACAAATGCACATGTGAGACTTGAAGAAGTTGTAAAACAAAACGGCAGTCATATTGAACATGTGATTCATTAGGTTGCATATCCAAGCTGTATTCTTTACTTCTACATCAATAAATGACAAATCTTGTCAACAACAAATATGTTATTCATCAAATAAATCGGGTGACTTATCATGCGCCACCCTGTACTTAAATGCAACAATTTTTAATAATGCAAAACTTAAACATTTAAAAGTATCAAAGGTTTATTTCAAAGTATTAGACATACTTCAGTACCTCCGAGTATTGAGGAATGGGGGTCCCATTCCTTAATGATGTTTAATTTGCCTGTCAGTTTGTCTGTGTGTATGTTTTCATTAGTGTATTTCACTGAACAATTTGAGCATATGGCACAACTTTTGCTTTTGGACCTCGTAACAGTGAAGTGAAGCAATCAGATAATATACTGACTTGGTTTCTGTGGCACTAACTTCACTTGTTAACACACTTAAGACAGTTCCAAGACAATGTTACAAAAACTAAATTAGTTTATCTAATAGGTATTATGCAGCCAAGGCGAGTGCAGTCCTGCTACTAACGCGATGATGACAGAAATACATCAGAAAATGCTGTACAGTCTGATTTATGTTTACTAGTGCGCTAACCAGTATACCTGTGGAATGTAAAGGAAATAAAGTTGCAAGATTATAAAGGAGGCAAATCTCCTGCAAATAAAATTGCTATGGACGAATTGGAGAAGTGCATAATTAGAAGAAAGTATAAGGAGTACCACGAGGTTAAAAAAAAATTCCTGCACTGCAAAAATTACGAGCATTAGGAAAATAAATATTAAAAGCAGAAGCATTATTAACAGTGAAGTATTCTTCATTTTTGAGTTTGATTTATGGGTCACTATGTTTACACTCAAACTTCACTTAATTGTTGTCGTATAATTGAAACGTTTTCAAGATCATTCGATCTCATCCTCAGCTGTTTGGTGACTAAATGAGCATTCCTCTTCTTCCACTACTACGGTCTCTGATCCCTCTGCCATCTGTTGTTAGGGGCACTAAGTTTTAATACTTCATTTAATGCCGGGATTTCAAAATTTATAACTTTATCACAGTTTTTGGTTATGAATATTTTTTCCCAATATTTGAAAAAGAAGAATATTTCAAAGAACAAAAAGCAATACTACACATAGCAGAAGAAAATGGATGCAACAAAAGTTTGGTGTTGAAGAAAATTAGAAAAGCTAAACTAAAGAAAACCATTAAGGAAGCAACCATTTACAAAAGAAAAAGAAAGCAGCAGCATATTCAGTTCATTCACATATCACCCAAAAACATTTAATAAATTTAAAAACATCTTCAAGGAACAAAATATCACCTTGGCACCTACTAATAGACACTCAGTTTTAAAATTGCTAAATTCAAAAACAAAAGATGAAATCCCATCAATTAACAGATCCGGAATATACCAGATAAGTTGTAAGAATTGTGAAAAATGCTACATAGGTCAAACTAAAAGAATCTAAAAAACCAGAGTCAAAGAGCACTTTAGAAACATCAGATTGAAATAAGAAGATAAGTCAGCAGTAGCATTTCACTTTTGGAATGAAAATCATGACATTGATCCAAATCCAAAATTATTAAAAGGAGTGATAAACCAAAATAAATTGACAACATTCATATGGAAAAATAAGGATCGCATAATGAACTTTGAAATCCCACTAGTATATAATTTGACAAAAATGTTCATAGTTCCACCACCAGAGAGAGAGCAGACAACAACAGATGCCATTTGGAAAGAGATTGAAAATGGAGGCGAATGCCTTTGAAACTAGTCTCTCATTAACATAAACAAGTAAGTGACGAGTATCAATAAACCAAAATCCTTTCTGTCTGCCTATTTCAACTAGAATGAATGTCTGAACTTTAATTATAACCTCAAGGAAAATGTCAACGAATTATCGTTCCGTTTTCCGAACCGGACTGTACAGGAGGGCAGGCAAGCTTCAGCGTGTACAAGTGGCGCTCCCTATTGCAGGACTGCACTCGCTTTGGTTGGGTTATATATATTTTTTTAAGTTAAATAATTTTATATGTGTTCTTCCATGAAATGTTTAGCAGTATTTGTATTGTATGTCAACCATGTAGACCCCACATTATTAGCAAAATGTTAGAAATGTAAAAAGAATTTCAGTTCTAGCAGGAAAGATTTCTGAGAAATTAAGTATTTGGTTGAAAAGCAATTGATTTTTTAGGAATTGAGAAAGTGCTTACAAATAGCTCTCTGTAAAACTTGAATAACGTAACAAGCTTAAGATCTTTTAGAGAAATTGGTGCCAATATGTGCACGACAAAGTTCCTATATTGTAGTGCGTAGGCTTTCACGGCCGCAGTCATTTGGTAGATAATGATTATCTGGGCTTGTAGGCCGTGGTCTATTGGAAAATAGTCTTCCAAAGTTTTCATTCGAAACTGTGTCGAACATTTTCAGTGGCGTGGCTGTAACACTCTTCTTGTACTCTTGGCTACAACTTTCGGATACGACTGATACTATCAGTCGTATCCGAAAGTACAGCCACACCACTGAAGATGTTCGACACAGTTTCAAACAAAATGTCTGGAAGACTATTTTCCAATAGAACACGGCCTACAAGCCCGGATAATCATTATCTACCAAAAGTTCTTATATATTTTAATCCAAACCAGGCCTTCTACATTGAAACCTGAATATCTAAGAATGTTAGAAAATAAAATTAAAATCTCTACTAGTGAACTAAGTCAAATTAAATCAGGAGCATCTAATTACTAATAGGCACAAAAATAAATATGTAATGCGTAAATGTTGCCATTTATCTCCCCTTAATATTAAATTTCATAATCGTATGAAATTAGTGCAGGGATAGATAGTAAATAGCCACAGCCATGACTCAGCCACCGCTTTATCTGCTTGTCAAAATATCAGATATGATTCAGTTCCTCGTGGGGACTTCTTAAGGTGGCATTATTTTTAGAAAATCTTTTCTCTCTCTTAAAAACCATAATATGCTCAGTAACAACACACTCTAGTGAACCTGTAGTTCCTTAATGACTTAATTCTGTTTTGTCACAGATCTGGACAGTGGCATGGAACATTAAATACAGTAAAATCTGTCTTCAGTGGAATTTAATGGGACTGCTGAAAATTTCTGTTAAAGACAGATTTCCGTTTAACGAAGATTTTTTCTCATTTTACCTGAGATAAAACCACATATGAAAACAATCAATGTTTCCTTGGACAATTTTCCTCCCGAACATTTCTCCTCTTTTAAACGCAATGACTTATTCGGTGATGTGCAGAATAATAATCCTGTATCGTTGCCATTTGCTGTGTTTTCAGGTTTGTATCCTTCGATTATTGAAGGTAACTAAGCAATCTAATCAGCAATGCTTTCAGTGATAATGTCATTGGATTCACCACGAAGTTCATTATAATGTAACTGATGTCTTTTACGGAAAATTTCCAAACATCCATTGGATGGCACAAAAGTGAATTGAGAAGATATTGACACACTGCTTCACTCACACTGTTTTTTCACAGGACATGTTTCAAGAGCTTTTGCTCTTATCATCAGCTGAGTTGAGTTCCAGCTGATGATAAGAGCAAAACCTCTTGAAACATGTCCTGTGAAAAAACAGTGTGAGTGAAGCAGTGTGTCAATATCTTCTCGATTCACTTTTGTGCTAAGTTGTGCTTCACTGTCTCTATGCTTCTTTCAAAGTTTATACTTTGATCCATTGGATGCTTTGAAGTCTGTCTTGCTTAGTCTTTCAGTTACCTTTTTAGCATATTCCTGCAACATAGGCCCCGATATGCGGTTATTTTTACCCTAACCCTATCCAACCACTCCCACATTATTTAATGTCCTGGTTTTGTGTTTTCTTATGTTCTGTCTTTATAATTCCTTTCTTGGAAGTGTTGAAAACAGTGTTGTTGTAATAAATTAAATATAACCGCTTCACTGATGGCCATTTAAACCCTTCGGGGCCCAGGAACGGATACCCAATAAACAGAACAAGACATTTAAATTGTTAAATGCTGTAAAAATGCATCATAAATACAATTCCATATCTTCCGTATTTATTAAGTTATTTAAACGAAACAAAAACTGGTTTAAAACCCATTAAAGGCAGTATACATCTACAGTAACAAAAAAGTGGAGACTACAGTAATAAATCGTTCAAATTTCACTTCTTTGTTTCACTGTAGCAAAAGCCATTCTTTATGCTGAACGCGCCTAATATTTGAGTAATTTTGTTTTGTGTGTATACGAGTGAATGTTCGTATGTATAGCTACGTAAGCGACTTCTCCGGTTCAAATTTAGTTTATACTATACCAAGCAATAGTCATACGAGTATATGTTGCGTTACACTGGAAAGAAAAGTCCCTCTCAGCATCTGTTATTACAGTGTTTCTCAACCAAGGTTTCTGGTAGCCTTATGCAGCTGTTTTGACTCAGTATTTTAGTTATTTATACTCTCTCTGTGTATAGAGTGATTTCTTATAGCTATCAAGAGCTAAATGAACGGCACATTTGAAATTGTTAAATTTCAATATTAACCATGGGTTATCTCCATAATGTAGCAAATAAATTACCTTGCATATGATATACAGGCTTCTGTTATTACTGTAGAAAATCTGGAATATTTGTTGTGTGATTATGAAGGAGATGTTTAGGATATAGGTAGCAGTGACGTGTACTGGTCTACAGATTGCATGTTAACTACTCCATTGTTTGGGGGAAGTGGCGGATCAAATATGGGTGATGTGGATCAGCTATTACTAGCTATCCCTCTTTATGAAAAACAGTTAAATGGTAAAAAAAAGTATTTTATACCACTGGATGTAACCATGCACATTTGTTTAGTAATTTTCAGAGCTGTAAATTCATGCAAGACATTCACCTACCTGTACTTGCGCGTATAAATAGCTCGTAACCTAATTGAGTATTATAATACTCAGAGGCCTCTTTATACTGGGGGTAAGAAATTCACCACGACATCACCCCTCATACTTGACATTTTCCTAAAAGGATACCACCCACAACCAAAAAAGTCGCAACCATTTCGAAAATGTATAGTGTTGCAAAAAAGAAGTTTGCAAGTAAACCAATATTATTTGGTGTGAATCTGCAGATGTGCCCTTGGGTGTTTATCGAGGTTTGGAGGTGTACAATTCAAAAAGAAACCTTTAAGGGTACGTTTACATCCCTTATAGAACTAATTTAAATTTATTGTAAAATAGGAAGATTAAAATAATTGGCTTTAAATGAGCATTAAATGCATGTATGCGCAGGACGTCTATACACGTCCATATCGGTTGGGGCATTTTAACTTGGACGTCATATGACGTCCATATCGGTGAAAGGGTTAAAGGGTGTCGAGTAATGACACTAAACAGCACTTACTTTTAAATTTTCCTGGAACATGTTTCAGAGACTATTTGCCTCCATTGTCAACCAGACATCGACTGGTTCTCAGTGGTGTAACTGGCGATATTTTGTCATAGGTCTCCGCTGCTGGCAGTTCGAGGAACTTGCTGAACAAATCTTTCTGGGGAATGTCGAAATTGAATACTTTGTTCCTATTTTTTGAAATGAAGATTTGTTCCCATGTGGACAGTCCTGATGTATGTTTTAGTAGTTTTGGTTCTGGATTTATGTTGTGGTTTTTTTCCCCAAAAATTTGTGGCAACTGCTGATTTTTCGAATTGTTTGTATTTTATGTTCCTAAAGTGTTCCTTTGCTGTTGTTTCTAAATTCCTTTTGGTTTTTCCAATATAAATTTGACTACAGTCACAACATTCATTTTGATATATACCAGAATTTTTGTTAGACGGAATGTCATCTTTGATGTTTGAGCAAATTAGGTTTTTTAAGGAGAAATGGTTGACTGCTGCTAGTTGAATGTTTTGTTTTTTGAAGACTTTTTTTGGAATCATATTAGTTTCTGTAGCTGAAAGGGTTGTGGTTTCCTTTATTAGCTTCTTCGTTCACTTTTTTTTCTACTAATGATTTGGGAAAATCATTTTTTTGTGCTATTTCAATGAGTTTGTTGTGTTCGGTTTTGTATTCTTCTGCTGTGAGAGAGATGTTGACCAGTCTGTGTTAAACTATTGAAGATTGCCTGTTTGTGGTATCTTGGGTTGTAGCGATTAGCTTTTATGTAGTTCCAATGTGTAAGGACTATGATACAATGAAGCACAAAATTAAGATAATTTTGAACTAATACTCAATGCTCGACTTATTGCTAGTATTTACCTAGAACGCGTTTCATTAGGATCTTCCTAACATCATCAGCTGTTGTCGACTCTGGTGGTGGAACTATGAACTTCTTTGACAGAAAGAGAGCAGATGACAACAGATGCTAGTTGGAAAGAGGTTGAAAATGGAGGCAATGGCCTTTGAAACTAGTCCCTTGATAATATAAAAAAGTAAGTGACAAATGTCAATAAACTGACTACAAATAGTTTTTATGATTAATTTTGACGTCACTGTTACTGAATTTCTCCAAACACACATAAAAGGAATTTAGCACGTTTTTCACCCCTAAATTCATTGTACCATGAAATATTTCCATTTTAAGACAGATTTCTGCTTAACCAGGGGTCCATTGAAGGCAGATTTTACTGTATAAATACTTCTCTTGAGAAAGATGCTGAAAACAGCACTGAGAGAAGTAAATAAATAACACTATTTTTTAAAAAATGACTTAAGAAATTGATATTTTATTCATGAAAAACATGTGTAAAATCATGCATGTCATTGGAATGAATGTCATATGTGGCATCATGTTTGACAGAGCCTTAGTCCAAAACTTCTTCCAAAAACAAAGGGTACCATTTGCTATCCCGCATGAATCAGCCTTACACCTGATAACTTAAATATTAAGCAATGTTTTCCTTTATTTTTAAGTATATGTGTCAAATAACTGCTTTGTATTTCTCACAAGCACCAAAGAAAATATAAGTAAAGGATATGTTTTCTGTAATAGCAAATCAAGGAGAGTTGATTGCATGACAGAGCTACTCAATTTACTCCAATTCATTTTTCACACTCATAAATAAAATGAATATATAGATACTATCCCCATGCCTTGGTTACTGTGTTGGGACATGCATTCAAAATTTACATTTATTCACACAACACATTACACTTATACATTACATCAAATAACTACAACTTAGTCTCAAATTAGAACAATCTTGTAATCACATGGGAGAGGAGAAAGAGAGAGCAGATACAAAATAGTTCCTTTCTGTATAAAATACAATGAATTTAATATAATTTTGAGTCGAACTAATACTCAATGCTCCATTTATTGTTAGTATTTACCTAGAATGCGTTTCATTAGGATCTTCCTAACATCATCTGCTGTTGTTGACGTTACCAATGATTTTCCTTCTTCCAAACAGCCTAAGAGTGTCCTGTTAAAGTAAGTCAAACTCACTATTTTTTGCACCATTCCAGAATCTGTTCTCTCCCTTCAACCATATTAAATAGCTTTTTTTTTTTTCCCACTGCCTTTAACTGCAGTGGTCATATCGGCAGCCATTCTCCTTTGGAACATAACACATCAATATGTTCACACCATCGATAACTCGTAAAAGTTGGGTTGTATCATTAGATCACGCACACATTCGCACTCTCATTCATACTTCCAGACTCTGGGGAAAATGGGGAATCATCTTGGTTGGAGAAAAATCCCCACCCCCAGCCGGGAATCGAACCCGGGACCCTAGCACGGCAGGCAGGTGCTCTACCAACTGAGCTACGGTGCCAGCCATTAAATAGTTGATTGGCCATATTGCCATTGTTATTTTAAAGCCATTATTTGTATGTATTTACAACTGCAGTAAAATATAATTATATTTTACTTTGCCTCCAATAATCTTCCAATAACTAGTCATTCTTCCTGTTTGCCCATATTCCAGATATATTATAATAGAATAGCAAATATTACATTGTGATAGGCTGTTATGGTCTTTAACGATAGTTTAACAACTTTGTTTTTCATAATTCTGCTAAGTTACATCATTATTTGTGGATATATTCTGTATGTTTCTTAAAATTTTATTTTTCATCCAACATAATGGCTAAATATTTGAATCTCTCTATATCGAAATTTAACTGTATTGGAACACCACAGTGAAGCGAAACAATTATTAAATTATAGATGAGTTGTATTTTTTACACATCAGCTTCACTTACGTACCTATATTGAGGACATGTTTCACGAATTATCGTCGCATCATTGGCTCTAATGTGACTCCATTAATCTCATTAGAGATGATGATGCGAACGTTGGTTCATGAAACATGTCCTCAATATAGGTACTTAAGTGAAGCTGATGTGTAAAAAATACAACTCATCTATAATTTAATACTTGAATCTGTGTTCAAATTTTCCTTAAATAACAATACAATCAATGAAAGAAAATTATAATACAATTTCAATTTCTTTCTTGGAAGTGTTGAAAACAGTGTTGTTACGATAATTAAATTTAAAGGGAGTCAATGACACTAAACAACACTTACTTTTAAATTTTTCCGGAACATGTTTCAGAGACTTTGCCTCTATCCTCAACCGGCCATCGATAATACAATTTGTTGGATGAAATTTTAAATTTCTTATACCAGTTATTTATTTATTCAATTATAAAGATCAAATAATTTACATATGCAATTGTATTTAATGTGTCACTTTCCATTTCTGCAACTAAGGTTTCTATTACATACTATATACCAAAAAAGTGGCACCATGAGTTATTCTTGGAGCATATCCTTTTGTAATATCTTCACATATTGTTTAATTAATGCCTTTAATATAGACTTTGTACAAACCTTTAAAGTTTTCTAAATAGTCTGTAGATAATTGTTTTCTTTAAGCCTGCCAATAAAATAGGGCTATCATAAATCATCAATTGAGGGGCTGAGAGTCAGAGTGCGCCAAATGCCACTTTATTGGAACTGAGAAAAATTGATGTAAAGTTTAGTACGTCAAATAATTTATTAATGCATATTACTTGAAACATTTTTACGTAAAGTAGACAATGATGAAACTATCCCTGTTTTAATTATTTAATTTTGATTCAAAATTATCTTGGAGACATCATATTGAAGCAGTAGTAAACAAATCAACAAAAAGGTTTTCAATTTTGAAAAGATTAGCTGGAGTCAAGTGGGGCAGTAATCGGGAGACACTGAACACCACATACAAAACATTCATCAAGCCAATACTTCTTTATAATGCAGAGGTAATAATTACAGCAAACAGTTCTAACATAAATCACCTAGAAGTGTGCCAAAATCAGGCCCTGCGACTAATAACCGGTGCAGCAAAATCAACTCCAATCATAGCAATGCAAGCCTTAACTCAGAACTATCCAATACATCTAACTTTAGAGGAGCAGGCACTAATACGACATGAAAAAATGTTGCGGTTAAAAACAACAAAATGGGAGAAAAGATTACTACAACCAATCAAGATGAAAACACAAACAAGTTTCCAAACAAGTTACGGAATTAAAAACAGATCTGAATCTTCCTAATTCTAAAGAAAACATTTTAATCAAAGAAAACCCACTGACTTTTGAACCAATTAATATTCAATTAGATTTAGAACAAATAGTTACAAAATGTGAAACTTCCAAACCTGTACTAAAAGCACTAGCATTAGAAACTGTGAACAATAGATACCCACCTGAAGAATGGTTACATATCTACACAGATGGATCTAACTTGGACAACAACTCAGGAGCAGGAATTAAGTGTGCACTGTTCTCATTCTATCAACCAGCAGGATACCACACAAAAAATTTTGATGCAGAAGTAACGGCTATTCATATTTCACTCCAACACCTTCTATACAGAATAGATAAATTCAAAAATGCTGTCATGCTTTCTGATTATAAAGCAGCGTTGTATGCAGTAAGTTCATATAAAGTGAGGTCAATCCAAATTAAAGAATGTCACAAAATGATCCAACAACTTCAAAAGCTACAGAAAAGAATTATATTACAATGGATACCTGCACATTGTGGAATTGCTGGAAATGAATCAGCTGATTTTCTTGCCAAAAAATGTGCAAATTTAATTCAGAACAAAAGTAAAAACTTACCCTTTACATCCATAAAAAGATTAATCAAAAACAAATATAAAAACAAACAAAACCAATTAATATCTAACAAAGCCAAAGATAAAAAATGGAACATTTTAATTAAAAATCCAGAAATTATTCCAGAAATCCCACGTAGAGCTGCAGTAGCATATTTTAGATTACTTATGGAACATGATTATTTGGCCAAACACTTACACAGAATAGGAATTTATGCAAGTCCAAATTGTCCTCTCTGCAACAAAGAAGAGGAAATGACTGAAGAACATCTTTTAACCTGTGAAGTCCTATCTGCCAGACCCACTACACAGAAATATTGGAGAGCAAGAGAGCTAATGGCTTCATTGCCAAAGCCTAGCATTTGAACACAACAACTATCCCTGTAACATGAAATCATAAAACAAATATCCTAAAAATAATAGTGCAAAATTAAACATATTTCAGAATTGTGAATAGTCAAAATAGAAAGAAATGTTAGTGGGCCATCTCCAAACTCCCACTTGCTCCTTAGCCCAAATTCTAGAACAGTTAATGTGAAACTGGTGGTTTGCTATCAGTTCTGCTCTCAGATATCTTGTTCTTTGACTCATGTTTCCCATGTTCATCTTGCACAGCAACTGGAGACGTAGAACTCAACTGCTTGGATAGAATTCGTGATGAACTGCCATTACTAATATTTAAGTTTGATTTATGAGTCACTATGTTTACACTCAAATTTCACTTACTTGTTGTTGTATAATTGAAACGTTTTCAAGATCATTCGATCTCATCCTCAGCTGTTTGGTGACTAAATGAACCTTCCTCTTCTTCCACTACTACGGAGCTCCGATCACTCTGCCATCTGGTCTTAGGGGCACTAAGTTTTAATACTTCATTTAATGCCGGGATTTCAAAATGTATAACTTTATCATGGTTTTTGTTTATGAATATTTTTTTCCAAATATCCAATTCTATGGGTGTACTTAAAGATTTTAACAGTTTAATGTTGTGGCCAATGTTGTGGTTTTCTGTCCAAAAATGGTGTGAAACTGCAGATTTTTCTGTTTGTTTCAACTTACAGAATGTTGGCCACAACATTAAACTGTTAAATCTTTAAGTACACCCATAGTGTAAGCTAAGTTTTAGTTTCTTCTAATATCTGTATATATTTATCAAAATATCCAGCAACTTTAATTGTATATAATTGACAACTTGCCTGTTTTCAACAATGCTTGTAAAAGTATTATTATTATTATTATTATTATTATTATTATTATTATTATTATTATTATTATTATTATTATTATTATTATTATTATTATTATTATTATTATTATTATTATTATTATTATTATTATTATTATTATTATTATTATTATTATTATTATTATTATTATTATTATTATTATTATTATTATTATTATTATTATTATTATTATTATTATTATTATTATTATTATTATTATTATTATTATTATTATTATTATTATTATTATTATTATTATTATTATTATTATTATTATTATTATTATTATTATTATTATTATTATTATTATTATTATTATTATTATTATTATTATTATTATTATTATTATTATTATTATTATTATTATTATTATTATTATTATTATTATTATTATTAGTGTGTATGGATTTATTAAAGCAAGTTAGTATACTATTTATATCACACAACCTGTATAGCTGTGTTCTTAAACTGTATAAATTCATATGACATGGTTCTTTTGTGTATTTAACACTATACTGAACTGAAAATAAATAAACAAAAATAAATAAATAGAATTGGATATTTGGGAAAAAATATTCATAAACAAAAACCGTGATAAAGTTATAAATTTTGAAATCCTGGCATTAAATGAAGTATTAAAACTTAGTGCCCCTAACACCAGATGGCAGAGTGATCGGAGCTCCGTAGTAGTGGAACAACAACAAGTAAGTGAAGTTTGAGTGTAAACATAGTGACTCATAAATCAAACTTAAATATGAAGAATACTTCACTGTTAATAATGCTTCTGCTTTTAATATTTATGCCCTTACTAATTTCATGCAAGTTGAGAAATGTGGTTCTGCAAATTCTAACATTACTAGCACCTGGAAGAAAGAAAAAAAGTCTTCTAGCAATTAAAGTAAATGATTGAGTTCTATAGCAAAATAATTCTTGTTTTATAAAATGAAATATTTGTAAGGTTATGGCACTTTGCTTCAGCTTAATGTAATAAGCATGTGGATGTTGTTTATGACTTTCTTCTGAATCAGCATTTCCATGGCGTCTCTTAATGTTCATTGCATGAACCATTCTCAAAATATGTGCATTTTGCTGGCCGAAATCATATTGGACCAGAATGTATTGTGAACACTTGCCTAGTCATATGTATCACATACACATTCGAAACATTGCAAGCTGCATTTGTCTTGTCTTGTAAGGTTTTCTGACATTTCTGCCAGCAAGATGGCTGCTGCATTTGAACATGACAGTGAACGCAGGTAGCTCTGATTTAAGTGGTGTGAAAAGGATGGAGTGAGGGTATTACCAGATTATAGTTTCATTCGTGTTCTGGTAATGAATCTAGAGCCTTACATATTGTCCCAGAAAACGGGATAAGTAATGAGGGTAACTGATAGGGGCTCATGGGGTATATAGGTGCTATATCTTGTAGAAATATCAAGGTGGCTGTGCATCGCAGAGTGCAAGTAAAAAAAAAAAAAAAAAATGATTGATATTCAATTTAGTTTTTATTTTGTCAATATATACATGTTATTAAACACATCATTAGAGTTGGATACAAACAATTTAAAGGAACATAATCATGAGTATATTTACAAATGTAGGAAACTCATATTAACAGAAAATTATAACAAAATAATAATAGTAATATGAAAGGGTACAGCCAGACTGAAAAATTCAATGCCATAGCCGCGATTTGAACCACAGATCTTCTGGTCTCCGTCCAACCACTTTAAACCATTGAGCTACTATGGCCAGCGTGCCAACATGGAGTTCTCATAAACACATGAGACAACTAACTACCTTAATGGCAATATACTATGCTGTAAGTACTTTAAGGACCGGGCTTTATAGTTTGGACCACTATTAGGTACAATTAATGGAAATTAATTGTTCTTTCACACTAGCCATGTGTAGGATGCACTAGTAAGGACAGCCGTGTGTAAGGACAGCACCAGCTGTCCTTACATGTTGAATTCTTGTGTTGTTCTAGACAGATCTTTAATGCATTATCATCATCCTTTTTTATACAACTATACCAATGTTTTGAACATCTTTCTATAATTACCCCACTTCTGCAAGGTCTTCCAAGTTACACTCTAGCTACTCCATTTGGCATTTACTTATTCAAACCTAGTATCTCTTTACAGAACTGTTCATATATGTGTTCAACATGATTTCTTATCTCATTTGCCCCCCATAACTCCATACCATATTTCATTTTGGGTCTACTATTGCTTCATAGATTCTTTCATGCCACTTTACTGACATATCTAGTATTTATATTTACAGCTCCTTACCCCAGACATCGCTATCTTCCCTTTCACTCTTATCTTTCTCCCATGGCTCCCCAGCCTCCATTATAGCACAGTCTCATCCTTAAATAGTCGAACTCCTTTACCACCTCCACTTTTTGGTCATTTAATTGGTACTTAGGGGCAGCATTGTTGGCATCCAATGAAAATCGAACTGCAAACAGTTGATATTCATTTTCCATGTTAACAACATCCACAAATCTAGCTTTGAATGATGTAATAACGGATGCAAGATTTGGAAAATGTGTAGTGTTCATATCAAATAAACATCCTTTCCACATTTATTTGGATGCTTTTATGTTTCCATACATCTGCACAATTGTTTGATCTCTTCCTTGAAGGTGTACATTGAGGTCATTGAGATGACCGGTCATGTTGACGAGAAAGGCTAAGTCACAGATCCATTTTCTGTCTGTTCTTGCCATTCATGTCCATGAACAAGGCAGTCTCTTCATGCAAAGCAAAGAAATGGCTGAGGAGTTTTCCACGACTAAGCCATTGCACCTCTGTATAAAATGGCACTTCCCCATACACACTGTCAAGATTGTACAGAAATTCTTTAAATTTTTCTATGATTTAAGCCTCGTGTTCATATGAAATTAGTTGTCATCACTACATCCGTTACATGAGTCATGTTAATTGTCTTGGCACATAAATTCTGTTGGTGAATTATACAGTGTACAGGTACAATGTTATGGGGAACATTCATTTCCTTCATTTTGCATTGCATGCTTCCTATAAGTCCGGTATTACTACTACACATGGCTGGGGCACCATCTGTCAGTGATACAAGTTTTGTCCAAGAAAGGGGGGAAATTGTCCACTGTCTGTTCTAAAGCAAGATAAATATCCTCACCTGTTGTGTGCTTCATAGGGACAAGATCTAACAGTTCTAACATAAATTTCTTGGTATTATTACAGATCAAAAACTAACATGTTCGGAACATATTCAGTACATCTGTGGTAAAATCATTAAGTCATTTTACTTGCTTAGGCACTTTTCTAATCTACTAGAAGAAAGAGAATTAAAAATTATCCACTATGGTGTCATATTTCCTCATCTAGTGTATGGAATTGAAATTTGGGGGTGTAGTGCAAAATCAAATATGGAAAGATTACTAAAATTACAAAAGAAAGCAGTTAGAATAATGTATCATCTAAATTATAGGGATTCTTGTAGGCAGTACTTCAGGGAAAAACAAATTTTTAATATGTGTGTTTGGAGGAATTTAGTAACAGTGACGTCAAAATTAATATAAAAATAATTTTTATATTAAATTTTTAATATTTTCATTATATGTATACAGGGTAATAATATATGGATTGGGAAAGGATAACTTGAGAAATAGGGATATGCATAATTATAACACACGACACAACAATGATTTTTTTAGACAGGGTTTTCGAATAAATAGCATTAAAGATCCAAACATAATGGCACTGATTTGATGCAATAAACTGCCGAATTCTATAAAGCAAGCTATTTCAGAAAATACTTTTAAAAAGGAGCTTAAGATTTACCTAATAAATAAGGCATTGTACACGATTGATGTATTGTAATTCTATTGGCTTTTGTATTGTAAACTATATATATATATATATATAAGTATTGAAATTGTAATTGACAATATCAGAAACTGCTTTGCAGTCTATTGACAATAAATACATTCTTCCCTGATTTTCAAATTTATGTCAACACCTCTGATGAAGATAGCAAGCTGCGCTGAATGGGATATATCCACGCTCTCATCAAGAGCCAATGAAAATGTAATGAATGTGTTTATTATTTCCATAAGCTGAGATTCTACATAAGTGGCAAGGTCATGGATACATCACATTACAGTTTTAGGAGATAATGCGATAGACCAAAAATCCTCAACTTGTGTAGGACATAGTTCAACAAAATCTATCATGCATTCTTTAAACAATTCGCCATCTGTGAATGGTCGGAGTTTCCTGGCAAGATGCAGAGCAATTTTGTAACTGATTCTAACACTAACATCATCTCCATGAACGTCTTCCTGTAAATAACACAAAATATGGATACTAGACTAACATAGTTGAGCAGCAATGTGAGGACACGTTCTGACTCAAATCAGTGTAATAAGTAATAATAAATACTACTAATAATAAATAATAATAATAATCACAGCAGACAATACAATAATAATAACAATTGCACTGTACCTGTCTGCTGGTGTCCCGTAACTGCTCCAGCAAAATGATTCGCATATTACCTTCTAATTTGTCGTAATCACTAGCATGATGTGTCATAGTGGCGCTGGAGATATTTTCGTATCACATTCAGGATCTTATTGGAACATTATCAAATGGTTTAAAAAAATAGGCCTGCTCCCATTTAGGGTTAAATAACGTAGGTGTAGAAGACCTTTGTGAACATGTAGCCATCTTGTACACAAGGTCCATTCACAGGTAACTAACGAGCCTATACTGATCACCACACAGGCTAACAGGTTGCCTCTCTCCCCACCCCTCCCAGGCTATTGCTGGTGCACTGCTTACCCAATACTTGGTTTAGCCTGTCGTGAAGGCCGCTGTTCTATATCATGTCGGGAAGTAATGGGATGTTAAGTGTTGAGCCGGCCATCATGGTATACAGAAAATGATATAGAGTTGATGAAAGAAGGAGTCTAAATCCTGTCGTACTCCACCAGGTGGTACAGGCACCATTGGGAGACCATGTTCTAGGTGGGCGTATATTAGGGAAAGATCCAAGAGTTCATGCCGTAATGGGTGTGCGGCCATTGTTCGGGAAAAAATATTTCAGTTTCCAAAAGTACCATTTGTAAATTATGTATGGTGAATTGAAGGTTTGGTTACAGATGAATATTTCAGTCTGGCTCTACCCTTTCATAGTGTCTAATTGATGTACAAGATTAAAGAAGGAAAGGAAATTACATTTAAGGAGAGGCATATGTGGAAAATGCTAAAATCCAGAGTTTACATCAGAACTGTTTCAAATTTTGTCATTAGGTGGGATATAGGAAATCTATTTAAGCTTTCAAAATTCATCTCTCTATCTTAAATAGTTTTTTTTAAAAAATATATATATATTTAGTGCTTTTTATAGTATGATTTTTGTATGTTATATAAAAAGTCCCAAGTCAAACGGTTTTTCTTTTAGAAACCTTAAATTTTAGATTCAGGTTTCTATGTACATCAGTTACAAAAGTTGCTATACTTTTAAAGTGTGTGTCAAGTATTTTTGGAGAAAAATATTTTTATGTGTGAATGTATTAAACTTTTCTTAATTTTTTTGCAATTTTGAGATTTAAAATTCAATAATAAGTAAACTATTTAATTTAAATAAACAAAAATGCCAACTTTTATTAAAAATTTATTTAAGAACCTGTATGCGAAGTTTCATACAAATTCGTCGAGAATTGCAGAACTTGGAGCATTTTGAACATATCAAAATGTTCAAAAATTGAAAGTGGAGAAAAATGAATTTATAGATTTAGATAGAAATTACACTACTTTCTTTACTTTGAAGTGCATCATATGCAGGCCCTACAGCTATCTTATCACCTTCTTTTTCTTTAATTTGGTTACCTTTGACTCTTTTTTTTTATATAATGTTTTTATCTACAATAGTTTTTACAAAAAAAAAAAAAATGATAATTTAATGTTTTTGCTGCAATTTCTTTACATTAGGAAACATATTACATTCTCTAAAATAATTGTTATAAATGATTAGAACGTTGGATTCTGGTGCCTTTAGATAATAGTTACAAAACTATATATATACTCATTTGCCCATGTCTAATGGTTCTGGAGGAGAAAATTTAAGGAATATGATAGAATTTTCTTGAATTTTTGTCAATTTTCTGTTTTCAGTACCAATCATTATTACGTTTTTGATATACAGCCGTAATGATACCAATTTTTATTGAAAACTTATCTAGGAATATACATATATGCAAAACTTAAAGAAATGCATGGAAAACTTTAGTGTCTGGACTGTAAGGAGTATTAAATATGCTAAAAGTTGGACATGAAAAAAATCTAGTTAGCAGCTCTAAATATAAACAACATTTTTTTCTATGTTTCAAAACCCTCCTGCACTATATGAAGACCACTCAGCTAGTTTATTATCCTCTTCTTCTTTTAATTTAGTCAAAATTGACTGCTCCTTGGCAGATATATATTTGCTCAGTGAACTTTGAGCACTTTATTAAATTTTAGATGAGTCGTATTTCTTACACATCTGCTTCACTTTCGTACCTATTTTGAGGACATGTTTCGCAAATCTTCGTTTGCATCTACGGCTCTTGTGCGACTGACGCTAGATCCAGCGGTGTGGGTAATTCTGGGGTTGTTGCTGCCATCTGTTGATTTAGTGATGAACTGAAATGTGGGATTCTCTTCTAGCGGGATTTCAAAGTTCATTAGTTGGTTTTTATGTTTTTCTAATGAACTTTGAAATCCCGCTAGAAGAGAATCCCACATTTCAGTTCATCACTAAATCAACAGATGGCAGCAACAACCCCAGAATTACCCACACCGCTGGATCTAGCGTCAGTCGCACAAGAGCCGTAGATGCAAACGAAGATTTGCGAAACATGTCCTCAAAATAGGTACAAAAGTGAAGCAGATGTGTAAGAAATACGACTCATCTAAAATTTAATAATTTTTCGCTTCACTGTGGTGTTCCAATACAGTTAAATCTCGATATATTTGAGCACTTTGTTTTAGCTTTCACCTATCCCTAATACTGCTAATTTTCTTGCAAACAGTACTTACTTTATTAAATTTTAGATGAGTCGTATTTCTTACACATCTGCTACTTACTTTGCTTGCTGCAGCTTTTGCTCAACATTTAGACTAGCTTTATAACCCATATTAAATTCACTAACAGCTGCAATCACTGCAATTTGCAATTTCTTTCTTAATACAAAAACTTCTTTGTAACATTTACTCCATGCAAACTTTCATTAGCATTCTGTGCTTCTCCTTTGATGCAACTCTCACTAGAATAGTACTAACTAATCTCTTTATTTTTGTCTATGAGATGGAAATTGTAAGTAGAGTAGTTCATGCAATTCATACCCATGGTCATACAGAACTTCTGCATACAAATATGACCCTTACCAATGCCCAGAAATATATCAACCATTCTTCTATTTACATCAAAAGGTGACCTACTAGAATCACTGTTAACTCTTGGGCTATAATATGTTTTCACTTAACATTTTCCTCAAGCAGAACATTCTAGTATCATTACTTACTATTATGGCTAGGAAACCTTAAAGTTTCGTTACATTTTGCTTCAATATAGCCACTGTACTAACCTAACCTGGTATGAATTATATACCTACTGTTGTAAAAAGAAAGCAATATAATGTTAAATCAGGCTTTATTCCTATTCTAAACAATAGTAATTTAATATAGGCTGCTATCCATAGCTTTCACCTGCATGTAAACCATATTTCACAAACACTACATGTCAGTGGAAATGTTTGTTTACTTTCAAAAGTAGTAAGTGAGAAATAATATTAAAAAATGGTAGCAGACAGGTTCAGTAGCTTCCACAAACATCCAGAAGATGCCTCTGCACATTACCACAGTTACAGAATCAAACCGTTTAGTTTAAACATGAGAATTCCATCAATTTGTTTGCAACACACTAGCAAAAGCAATATAAATGACCATGCCCACCCACACATGGGCATTTAAATAATGACGTGGTGGCTCTTTAAATGGCGCTAGGGCCTAACTGATGGCAGATTCTGAAACTACAATGTTTAAACATAATTTTAAGGCAAAAAAATGGAAAATGTCATTTTTTGTCATTTTTGACGAAAGTTCACCAAACAGTCATATACAAACATGTCACATGATCCAAGAAAATGTGACAACCATTTGTTTATGGACATAATACATCAAACCAATACAATGATACATTACATTCCCTTTGTAGCACAGGATACTTTAACGATCATCCATATATTCCTGTACTGAGTATAGGCCTTGCTGCATAGATAGCTTTTAAGAACAGACTAATGCTTATCCATTATACTAACTGACTCCTTGGATTTAGCCCACTATGGCTCTTAAGAGAATTGTCATTTCATAGAGTTTCCTTTACATTGTTATATCAAATTATGAGGGAGTTGGACCAAACCAACCATTTTATGAAGATCATAATTAGGCATGCCATCCATAGACGGCATCAGCCTAAAAAAACACAAAAATCGGATTTGGCTCACTGTACCTCTCAGCCCTTCAATCGTTACTCTAGATATTGAAGTTGTTATTAAAAACAATGTTCAAAGTTAAGCTAATTTCATATTAAAAGACTTTATTGAGTCATATTTTATTAAAACTTCTCTCGCATCAACTATTAAAAAATAGGAGAACTGGAATTGGTACAATACTGAAAATGTGGCTGTTTTTGGTGGTTGACGTGAGTGAACTTTTAAGTCTTAATAAAACTCACAAATGAGTTTTTAATTTTTTATTTATTGTTTCCATTATTTGTATTGTATTTATGTTATCTATAGAAACATAACACATTTTGTAAGACACATCAATTCAAAATACAAGGAGAAATATATCAAGATACTTGAAAGACTATACATGTTTGAGTTATAAAAATAATCCTTTGCAAATGTGCTATAGTTTGCCAAGAAATTAAAATGTTTTTGAATTTATGTTGGGATTTAATATCCCTTATGTTGAGGCAACTTTTAAATAAAGTTAGACCAGTATATGTGAAGCTATTTTCATGCATGGTTGAGATCACATCTGTTACCTGAAGCTTCGTCTTTTCAGGAAAACAGTACTGAAACTTAAGAATATTTGGCTAACTCCAGGCACTGCAAAAATTGACAGATGTAGTACTTCATTTGAACAGACAAGGCATAATATCAGGGTTATGCCAAGAAGGCTAATTTGAAATAGCCCATGTAGCTGCAAGTGGGCTGCAATGGCATACAGATCAGGAAGGAAAAGAGAGCTTTTCTCATCCCATGCTCCTCATATCTTTTCCACAACATTACTGACTGCAATGTCAATTTAAATTCATTCGTATCATTTTTAAAAACTGAATGGCAGATTTGAAAGTAATGAGTCGGTAGTTCAAACACAAACATCACTCAAAATATCCTTACTTGGACATGTTTCGGAGAACAGTTTGTCCCCATCATCAGCAGTTATCTGACTGGTTAGATCCGTGGTTTCCTGGAGTGAGCTGGTTGTCTGTGATGGCATCTGTTGACTATGAAATGAACTTCCAAAGAGAGCTTTCAGGCGGCAATTCGAAATTTAAAGTATGCTGTTTGTTAATAAAACTATAAATAGAAGTATTTATAAACAGTAGAGCTTCATCAGTAAATCCTTTTTAAACCACTGTAAAAACACTTAAGCTCCACTTAAATTTAAAATTAGGACATGTTTCAAGGACCCCCCATCCTCATCATCAGCTGATGTTCAACTAGTTCAATTTGTTTGTAGTTCACACATCTCATATGTTCCTGTAACCTAATTTGTAAACTTTTGGTTCTACATAGTTCTACATAGGAAAAACCAAAAGAAGTTTACAAATTAGGTTACAGGAACATATGAGATGTGTGAAATACAAATAGAAAAATCAGCAATGGCCCATCATTTCTGGTCTACCAATCATGAAATTGTACTAAATATAAAACTATTAAAGCCAGCCAGTTATGCCGCCAAACTCGATGTTTGGGAGAAGTTACTAATTATAAAAAAACAAACAGCATTAATTATTAATTTTTAGATGAGTCGTATTTATTACACATCTGCTTCACTTTCGTACCTATATTGCGGACATGTTTCGCAAATCATTGTTTGCATCTTCGGCTCTTATGCGACTAAAGCTTGATCCAGTGGTGTGGGTAATTCTGGAGTTGCTGCTGCCATCTGTTGATTTAGTGATAAACTTAAATGTGGGATTCTCTTCTGGAGGGATTTCAAAGTTCATTAGTTGGTTTTTATGTTTTTCTATGTATATTCTCTCCCATATGACGAGTTCACTATGTTTTTGTACGTATTTTAGTAATTCGGTGCTATCTTCAATTTCATTATTTTCAGACCAGAAATGAGCTGCTATTGCGGACTTATTAATATTTTTGTATCTTAAGTGCCTGAAGTGTTCTTTCTTTCTAGTGCCTATGTTTCTTTTTGTCCTCCCTATGTAAATTTTTTCACAGTCTTTACACTTAATCTTGTAAATGCCTGACTTTTCCTCTGGTTTTATCTTATCAGTATTATTACTGTGAAGTAGGTTTTTAATGTTGTAATTGTTTTTTGGTGCCAATGTTATATTGTATTTCTTGAATATTTTTTGGAACTTTTTTGTGGCCCAGGGGTGGTAAGTAAATTTAGCAAATCTAATTTCTTGTTTTATTGGTGTGAGAGCTGTGATCTGTTTTAATCTCTTTTGAAGTTTGAATGATTTTAGTTTTTTATCTACAAGGTTTTTTCCATATCCATTTTTAATTGCAGTTTTTAAGATTTGATGGTATTCGTTTTGATATTCTTGCTGGCTGAGGGGTAGATTTACTAATCTATGTGTGAGACTGTTGATGGTGGCATGTTTGTGTGGAATTGGGTTGAAACTATTTGCTTTGATGTAATTATCTGTGTGCGTTGCTTTTCTATGGATACCAAATTCTAGTTTTTCATTGCTTTTTGTGATTTTAAGGTCCAAAAAAGGTAGAGTACAGTCCTCTTCAGTTTCCACTGTGAATTGTATGCTGGGTTCTTGCAGGTTGAGTAGTTTCAAAGCATCATCTATTTGTTTGTAGGGCACTATTGCAAAGATGTCGTCTACGTATCTGTACCATGTTTTAAAAATATGAGGGATATATATCATCTAAAAATTAATAATTATTTCGCTTCACTGTGGTGTTCCAATACAGTTAAATCTCGAAACAGCATTAAATTTAAAGGGAGTCGATTAATGGCACACTTCCAAGAAAGGAATTGCAACAAACAGCATACTTTAAATTTCGAATTGCCGCCTGAAAACTCTCTTTGGAAGTTCATTTCACAGTCATCAGATGCCACCACAGACAACCAGCTCGCTCCAGGAAACCACGGATCTAGCCAGTCGGATAACTGCTGATGATGGGGACAAACTGTTCTCTGAAACATGTCCAAGTAAGGATATTTTGAGTGATGTTTGTGAGTGATGTTTGTGTTTGAATTGCCGACTTATTACTTTCAAATGTTAAATACATCACTGTTTCTAATCTTTTGCTTCATAATAATATGAATGGCAGATATTTATTCAGATATAAGGTTTTTAGTGCTATAGAAGATTGCAGAGTTAATGAAAGCCAATTAATAGTTTTCTCGTGCCTCCCAACTGAAAAAATTGCTCTTTACTGAATATGGCTATGCAAACAGATCCTTCATGAACCACATAGAATAAGAAGAGATTCTTATCCTGGTTTGTTAAATTTCTAGGCAACTATCAGTGTGTCACTCATATTTCTTGGGTGTGAGTTAATTTGGTGCAGCCGTGAGTGTTGCATACTTTGCTATATACATTTTCCTAGTTGTGGCCTTCCAAAATCAGTGTAAAATTAAAAAGTTAGTTTTAGCTGTTTTAGATATATCTCAGACTAGTTCAGCTGAAATGTGTGTCATAACTTTTAGCAGTTGTTTTATTTAATGTCATATGAGATAATGAATGAAAGAAATGAATGAAATGATACTGAGATAATTCCAGGGTTCACAGAGCTTTTAGTTACCTAACATTTAAGTTTCTGGGTAAGGGAAATCCCTGGAAAAACTGTATCCAGGTAACTCATTGAAACTCAGGATCTCTTTAATGGAGACAGACACACTATGCTCACAGCACAGAGAGGGGTCTCACCCTTAGTAGTGAATTTGTGTTAAAATTTTTTTTCTGTCCCTGTTCTCCAAAACAGAAGTTCGAAATATGAAAATCTGCAGCAGTTTTCCTATTTCCCTCAAGTGATGATATTTACATCATAGTTCTGAATAAGCTTATGAGATACCTAGAAAACCAAAGGTTACCCTTATGATATTTGTTGTATTTTTTAAAACATGCATAGTTATAGTGGCAAAGCTTTAACTTGGCACTTACTAATTAGAAAAGAAAACAATGTACTCCCATTTCTTTCTAAGCTGTCCTCTTTTATGACGAAGCAGGCAGGGCAAAAATGCCAATGGCAGACAATACTTCTTTGTTTCTTTGTTCTTCATTCCTCCCAAGTTGGTTCCCATTCTGCTTCCACTTCATCATTTCCTTATTCTCACCATTTGAATGATGTTTTAAATTAATCATTAAACCATCACTATCCTTTCAATATGTTCACAAGCTCGCTGCCAGTTTTCCTCTGTTACCTTACCTGCAGCACTATCAAATAACATTTTTATATTACTGTTCTTAATTGATATGTTGTGCTTTGTGACATGATTTTTAACTGCCCTCATATGTTCTTTAGCATTTAAATCACAATGATATGGAGGTAGTTGAATTACAGTGTGATGAAGTAGTTTTGCTATTTGATCTATTTCATAAATTTTGAGACTCGTTTTACAGCTTTATTACTTCATATAATGCAGCTTTGGTGGAATACAGATCAAATTCAATTTATTCATGGAGTGATTGCGTTTACTGATTCAAGTGATGATATTGGAGCGTTGTTGATTTCCATGCAATGATAAGTTGCATTATCAATAAGTGTAAAGTCTGTCTAGTGAACGCGAGTGCAGTTTGCCCCTCAAAGGAAACTCACCCTACCGCCCACTAATGACCATCATAAATCTATCTCCACACTTCAGAAATGGAACACGTCATTAAGGACAAATAGCAACCCTGATTTTCTCGAAGTGACAGTCGCATGTCTACTCCACGTGGAGTCTCAGTTGCCATAGTTCCAACTTCCAGTTGAACTTAGTTAATTGATGGAAATTAATCATTTTTCCACACTAGCCGTTTATAGGCTAAGGCTTTTGATGGATAGAGTCGACATGAAAAATTCAATGCCATGCCTGGGATTTGAACCACGGATCTCCTGGTTTCCGTCCAGTCGCTCTTAACCTCTGAGCTACCATGGCCAACGTGCCGTCCTGACATTAAATTCTCCATTTGACTCGTATATTTCCCCGGTAGACCACTAGGGGCTCTCGCATCCGAGAGACTATCCGACAGATGCGAGAGCCCCTAGTGGTCTACCGGGGAAATATACGAGTCAAATGGAGAATTTAATGTCAGGACGGCACGTTGGCCATGATAGCTCAAAGGTTAAGAGCGACTGGACGGAAACCAGGAGATCCGTGGTTCAAATCCCGGCCATGGCATTGAATTTTTCATGTCGAATCTATCCATTCCAGTTGATCTGTTTCATTACGTGCAGAAATTCATTGTGTCTCATGATGTGGAGACCGTGGGAGGGAAATGCAGTGGTAAGTGCAAATGAAGTAGTAGATAACTTTCAGTCAAGTGAAAATAATAAAAGTGATGACAATAGTGTGAATGAATTGGAAAGTGTTGCTGGGCCGAGTTATGTTACTGGAGAAGCCTCAAAAAACAAAGTTATAATGGGAACTGTTGCTAAGCAAATTCAAGCTCTTGTTTTGAACACGTATAAATATGTGCTGAAAAATAATCTTGGTAAGTAGTCGTGCAATAAACTTGATGATAAATTCTGGGTATTCACAGAAATACAGTAAGAAATATTGTGATGAAAGCAATATCAAAGACGCTGATCAAGTGTGAAAACAAAAGGAAACGTTTCTCTAAAGTAGATAATTGTACATGTGATTTAATTTGTCGAGAAATTTATAGATTCTATGCAAAAGGAAGAGCGCCCACCTGAGATGAATTTGTTGCACATTTTCAAAAAATTTGTGATTTTCTTTATGGGCACTGCACTTTGCGCGGTCTCCTAAAGGAGCTGGGTTTCAAATACCGCACTTTGAATAACATAAGGGTTATTATGGAATCCAGTAGAATTGTAGCTTGGTGATATATATTTGTCAAAACTAAGGAAGTTTCGCAGTAATGGACATAAGATAATTTATTTAGACGAAACCTCGTACGATACCATGACGTATCGAGAAAGGTGGCAACCTTGCAGAAAGGTCTCGGAGAAGGAGGGCCGTTGTTATAAAACGATTATAAGGGTTCATCAAAGGCAGCGGCCGACGTGCACATGAGTTAACTAAACAGACTCTAGCACTGATGGAAAAATTAGGTAACAACTGATTAAACCAACTTTTAATTTAAATGTAATTAAATTTAAAGGGAGTCGATTAACGACACTAAACAACGCCTACTTTTAAATTTTCTGGGAATATGTTTCAGAGATTATTTGCCTCCATTGTCAACTGGACATCGACTGGTTCTCAGTGGTGTAGCTGGCAATATTTTGTCGCAGGTCTCCTCTGGTGGCGGTTCGAAGAATTTGGTGAACAAATCCTTCTGGGGGATGTCGAAATTGAATACTTTGTTCCTATTTTTTGAAATGAAGATTTGTTCCCAAGTGGATAGTTCTTGTTTTCCTGATGTATGTTTTAGTAGTTTTGGTTCTGGATTTATGTTGTGGTTTTTTTCCCAAAAATGTGTGGCACTGCTGATTTTTCTAATTGTTTGTATTTTATGTTCCTAAAGTGTTCCTTTGCTCTTGTTTCTAAATTACTTTTGGTTTTTCCAATATAAATTTGACTACAGTCACAACATTCAATTTGATATATACCAGATATTTTTTTTAAATGGAATGTCATTTTTTATGTTTGAGCAAATTACGGTTGACTGGTGCTAGTTGAATGTTTTGTTTTTTTGAAAGACTTTTTTTTTTAATTTATCAAAGGTCCATGGATGGTAACTGAATTTTTTCAAAATCATATTTGTTTCTGTAGCTGAGAGAGATGTGATTTCCTTTATTAGCTTCTTTTTTGCTAAGTTCACTTTTTTGTCTACTAATGATTTGGGAATGTAATTTTTTTGTGCTAATTCAATAATTGTGTTGTATTCATTTTTGTATTCTTCTGCTGTGAGAGAGATGTTGACCAGTCTGTGTGTTAAACTATTGAAGCTTGCCTGTTTGTGGGATCTTGGGTTGTAGCCATTAGCTTTTATGTAGTTGTCTGTCTGTGTTGGCTTTCTGTTAATGCCAAAGTTTATTCTGTTTCTATTTCTGATTATTTTTAGATCCAAAAATGGTAAATACTCATATTTTTCTATTTCTACAGTGAACTTGATGCTTTTTTCTTGAATATTTAAAAGTTTTAGTGCATCACTGATGTGTTTTTTGGTACTATTGCAAAGATGTCATCTACCTATCATTGCCAGAGTTTGAACATCCAAGGGCAACCTGTGGTGATCCTTATTTCTAATGCACTCATGTACAGATCAGCCAGGAAGCGTGATAGGAGTTTGCCCATTGCTAAACCAGAAGTTTGGTGGAAATATTTTGTTTGAAACTGGAAGAAATTTTGTTCTATGCATAATTTGGTTAGTTCGATGTAATCTAAAATTTCAGGTGATGACATTCCAAGTGATTTGAGCCGTTTTTCTATCAACGGTGGGAGTTATTTTACTGGCATGCTGTGAAACAGTGATTTAAGTGTTTTCAACACTTCCAAGAAAGGAATTACAACTTTTAAATGTTTCACTATTAATTTCTTCATGATAGTCTTTGCTTGTCTTGGATTTAAAACTGAGCAGAGCATTGGGAATAAAATCAAACTCCCAGCGTGTAAGACTATAAAATGCTCTCCTTTTCTGTTGGATTGGGTAGTGAAAATTCAAAAATATTCTCTTCCCTTTTCGACACTTTGTTTTTCATGTAACTTATATTGATTCATGTTTCATCTCAGTAAATAAGAGACACTGGAAGCTTTTAGGTCTTTCACTTTTCTTAGAAACATGAATTTTTTTGCAACAAAATTTGGCTGTTCCATCATAAATTTACCCCCACATGAATTCTTTACTAATTTGAATTTCATTTTATGGAATACTTTCTGAAGCTCTATAAACTCCCGTTAAAGAACCTTTTTCTTTTTAAAATGTTATGTCTTCTAAGCTGGTCAGAAGATTAGTCCAATAGTGTGAATAAATAGACTGATTTTAGTAGTCGTATAGAAAGAGTCTATGGCTATTTTGTGGTTATAGCTTTTCCTTTTCTTCCCATGCCTTCTAGAGAACTAACACAGACACTAGCACAATTCCTACCATTATGTTCAAAATAAACACAAAATTCTCTAATTCTAAAAATGTTTTGGATGTTTACAACACTTGCAAAGGTTGCAACACCACTGATGCCTACTTACCCTCGTACCACTGCAGGTAATTAAGGAACACAATAGGACTTCTAAAGAGACTGACCATTTAAAGGAAAGGAACCCACAGCCCATGTAGGACAAAGAAGAATAGAAAAAGTGCCAAGTTACAGCTTGGGGACCATAATAACTATGTGGAATCATTCCTTATTGCACGTTTATATTCAGTTCCTATTAGTTACTTTCAATTCAGTCGTTACTATAATGAGTGTCAAAATGTGTAGATTTCAAAAGAAAAAGGGTTGTTTTAATATTTTTTTTTTAATAATTTACAAATTTTAGATTTATTTGTTTTAATTAAGAAGTAATTCCATTTTGTACTTGCAGTGTAATTAAATGGTTTCTGTTGTACCTTAATGAAATAAAGTAAATAGAAAAATATATTTTTTCAATGCAAAATATTTTTGCCTGCTCTGTAGGTAATGTGAGGTTAAATTTTCAGTGGTCTATGAAAATGTAAATTTTTTAATCAAACACTGTGAATTAACAAAATACCATTTTTAGTAGCACAATATAGATAAGATGTTGAAGTGGTTGCACAGTCTTCAGTCCTTAGCAGATGCCTGATGAAGGATTGGAGCATGAGTGATTACAGAAATAAAAAGCAGAATCTAAGCGTAACAATGTGGTTCTGCTTTTCACATATATTTTTTGCTTCTTTACCATAGTTGCTGGAAATTGTGCTTTAGTGTGATAAAGTTATTTCCCCTTTTTGTACAAGATGGCGCTTGGAAACATGAAAATTAAAGAAAACACAAAAAGGAAATGACTGAATATTTAATGGATGAGATATATTCAATATGTTTAGAAATTAAGCAAAACATTTATTACGTAGAAAATGAAGCTAGCTACAGTGAAGCAATGAATATTACACAAATATAAATATGTGTAACAAAACACTTCACTTATCTTAAGAAAATGGTGATAATTCTTCTTTCTAATGGAGATCGATTTCAAAAACAGATTGTTTTCATCATCAGTCAACTTCCTAGTCAAGGATTCCGGTTACCATGTTCTTAGATTTTTTCAGTATTGCCAAAATCTGAAAATGAAACAAACCTAAAAGCAGAATCAACTTCTGGTAATTCAAAATTCATTATGCGATGTTTATGTTTTAAAATAAATATATTTCCCCAAACCATTAAATATATCGGACCATTTAATTGTTTTAATAATTTAACTTCAGGATTTATTTCATGGTTAAATGACCATAACTGATCCGCTATGGCTGATTTATCAGTTTGTTTATACTTAATGTTACGAAAATGTTCTTTTGTTTTGGTTTCCAAATTACATTTCGCCTTTCCAATATAAACCTGATCACAATCTAAATAATTAAATTGATAAATGCCAGATTTTTTATTATTAGGAATTTTATATTTTTTAGAAAAATGTAGTAAATTTTTAATACTATATTTATTTTGAGGAACTAAAGTTATACCAACTTCTTTAAACATTTTTTGAAAATGTTTATTAACCCAAGGATGGTAAGTAAATTTTTTAAAATTATAATCGTATTATTTTTTTAATGGTAGAAATATCATTAACAGTTTTTTCGATATTTAAATTTTTCAATCTTCTTTTCTATAAAGTCTTTGTTAAAATCATTAATTAAATCAGTATTAATAATATGTTTATATTCTTTATTAAATTCTTCTTTATTCAGGGGTATATTTATTAATCTATAAATCAAACTATTAAAAACAGCAACGTGCCAACATGACATTAAATTCTCCAACTGACTCGTGTTTTTTTCCCAGTAAACCACTAGGAGTTTTCATAAACGCATGAGACAACTACCTTAATGTCGACGTACTATGCTGTAAGTACTTTAAGCCCCGGGCTTTATAGTTAACCACTATTAGGTCAATTAATGGAAATTAATTGTTCTTTCACACTGGCCGTGTGTAGGCTAAAGCATGGAAAGATAGAGTCAGACTGAAAAATTCAAGTACTTACACGTTGTAAATCGCCATTAAAGTAGTTGTCTCATGTGTTTATGAGAACTCCTTAGTGGTTTACCGGGAAAAACACGAGTCAGTTGGAGAATTTAATGTCATGTCGGCACGTTGGCCATAGTAGCTTAAGGGTTAGTGGCTGGACGGCAACCAGAAGATCCGTGGTTCAAATCCCGGCTATGGCACTGAATTTTTCAGTCTGACTTTCCATACTTTAGCCTACACATGGCCAGCATGAAAGAACAATTAATTTCCACTAAAAACAGCAAATCTATGTGAAAAAGGGTTAAAACTTGATTTATTATTTCTTATCTTCAAATCTAGAAAAGGAAGAAATCCATTAATTTCAGCTTCTAATGTGAATTTTTTAGCTTTAGAAGAATTAACACCATTTTCTTAAGATAAGTGAAGTGTTTTGTTACAAATATTTATTTGTGTAAAAAACATTTATTCTTCATTTTTTAAAAATCACATTTGATAAATGCAGTTAGTTTCTCCAGACACCGTCAGTCAGTTGTTTCTCAAAGGATTTTAGAACACTGGGCAGTGTGTTAATTGAAAAGTTGATTTCATCTGGAATCCATGTTTTCAGTTAGATAATTCCTTTGGAGCAAATGTGGTACACAACTCTCAAGTAGTCCTCATAAATTGAGGTCAGACCAGGTCAGACCAAAACCTTGAGAATTGTGGAGATCTAGTTGTGGCAACAAACTTCTGCTGGCAAACAATGTAATGTAATATTTGTTTGACATTTGGTAATTACAAGCAATGAAAATAGACTTCATCAGTCCAGAATATTAAATAAATGTATACTACATGGCAAAGCGTGGAGGTGTACCGGAAAATATGCAAACTGCAGAGATGTTTACGTGAGCTTATCACACATATACAGCAAGTCCAGTGTACGTACACTCTGTTCAGATGAACTTGTGTATAATAATTAATTGGCTAACCTACTGTATCAGACACACGGCTCTCAAGTGCTCCGTTTGTGTTTCATCACTTTCTGTATGCCAAGTTATTAATATTTTACTCTTCCAATAAACAAAGATAAATGAACGAAGCACCTGTCACTGAAGGTCAATATGCCTCAACGCTTTGTCATGTAGTACGTAAGTGGTAAGTGTATTTATATATATATATATACACACACACACACACTTAAAATATCTAATAAGTACTAATCTTATATTTACCTGCTTACTATCAGGAATGTGATTTACAATTCTTGCCTGTCTTCTTTATAAAATTCTTGCAAACAATAAAATGGATTCTTGTCAGCCATTTATTCAGTCTATTCTTTAATGTTAGTACATTCAAACTCCTTTTTTATTGTGGAAGTACATTGAAAATCTTTATACCAATTACTTCATGGTTTTTAAATGTTTTTTGTAATATATGGTATTGCATATCAATTATATTAATATTGTCTCAGGTTTATGTATTACATTTCTTGTATTATAGCTGTGTACTCTTTGATGTTAATCAAAATGTCATAAATATGTGAATTTACCACTGTTGGAATTCCCAATTTAATGAATGAATAGTGGTTTACATTGTTTGAATTTGTCAGTGTTCTAACAAATATTTCTTGAATTGTTAAAATCTATACTATTCTTGAACTACTTTCCCATAGCATTAGTCCATATCTAAGAGCACTTGTAAAAATGAGTAATAAGCCATTAATATGAAATTTTATGAAACTATTTTTAAATTTGCTAATAAAAATATCACTATGACAATTTTTTATATATTTGGTCTACATATGGATTCCAGGTTATTTTTATCTGCAATTATACTTAAGACTTTTAACTGTTCTATTTACACTGTCTGCCTGTTCAACATTTTTTAAGGTAAATAAAATATTCTCTGTTTTACTTTCATTCATGTAAAACCCATTGTTTTTGAACCAGTTTTGAGATTTTTCAATAGCTTTTGTTATAACAGCTCTTTGAAATCTTAGTGTTTAAAAAGGATATATCTTTAGTGTATACTATTGTGTGAGATAAGAATTTTGGGACATCATTAATCATAATTAAAGAAAGCAAAGGACCCAAAGCTGATCTGATGAACCTTCATTTTTTACTAATGATTACGTATAAAATGAAGCTAGCTACAGTGAAGCAATGAATATAAATATTTGTAACAAAAGACTGCACTTATCTTAAGAAAATGATGTTAATTCTTCTTTCTAATTGAGATTGATTTCACAAACAAATTGCTTACATCGTCAGTCCATCAATAAACTACGTAGTCAAGGATTCCGGTTACTATGTTATTATGTTTTTTCAGTATCAGCAAAATCTGAAAATGAAACAAACCTAAAAACAAAAATCAATTGTTGATATTTCAAAATTCATTATGCAATAGAGTCAACATGAAAAATTCAATGCCATGGCTGGGATATGAACCACGGATATGCTGTTTTCCGTCCATTATTATTATTTTAGTTGATTTCCATCAATTAACTAAAATAATAAGAGTTAAATGATGAAACCTGAGACTCAAGTACTTACAATAGTAAGTCGCCACAAACAGTGTATCTCGAATGCGAGAGCCCTTAGTGGTTTACTGGGGAAATATACGAGTCAAATGGAGGATTTAATGTCAGGACGGCACTTTGGCCATGGTAGCTCAATGGGTTAAGGCGACTGGACGGAAACCAGGAGATCCGTGGTTCAAATCCCGGCCATGGCATTGAATTTTTCATGTTGACTCAATTTATCAAAAACCTTAGCATATATACAGCTAGTGTGAAGAAATGATTAATTTCCATCAATTAACTAAAACTTCATTATGCGATGTATATTTTTTAAAATAAATATCTTTTCCCAAACCATTAAATCTGTCGGACCACTTAATTGTTTTAATAATTTAACTTCAGGGTTTATTTCATGGTTAAATGACCAAAAATGATCTGCTACGGCCGATTTATCAGTTTGTTTATACTTAATGTTAACAAAAATGTTCTTTCGTTCTGGTTTCCGAATTACGTTTCATCTTTCCAATATAAACCTGATCACAATCTAAACAATTAAATTGATAAATACCAGATTTTTTATTATTATTAATAATAATATAATACTGAAAAAATAATAGCATGGTAACCGGTATCCTTGCCTACGTAGTTTATTGATGGACTGACGATGCAAGCAATTTGTTTGTGAAATCGATCTCAGTTAGAAAGAAGAATTAACATCGTTTTCTTAAGATAAGTGAAGTTTTTTGTTACAAATAGTTATATTTGTGTAATATTTGTTTTTACTCTTAATATCTGAGATTTTTCTCTCTTGCCGATACAGCTTTCTGTCGATTTTCAAGATACTATTAAAGATTTTTGGCATTAGAGTTTCTTATTTGATACATTTTTAAGTTCCTTACAAAATATCATATTTCACACAATGAAAGGCTTTACTTAGTTCACACAGTGTTACAAAGCAAAAACTCCTTCAAATGCTCTGTGAATTAATTGTACAAGTGAGTCTACTGCAAATATGGTTGACTTTCCCTAGTAATATCCAAACCTTTGGTTTTCCTGAGCAGCTTGTCATTTCTTCTTGACCTTTGCTTCTTTTATCCTAATCCACTTTTCTCTTATGCTATATAAGAAATCTCCTATACATCTATTTTTCTGTTCTCCCCATCCCTGTTAGCATGCGTACCGCCAATATCTTTACTACACTCGCACATTTTTCTCCTGTAATTTGTTAACTCCTTACATTTTATTAGGTAATGAACAGTGCTCTCTTCGTCACCACAAAATTCACGTATTCCTACCTCATTAGTTCTTAACCCTTTTAAGTATAATATTCCTACTCTCCTCCATGCTATTCCTTCTCTTCCAGTTTTGTCACATTGATCTATATATTTTTCCCTACCCCATTCTGTCTTTAATTGCTTATAAAATTTCAAAGATGTCTTTTCTTTTATACTTTCCCATATCTCTTGCCTATCTATGTCTTGTACTCTAGTTCTCACTTCCTTCCAAAAACCGCTATAATTTATCTCCTCTGCTCTCCATAGATCTCCCATGCCTATCTTTAATATCATTCTTTCCAATTCTGACCACCAACTATTTGTATTTTTAATGCCTTTCTATTGCTTCATGCACAGATTCAATAAATCCCCTTTCTGCCCTTTAATACACTTATACCAGAATTTCAGTATTCTCTCTATTATTATTCCTCTCCTTTTTGTATTACCTAGCTCTAATAATGCCACTGCTCTTGGTGCCGATTTTGGCAGCCCTAGTAGTTTTCATTACTAAAAATTATTTACCTATTAAACATCACACAATTCTCTCTCTTGGTTCGTTCTTATTGGAGCAGCCTTCAAATGACTTGATAATGGACAACAGTCAACGCAGTGATGCTTGTCATGGACAACAGTGGACGCAGTGCTTGCCACAAAAATACCGATTTGTATTGCCATTGTCACAATGTATCGTAAAATTGAAATGTGAAGTTGCAGACGTGTTTCTAAGTCAATTTGTTACAAGTCGTCATAATGTTGAAATGTTCAAACTACCACCAAAATTTAAATTAAATGTACCATATAACTTTTACATAATACTGCATGGGTTCCCTTCCTTTCTGAATTCCTAGAAGCAGCACTCGCATAATTCCCACCCCAGTGTTTTCGAGAAAATTTTTCAATAAAAAAAGGGAGGGACTTATGCAATAAAAGATATTCCCATATTTAAATTATTTTTAAAGCCATAAATGTCTTTTCATTCAAATTTGAAAATTTCATTTTTACTCTTTCTACATAATTAAATGTACCCATATATAAGTTCCTATGTTATAATCCGTTAGAGGTATGTCACTCATAAGCGTCAGAGCCTTCTCCTCATTAATTAACCTTTAATGTTATTTCATTAACTGATTCTACGAGGTACGTCAGAAAGTAAGTTCTCTTTGGTAATAAAATTAAATTGTGTACAGATACAGAAACATTATTTATTGCACAAAATTCTACAACCCCTAAACTACTTTTCAACATAACTGCCGAAATTTTGCAGGCATTTGTCATAGCGAGGTACAAGTTTTTGTATACCCTCTTCATAGAAGTTTGCCGCCTGTGTCTTCAACCAGTTGGAAACATTTTCTTTCAGCTCTTCGTCATTGTTGAAGTGTTGACCGCCAAGGAAAGATTTGAGATGCAAAAGCAGATGAAAGTCGCTATGAGCGAGGTCAGGGCTGTACGGGAGGTGGTCAAACACGTCCCAGCCAAATCTCTGTAGGATGTTTTTCATCGCATTTGCAGTGTGTGGTCGTGGATTGTTATGAGGAAACACAGTACCTTTTGACATCACAAATTTGTCATAAAATTTGAATTGGTTTCACTTTCCTAGCATTCAGAAAAGGAATCACAGATCTGATTTCACAAGCGGCGGGATTTTCAATCAACATTGACATTGTAAACAAGCACAAGAAAGCATACGTGGCTGACAGTGATCTCACAATGGCGCACAGCGCTGCAGCGTAGATAAATTGAAACAGAACTTACTTTCTGGACGTCCCTTGTGTATCTATTTGTAACAAATATTTAATTTTCATTTTGTTATATCTTACTCTAAAGGAAGTTAATGTTTTTCACTGATCATCATTTCACTTATACTTCTGGATTATCTTACAGATGTACTGGTTGCAAATATTTTGTAAAAAATTGATTAATATTAATTGTTATTGTTGAATTTGTTGTAATTTTTTTTTTTCATTTATACTATGAGAGAAATTGGGGATTAATTAGGTTGAAAAATCTGCATGTTCTATAAATTAATATCCTCACTTATCCATGCTTACCAGTAAAATGTATGGGAGCAGAGGCATTACAACTTTATGGATGGATTAAAGATTTTACGACTTTTCACTATATACAGAAATAATTAAATTCTGTTGCTTTGTATTGAAATTTGTTGATGTTAATTGGTATACCTACATTGCTGTGGTAAGCCAGAGCTTATTTGTAAATTCATCCTTCACCACAATAATGGTTCCCCTTCACTGGGTTATAATAAAGTCAAGATTTAATATTATGGGCTTTAACATTTTATTACACCACTAGGATCCTTTAATGTTAAAAACCAGTAAATGAGTGCAGTCGTTCTGTAATGAATAACATAAATTATAGTCAGCTCCCGCACAAAAATTGTGATGTTATTCACATTTAATGGTTGCATGTTTTAGTTTTTCAGTTTTTGTGTTGGCTTTTGTTTATGTTGCACATTATGAAGTATAAAAATAGACTAGGAATCCATGTAGAGCCTAAGAAGAGCTTTTCTTTTCCTCATTTAGTACAGGTTTATTTGCAGTACCAAGAAGAATTGCAGCATGTATGACGGAAAGAAGGATTTCAAGGATTCATATAACATGGAATCCTGTTATTTTGTAAAATCAGATTAGGGGTTAAATTTGCATTCTGAACACTTCATTGGAAGAAGGGGCTAATAACCTCCAGCAGGAATGAATGAAAGGAAAGATTGGGATGTGTGGTGCAGCAGATTTTTCCTATAATTTCCAGGTAGAGTATCCCTGGAAGCTCCTTTAATGCAAACTGCTTCCTCCAGTCATATCAAGAAGAATGGACAGAAAAGTTTGTGTATTTTAGTTAATTGATGGAAATAAATCACTTCTTCATACTAGAGGCTAGGATTTTTGATAGAGTCAACATGAAAAATTCAATGCCATGGTCGGGACCCGAACCACGGATCTCCTGGTCTCTGTCCAGTCGCCCCAATCCACCGAGCCACCATGGCCAACGCGCTGTACTGACATTAAATTCTCCATTTGACTCATATATTTCCCTGGTAAACCACTAGGAGCTCTCACATCCGAGATACACCGTTTGTGGCGACTTACTATTGTAAGCACTTGAGTCCCAGGCTTCATCATTGTCTTTTCGCCTGCTGGTCATATCGGGTCTTCATCTGGTACTCCCTATCGGAATGTGTTGACGGGCCATCTCATGTGCATTTTACATGCGATCCACGAGTTTCTTAACTGAGACAATTGCTGGATGTGCTGGCCCAGGGTGCTCCAATACATCAGGTCACACTGAAGACTCAGTTCTATGCCGAAGACGAAACTAGCTAGCGTCATCTCAATATATATAATTAATGTTCTCTAACATTAAGTCACATCGGACGAAGTTATCCGGTGGTGTCATGCGTAGACGAACGGTAGGTTAATAGAAGTTTCAACCTAACCTCCCAGTCCCTCTAGAGGTACGCCACGATCTTCAGGTGCTCTTTAAGTGTCTTGATGTACCGCTCGACCATGCCGTTTGACTGTGGGTGTAGAGGCCTCTTGCGCGAATACTGCACTCCAAGTTCGCTCTAGCGCATCTCTCAACAGCTTTGACTTGGAAGTTATTAACCTGATCACTGCGTAGTTCCAGCAGTATTCCAAAGAGGAGAAATAGTTCTTCCACAAGGCAGTCCACGATTGTCTTGGCCTTCTGGTTTGGTACGGCGTACACTTGCAGTCACGTATTTGTTGCCCTTGTTGGACAAGGGGGACGGTCCAGCAATTTTGATAGGGATACGCTCGAAATGTGCTCCCAAATTATACTGCTGCATGCGGACCTGAGTTCTGCTCCGAGGGCCGCGAGTTAACGATACGAACATGAAATGGCGGCACCATTTCTCAAGATCACTCTTAGCTTCCACCAGTAGTGTCCCTGCCCGATCTTTCGTTTGGATCCATGATGCTTTCCAGATCAACCCGCATATGCTTACTTCCTCCATGGTCTCCGTAATTTACTCCAGAAAAAGCAACTGTTCTCTCCATCAAGTGACAAATCACGAATAGCACCTCGTCCTTGAGCCTAAGTAAGTCTTACCAGTAGAACTTAAACACACTACCCTTCGGTGAGATGTCCTTCCGCATGGTATTCTTACTGCTTCCACTTTTCTGAGGAGCTGCACCAAATCAAAATCAGCCCGCTACTACCCCCTCATGACTGCACTATCCCATCCACCCGCAGGCACTGCCGAAACAATGGATACAGCTGCAACGCGCTCATTCGCGTTTGCCCTTGAAACGGTACTCTCTTCCTCGAGTTGATTAATTAACTGTTAAGGAATATATAGAAGATTAATTGAATGTTAAAGGAATATATATATATATATATATATATATATATATTAATTGAAACAAATATCTTGTGTGTAGTGTCAAGTTTGTTACGGGTTCTGAATCGGTGGGATTTTTTTTCTCCCCTAGGAAAGCTGACCGCAACCATAAATTTTAAGCGTCTCACCCGGCGTTTAGTTTCAAACATAGTTTGACAGGAAGGGGACATTTTGGGTGGTCTAGAGTGATGTTGTCGTAACTGGTACTCCATATGTGTTCTACCGACCAACCAATTAAAAATAATGAACTGAAGAGGGAAGCGAAATGTTATATGAACTATCTGGGAACAAAGACATATCTAAAGCAGTCGATGGCTGAGAGCCGAGCTGAACCGTCGTGACAGAAATCGCGTTCATTAAGGTTATTTTGGCTACTGTGGCCTAAACTGAATGGACGAGTAAACTAGAGAAATCGCGTTCAATTAAAGGTAGTTAGTAGCTGGGTGCCAATCCGATGAGTCGTGTTATAGACACGGGAGTACAGCCACGCCAGCGCGAAGCCTACCATTCAGAGTTCGCCTAATTAACATGTATTTCGAGAGTAATTGAAATACAACCGATCGTCATAAGAGAATTAACCTGTGTTTCTTTCCAAGTACCCTAACTGATCCACCCAAAACGCCCTGAATCAAGAGATCCTTGCCACAGATCCTATATTCACGAATATTAGGATAACTCCGAGAGCAGCCGAGGACATCGATATTTTTCAAATTTTATTGGCGATGCTGACGACCCTAGGAGTCAAGCCCCTGCCAAATGATTGAGCCGAACTCAGTGGCAATACTCACTCAACACCCTGACATGCCACACCCTAGAGCAGCACAGTCAAGGTCTTCTCGTAAAAGTATCTGTATTGGAGTGGCTTCTTTCTTTCTGATGTAAAATACTTTTGGTCTCTGTGGACCCAACTAGCTATCAGATCCTCCAGGTTCTTGAAAGTTAATTGCCAAGTGAAAAGTGGTCAGTCCGGTGGGATGACTGACTTTAAAGTACTTTAGCAAATGTTCCAACGCCTTCACGGCTGCCAGAATCTCACGCCGGGTAACGGAGTTCCTTTCTTATTTAGAGAGTGTCCTGTAGTAGGCTATTACTCATGTCCACGGATCTGGAGTAACACGCCTACAATACCGCTGTCGCTAGCATCAGTGTCCACGATGAAATCGCTGCCCGGTTGTAATAAATCTAAAACTGCTACACATCAGAGTGGTAAGCTAAGGCCCTGGAATTCGCCCTCGGCCTCTTCCTGTACATGTAAGGTCGCTGTTCTTCCGTCAGAATGATAGGGTTTTGTAATATTGAAGAAGCTTCTGATGCCTTAAAACCTTCTTTAATAGCTGCACGGACCCAGAAAACTGCGCAATTCCCGCCTATCTTTGATAGCCTTAGACCTCTTCGAATCCGTGCAACCCCCCTCCCCAGTTGATGAAACTATGTGGCTCCAACAGTGAAACTCTTGCACAGAAGCTGGCCTTTTCGCGTTCAGCTTCAGGTTGGCTGCGTGGAGTTTCAGCATTACCTTTCTCAGGTGCTCCAGACTCTTTGATTGAGCTACCAATCACATTGATATACAGGTATAGAAGACAGACGTAAGCCAAGCTCCTCGTCACCGACTCCATTAATCGCTCGAGGTGGCCGGTGATTTGCAGAGATCAAAGGGCTTAATCGTAAACAGTCAAACCACTTGGCCCGACGAAAATGACATCATGTCATACCTTACACTATCCAAATTTCAAATTCACGGTCGAGAACTATTGGACAGCAGAAAGTGTGTCCAAGGTGTGTTATCCCGCTTCTGACTTCAGTGTGACTCAAATGACAATTTGAAGTTGCGGTAAACACACTTTATTTGTTACTAGCATTGATAGCCCAATGCTAACTTAAAATCATTTGTACCTTTTTACAAGTACACGAGAGTATACACGTCAGTCTAATGTTCCTTTATGTCTATTGCACATACCAACTTCCACAGACCGAATTTTTCGATGCGCATGCATTTCCCTTTTACACTGCTCTGAGACTGACACAATAACTGGCGATACCGGTCAACTCGCAACTAGCAATTGAACTGAACTGCATGCTCACTCGCTCGCTCGTCGTGCTGGCTGTATTTAGCTAGAAGGTTTTTGCTGCGTGCCCACTCGTTAAGGGTTTTACCGCAGGTAAGGTATTATTTGGGATGTTGTAAGGTGACATGTAGGTTTTTAGGTTAGTATTATTGTATAAGGTTACAGTGATTGTACCTTGGGATTGAAAGGACAGTATGCAATGCCTAGCACCCTGGTGTTTACTGTTTCAGATTAAGACTGGAAAAATTTTGATGTCAAACAGCTTAGGAGAATTATGTGGAGCTCAGCTTTAGCTGCTGTTAGGACTAGCTCCTGGGTTATCTTGGGTGCCCGCAAGCCATGCGGAGTACCCGATGTAAACTAGAGCGGCGTCTAGTGGGTTCATAATCTCCCAATGATCTGACAAGGGCGCTTCTATGATTAGGTAAACTGGCGTATCATTTTGATGCCCGGCGCCTGGTTTCATCTTCCACGTATGGAAGACGCGAGGTTTCATGAAGCAACCTGGCGGGAAAGTAGCGGCCCACAGAATAGGTAGACCGTAGTCCTCTATTCTGTGCACGTTGAAGCCATGCCAACCAAATATCTGAGGCCATGTCCCAGATTTCGCAGGCATAAAGCATGACAGGAATTACCAGCGCTCGGAAAAGGTATAATCTCAGGCCAAACGGCATCGAGGTCGACTCCAGCATTGGATACACGGAAGCAATTGCTCCCTGTACCCTTGCCGCTAGGTCCCTGATGTGCTGGCGAAAGGTTAGGCCCTTATCCAAAGTAACTCCTGGGGGTGTGGCGCTTTGTATAAAGTATGGCATGGCTTTTTTCCGGATTTACGGACATCCGCCAACGCCTACACCACTGTTGTGTGAGACGGAGGTGTTTCTGTATAGGGTTGAAGGTTCTGAGGATGCTTGTCTTTGCAGAACAGAAGCACGTCGACAGCGTATTGTGTCATTACAACTCGTGGCTCGGTGGGGAAGTCTGCCATAAAGACATTGAATAGTGTGGGGAATAGTACAGAGCCCTCGGGAAAACTGCAGGCTGGCTCTAGCACTCCGCTTTTATAGTCAGCGGGATGTGAAAGAGATGTTTCCGGAATCCCAAATTTCTCGAATCGAATAAATGGAACCGAAATCTGATGGTCTAGAAAAAAACAATGCACACAACTAATGGACTACTTCCGTGTCGTGATGATAGCTAGTTGCTGTCCTTGAATTTTCCTTATTTTGCGTTTCTTTTTGGCAAACAGTAATGGGGTGACCACACTTAATACGTTTGCGGCAGGCACTTGTCGCCTCCTTGAAATTACGGCATCAAAATGTGAAGTGAACTCCTTTCAAAGTGTTAGTACACAATTGCTTACGTGGTATGTATAGTACCTCAGTAATAGATCATACTCTCCCCTCTAGATTGGTCACTTCGTGTGTATTAAGGGTTACGATGACAGGTTTCATGTAACACTTGTACAGTTCAATTGGGGGAGGGTGTTTTAAAGCGCTCAACCTCAAGGTAGTCAGCGCCTTTTAAAAACAAACATTACTGCTAACCATAAGGTATATAGATATAAAATCTAAACAATCATGGCAAAAGCCAGATTTAAACATTGGCATTAAATATAACAAATATGAAAGATAAATATAAAACATAACCATAAACAATCATGGCAAATGTAAATGCAAAATAGAACAAGGCCAGGAGTGATTAAATCTTAGTGTATATTTCGTTAAATCCTAAAACCGACCCCACGAAAAATATCTGAATATCTTTTCGACCACTTTATAATCCGCCAAAACCTCTTCCAAGCTTACCGACAGCTGCAAACACTCCCGATGATGTGCTAGGAAAAAATGCTCTAGCAGCAAATGATGGACCAATTGAGCATTATTACAAAGCGGGAAAACTGCGGTTTGACTCAAACTTCCAATTTTCTTTCCTTAGTCTAAGGTTTTAAAGTGGTCTATTAAATTACAATAAATCCCTGCTGTATTTGGAGGACTTCCTATTTCCTTTCCAAACTGCCCTGAACCACTTTTCTCAAACGTCAGGCATTGCATACCAAAACCTGCTAAAATATTAAAAGAACATGCCAACTAAGTACGCGCGTATCATATTTCATATTGCAAATTAATAATTTATATGTTACATTGACGTTTTACGCGTATGGCAATCATTTAAATGTTGGATATATTATGGGATTTATACATGGTAAAGGTTTTACCGTTTGTCTGCAAGGGTTTTTCATGTGATTGCAACATACGAAATATAGTGCATTCGCATGATTTTACCTGAAATTGAATTAAAATACACTGTAAACATATAGACCAGTGTTTCTCAAAGTGGGGTCCACGAGGGGGTCCCTTAATTTAAGTTACAATGTTGAATTAAAGCTATAGAAACCGTAAAATTGTATTTACTGAGTCACTTATCAGCTCGGTGCCGAACTAGATAGCTTTTACTTGACATTTTTATGCAACTATGTCGTAACGATGTAACGCAGCTGAGATGTGCAATCAACGTAACAGTTGGGAATGTGTAGTGCAGCGTTATAATAGCAGCGACACAACCGTACTGAGCGAGAGCGGCTAGCTGCGGTGCGGGTGAAGTCAGCCTAGCCTGCGCTCGCAGGTCTGGGTCAGCGCTGTCACTGTCACCGGCTACACAACATACCGTCGTTCTCACTACGTTGTAGTGGAGGGGGAACGCGGATGTACGCGTAGGGGCTTTTTAATTCATTACCTTTCTTAATTCAACATTCAGAATACCGCAAAGATACAAAATATATACTTATAATCAAAATTATTAAAAACATGTTTATGACTATTAATGGACCTCCGGTACATATGTGGAACCCAGAGGATTACATAAAAGAATGGATAAAAAGTCATATGCATGTTGAGGACAACCAAAGCAGGAAGGTGAATCTACAAGATCAGAATTCTGATCGGTTCTCCAGCATCTGGAAAACATTTTGGGTGTGCGTTCCCCCACTATTTTTTGCTAGGAATACGGCCCAGCTGATAGTGTTTGATTGTCCTGACAGCTTCTAATTGTGAATGTCCAAGTCGTGTACTGACAGGCTGTTAACAGCCAGAAGGTTTTTGCTGCGTACCCACCCAGGTTTTGGGTCTGACCGCAGGTTGTTAATTGTGATATTTGTAGGATGGTGTGATATTTTTGTTGAGGAAATTTTGTTGAGGTAGCTTTTTGCTCCTCTTTAATTTTGTACAGGATGCCAAACCGCTAATTGTGAATCGTGAGAATTAAATCCCGTCGTTCAGCATGAATCGTTGGTTACAGACTGGATCAATTAAATCTAAGTCTACAATAACTGGCGATCAAGAGGCAAATTGTAGTAGTGAGCCTACTACTACAACTATATATATATATATATATATATATATATATATATATATATATATATATAAACGTACTGTCCAATGACGCAATGGAGCCTGCTAAGCTACAAAGACATTTAGAGACGAAACATCTGGATTGCCTTGGCAAGACACTTGATTATTTTCAAATAAAAGGCAAAGAGATGAAAATGAGTAAATCTGGAATAGAAAAAATGTCTACTGGAACCAGTAGTGAAAAAGAAATACTAGCTTCCTATGAAGTAGCGCTATCATTGCTAAAAGTGGAAAGCCTTATGACAATGCAGAGGAATTAATATTGCCTGCAGATAAAAAGATGTGTAGCATAATGATTGGTGACTCAGCTGTCAAAGAGCTGAACACATTCCCACTATCAAATGAATCAGTTAAACGTGGAATTATTGATATGTCTCAAAATGTCCTGGACCAGCTAATTATGAGGTTATAATTGACAACAATGTATCTTTACTTTACAACTTGACGAAAGTACTGATTTCACTGACAAGTCTCATTTATTAGCGTTTGTACATTACGAACACGAGAAAGAGCTGCTTGAAGACCTATTGTTTTGTAGGGAAGTCTTGATAATACTGCTGAGGATGTCTTTAAGACACTAGATGGATTTGTTTCACAGCAAGGTCTTCAGTGGAAAGTTTGTGTAGGCGTGAGTACCGACGGAGTCGCAGTGATGTCTGGATACAACATTGGATTGAAAGCTCGATTTCAAGCTGTCAACCCTGAGAGTAAATGGACTCATTGATCGATACATAGACGGGATTTGGCTGTAAAAATTCCGCCATATTTGAAGGGAACATTAGAAGACTTGGTTGAAATTTTGAACTGCATTAAAGCCTGTCCTCTTAACTCACGGATATTCAAGAAACTATGTGAAGAAATGGGAAGTGAACATAAAGAACTGTTCTTGCACACAGACGTTCGCCAGCATTTTTATGGAAATGTTCTTTTACGATTTTTTGAATTACGTGATGAAGTGAAGCTATTTTTTGAAGACAGCAAGAAAAGTTTCCCCTCAGCGAACGACTTGTTCACTTTGAATGGTTGTGCGAAGTGGCATATGTAGCTAGCATCTTCTCATACTTAAATGAACTAAACCGAAAATTGCAAGAACCAAAACCAGATGTTTTCACGGTTCATGAGGAAATTGAAGCAATGAAAACTTCAAGCGTGGAAAGGTCGTGTAGAAAAGGAAACCTTAGGCTCCTTTCCTATTTTGAAATAGTTCTGACTTGAAGAAACTTTGCCTAAAAATATCGAAGAAGCCATAGTAGAACACCTGAATGGCCTATCAAAAACTTTGAGGAAGTGCTTTCCAGCACCGGCAGATGATCAGAATGAGCGGATAAAGTATCCTCTCCAGAAAAAAAAAAAAAAAAAACATAGGCAGCAGCACTGATAGCCTTGCGGAAAAAGAACAGAACAACTAATATATTTATTTAACAGCAAAGGATAAAAGGTTGTATACCAGGAAAATGAAGTTGCAAAACTTTGAATTCTGGCGCAGAGTAAATTTAATAAACTTGCTACCAAAGCACTTAAGTATATTGTGCCCTTCCCAATGACCTATCTGTGCGAGAAACATTTACAGTGTTGTGCAACATCAAGCCATTGAAGAGAAACAGACTTGCCAATGTAAAAGCTTACTTAAGAGTAAAAATCACCAACATTTTGCCCAGCTTAACTGAGCTTATTCAATTAAAAAAACATCTGCACTGTTCACATTAATACATTCCAATGAACAAAATTTCAAGCTTTTTCCATATAAACTGATTTTTTTAGTAACCCAAAACTAACTTTGTTGAAATGGTTAAATGGTGGATTCAGAAAATTATGAATAACTTTTTTATATGTACAAAGATGGTTTATTTACATGGAAAACAGATTCACCTTTATAGCATGTTATGCCTAATGCAGCCTAATGTTTTTAATCCTTGGGCAATTCAAAGAGTGGTATTTCAAATTTTTACTGATGCAAGGCTAAAGTTAAATAAAAACCTAGTTAGGCAAACTTGTATAAAATTTAATTCAAAGTGAAAAAATTAAAAAATAAAGTCTTAAAATATATAGTTTTTATTTTAAATACATTTTATACACAAGTTTATTTTATTTAGTTTACCTTTAACTTTTTAAATTATTTTTAATTAAATTTAAAGTTAAATATACAAGAAAATAGCTTAAATTGTACATACAGTAATTATTTAAGTTCCAGTTATAAAATTCAACCAAAAGTCGACTCGTTCATATAAACTGAGTTGCCAAACGATGGGGGTCAGCGAACAAGTTGTTAGATGATAAGGAGGTCCTTGAGGCAGAAGAGTTTGAGAAACACTGATAAAGACCACATTGGAATATATACGTCAAATATGGCGTCCTCTTTGAATACGACGGCTCGATTTCATCGTATGTAGTCCGTTTTGTGCTCTCATCAGTTGTTATTCTATCTCCATTGAATGGGCGTCACTGAAAAGGTCAAAAGCAACAAACACCTACTTTGCAAGTCAGGAAGCCCATGTCGAACACCGCTGAGCCAGCGATTTCAATGAGCTACCGGAGTCCGCCGCAGTTAGTTGCTTAACCTTACACTTATCCTTAGAGCTATTATATTACCGTAGGATTTATATTTCTGTGCTCGTTGGCGTTCTTTTTTTAACTTTTTTTTTTTACGTTGTATTGTTGTTCTGTGGCATTTATGATTCAGTCAGATGTATAGTCCATGGCTATGTCAAATTAACATATCGTGTTTTGTAGGTGTGGTAGTTGTTTTACATTATCTAGACTCAGTGTTTAATGGTATGTGTTACTTATGTTGTGATACTTAAAGATTTATAAAGGATTAAAGGAATGACAACTCTTACATGGCGTTAGATACAAATTATTAACAAGAAAGGTTGTGTGGACAAGTAGGCCAGGAGGTTAATGTGCTGTCATGTTGTGCTAAAATGAATTTGTTTGGAGTGAGCGGGATATCTTTTTCTTTTAGATGTCATGAACCAGAATGCTAAATGATGGAGTGTGGCCCATATGGGTGGTGACAGCGGGAGTGGTGCTGCCCCTTTTTGCTGTGATGGTGGCATGTGTATGCTGCAGAAAAACCGAACCAAAGTAAGAATATGTTGACATTTCAATGGAGAATTAAATAATTATTCACTCAATCGGCTGTTCATCCATAAGCATATACATGATATAGTCAGATCGTATAAAAATACAAAAAAAAAAAAAAGATAAAAAGAATAAACTTTAAAAGTAGATAGATAAAAAAATACAGAATATTTTTAGATATTCCCAGATACTAATATAAAATGTGTGTAACATGACTTATTTAATTTACCAATTTTTCCTAAATTATTGTTGTAGTAAGAGGTTCTAAATATTAATCTGTACTATACAGGTAGTTAATCAGCAGTAAAAATTCTACACCAACTCTTAAAATATTTTTTTACATCTAATTTCTTTCAGTATTTATGACAGTTTGTTGTATAGTTTTGTACAAGTAAATTATGTGCTATATTCATCCAATATGGTGTCATGACTACTGCTGTTTAATCAATGCTGTTTCTTTCACAATGATTATGCCTATAGTTGATAAATTGGAACATTGGAAATTTGTTTCTTTGGAAGGTGGAGATGTACATTTTAACTTTAAATATATATGCAAAGAACGGTAATATCCTCAAAAATTTAGATAGCATTTTACAAAATTCAGTTCTCGTCATTCAAGCACTTATTCCCAGTACTCCTTTCCACATTTTAAGGATAGTTTCACCTATTTTGTAACATTGGTTAAAGTTTTAAAGCTGCTAACCAGTTGTTATGGCTATTCCATAACATTAAAATGAGTACAAATGCTTGTAGAGGGGAAGAAATTTAATGATGCCATGCGCTGAGATTATTACTAGTACTGGCAATACTACAACTATGGCTAAAATTAATGCCTGGTCTTAAGGAGTAATGACAACAATCATTTTAACTACAAAGTTATAGAATAGCCCTAAATGTCAGGCTTTCTAAACAGTATATAATACCATACGTAAGAAGACTGGATATATACAAACTACATCATTTGACTTCTTTTTCCCCTATTACTCTCAAAGCAGAGTATGTTTGGTTCAGGTTTGAGGTCAGCTTCTCAATATTGGGTGTTCCATTGAAAACATTAATCTATACACATTCCTAAGAGTTTAATACCGTTTGTGTAGGTAATGGTTTTGTTTCAAATTCTATGCAACATACACAGCTTCATAATTTAAACCCTAAGTTTATTATTACTCTTGCATTCCAACATTCTCTCCATTACATTTTAATAGGCCATTTGAAATTTGTGCACATTTATCACTGCAATGCTACTTGAGATACAGACTAACAAATAAACATTCTTTACTAAATGTTTAATATTTTTCAGCTAACATTGTTTATATGGGTAATGGTTTTGTGTTGAAGTTCTGTATAAATCAACATATATTCCTTAGATGGCTAAAAGCAGCAAACTTCCATATCTCATGGCAAAACCAAACTAACTAAATCACATGGAAGTGATTTCAGTTCCTTTAAAGTATGTTTTAGATAACATCTGAGCACTTAAGGTAGTGACACACCCACATTATCTTTTTAATCACATTCCTTGATACAAAAGTCACAATATCAACAAACCACACCATTTCCTGTCAAAGTGCATGCATATGGTTGACTAGTAACTCAAGTTCAGGCATTGATATCTACTAAAATATGTTACCACTGTTGTGGGGCCTTAAACCACAAAGCATAGTCAAGAGATTAAGGGCCCTAGGTTGCAAAGTGTAGCTGAGAGCTTTTTGTAAGAGGAATAAAGAAACAGTTACATGAAATAACATTTGGGTATAGCCATAGGATCTGTGAAACTAAATCCCATATATGCTGCTTGACTGGTACTAAACGTCCCCTACAATGCCTATGCAGAACTAGTCAGTATCTTGAGATATGGAAGACTTGCAGTCTAAAATAAATTGCTCGAGTATTTTCTGTGCTCATTACCAGTTCCTTCTTTATATCTCTTTCCACTAGGTGTTCCATTTTTTTTTCTTTTGTTGAAAGGAAAGATGTATTTCATCTGATGAATTTCTATGCAAATCATTTATATAAACACTTAGAGGACCAAGCACTGGATCTTGAGGAACACCTGTGTTGAATTCATGAGTATTTTTGTGCTCTTTTCTATTATTTCTACAAATTTATTTCAGTTGCTGAGATAAGAACAAAACTATTCTTTTTCAGTTCCCCTTACACCATATCATTCTGGTTTTGCACAAAATTCTGTACCCAGTGACATAAAATCAAGTGTTATATGATAGTCTCTTAGGAATTGTGTAGGTAGGACATCTTAGTGTAACCTGCCTTTGACTCTGGGTTTTAGGTTTCTTTTAGTTTGCCCTATGTAGCAGAGTCAAAAACCGTTTCAGAAACATCAAATTGAAACAGGAAGGTAAGTCAGCAATAGCATTTCACTTTTGGAAAGAAAACCATGACGTTGACCCAAATCTGAACAAACTGACAACATAGGGGTAGAGCACCTGGCTGCTGTGCGAGGGGTCCAGGGTTCAATACCCAGCAAGGGGTGGGGATTTTTCTCCAACCAAGATGCTTCCCCAGACTCCAGAAGTATGAGAGTGCGAATGTGTGTGTGATCTAATGCTTAAAATTCCAAAAGTACCAGCAACCCAACGTATATGAGTCAACACCATCGCCAATAGGCAATATGTTCCAAAGGAGAATTAATTGCAGTTAAAGGTGGGGTATAAATGAAAAAAGAACGGAGGAATGAACTTTGGAATCCCATCAGTAAATAATTTGATAAAGAAGTTCATAGTCCCACCACTAGAAAGAAGGCAGCAGTCAACAACAGCAGCACATGATAGTCTGACTTTCGAGGTTGAAAATGGAAGCAACAGGTTCCAAAACTATTCTCTCTCAAAAAAAAAAGTAAGTAACGGTGTGTTTAAAACCAGACAGGTAGTTTTTTCAATTAATTAGGACTCATTTACTAAATTCCTCCTAACATGCATAATTTTTTAGACAACTTAATGATACTGGCCTGTGGTTGTCTATATTAGCTTTTTCCCTTTCTTAAATATTGGATTATTTTAGCAGTTCTTAAGTGCTAAGGAAAGAGCATAAAAAAGATGGAGATTTATAATGCACATAACACAGAGTATTAGTAATATTCCCTTAACACATTTTCCAGATAGTATCAGGGGTAAAGTTTGTGCACCAGTCATCCAAAAAAAATTTAAGCCAGTACACCGTGATACCACCTCAGTGGCACTGTCCAATGCAAAGTAAGTCCCTGAAAGAATGCGTTCCCTTACACAGTGGAACAAGGACACTGAATGTGTGTGACAGGGAACGTATGTTACACAAGGAGCAGAACCGTTAAAAAACATGTGCCGTATTCACTCTCTACACTAAAACGAGAAGATTCATTCACAAAAGTAGAAGTCGTCAGAATGTTTTTGAATGGTCTGTAACTGAACTGAAGTAAACTGCCGAGGCAGGGTTTAGGAACCTTCTCCAACCCTCGGAGACTTTCTTTTCTGTGGTATACTATATATGCAAGCAAGCATTTGCTGCACTGACAAAACGTGCATGTGTGTGGCTCAATGTTAACTTAAGGATTTGTTAAGCCAGAAGCGCTGCATTTGGAGTTCAAGCCGTGCTTTTTATTTTTTATGGAGGTGACCATGTGATTGTTGTTGCATCATTTAAAAGCATGCATTTTATCATTCTCCAATTATTTCTTATATCCGTGTAATGGAAGATTTATTACTGCTTCCTTTGTGCAAGTTTTTTTATAATTAATTATTCTCTGTTTAATTAAATAGCACTGAATATAGCTGCAGTGACTTTTAGAAATTAAGAGACGTCTAAGCATTGCAGCTGCGTTATGCACACTAGAATGAAACAAATTTATGAACAATATGTTTAAATATTGCATGAGAAAACTATTTTATTGTACTAAACCTAATGTTTTTTTTTTGTTTGGATTATTCAAACCTTAAAATTATCATTGTTCTTTGCATTTGCATGCCCCTTTCATCTTAAACATACACACACACAAACACACATACAAAGCTGAAACTATTTTACAGAAAACATCAAACCCAGCACTATTTTACTATAGTCAGTGATGTTACACACTAAGCTGTCTGTGCGACTGGCAACATATGTCTTCTAAGGTATATTTAATGTTTTCCAAATGTATAGGAATGCTATCTCATGGTTCATTGTCACAGTTAGGTCATGTCTTTTGACACAGTATTTATGTAAAATTAAAATTATGTTCATTGTATTGCAAAGAATAAATAGTGGAATAAAACTACATAAAATAATTGTTTTTGAGTTAGTATAGTTAATGCAATCGCAGAGATAAATAGATTTGATGTGGGCTGAAACATAAACAACAAAACCAAACCAGAATAATAAAAAGACAATATACAAAACTAATTCCTTTCTTGGAATTGTTGAAAACAGTGTTGTTATAATAAATTAAATTTAAAGGGAGTCGATTAATGAACTAAACAACACTTACTTTTAAATTTTTCCGGTAAACATGTTTCAGAGACTTTGCCTCTATCCTCAACCGGCCATCGACTGGTTCTCATTGGTGTAGTTGACGATATTTTGTCATAGGTCTCCTCTGGTGGCAGTTCAAGGAACTTGCTAAACAAATCTTTCTGGGGGATGTCAAAATTGAATACTTTATTCCTATTTTTTGAAATGAAGATTTGTTCCCATCTGGGTAGTTCTTGTTTTCCTGATGTATGTTTTAGTAGTTTTGGTTCTGGATTTATGTTGTGTTTTTTTTTTTTTTTTTTTTTCCAAAAATGTGTGGCAGCTGCTGATTTTTCTAATTGTTTATTAATATAATTGTTTCTAAATTTCTTTTGGTTTTTTCAGTATAAATTTGACTACAGTCACTGCATTCAATTTGATATATACCAGATTTTTTGTTAGATGGAATGGCATCTTTGATGTTTGAGAAAATTAGGTTTTTTAAGGAGAAATGGTTGACTGGTGCTAGTTTAATGTTTTGTTTTTTGAAGACTTTTTTGAATTTATCATAGGCCCATGGATGGTAAGTGAATTTTTTGAAAATCATATTAGTTTCTGTAGCTGAGAGGGTTGTGGAAAAATTTAAAAGGAAGTGTTGTTTAGTGTCATTAATCGACTCCCTTTAAATTTAACACAAAATTAACTCTAATCACGTGTGTTCATAAAACGTTGAATGAAAGTTTGCAATACACCAACATTTTGTTCTCTCATCGTGTTAATGACAATGCAGAACTACTTAAGTAAAATTTGGGTATTGGAGGTTAGTAGTCTGCATCTTTATTTTCCTGTATAATTTTTACTACTGGTTGGAAATTAATTCATATAACCTAAAAAAAAAAAAAAAAAGAAGCCACATTAACAACTCAAAAAATGGAATATTTCTTTTACTTTTACTTAAATTGACAATATTCAGCTGTACACGGTGTTCATTTTTATTCGTTATTTCCCGCCCTCCAATTGAGCAAGAATGACATCATAGTTGACTGGTGAGTTTATCTTGAAGTCATAATGCCCTCTATGGAGAAGAAGCGGTAATTTTTGTGGAACAGTAAACAAATTACAGCGCTCTCATTGTGGTTGCTCTGGTAACTAATACAACCAGCTTCCCCTGGATATGAATACAGACCACCCTGTCTTCATGGTTGAATGCTACTTTTGTACCGGCACTAAAATTGGTGTGACCTATAAATATAATTTAAACCGCTGCATAGAGGAGTTTATGCAATGCTAGCTAGCATTCAGACAAGTACCTCGGAGCGTAATGTTGTCAAAAGTGTTCAGGTACCGTCAAATTGACATACTTTTGTTTGCAACATAAACATCTTACGTTTTATCAGTATACGATGTAAATTGTTTGTCATTCTCATACTTAATTAAGATGTCTATTAGTGTTGGTATCCTTATGTCTTTTAAAACCAATAGGTGCATCAAACTTTTCCAAGATACAGGATCAGTTACTTGCAAAAAGAGAGACACTGGACGCTATAAAGTGACTGGTCCCAATCTAGAAGTAATAAATAATGTTATGACAGAAAGGCCTCAAGCATAGCTCCTCGCAATACAGACAGTGTTTAAGGGGAAGAGAGAAATGAAATATAAGAAAATGGACTCATAAAACTATGTACTAGAGATATTCTTTGTTTAGACTTGGATAAAAGCTTTACACATATTGTAACACAAATCTATTTTTCATTCCTGGAACATGTTCTGCTAATTTTCTGGTTTTTAATGAAGTTACATTGTGAGGAAACTGTGGGCAATAGAAAAGAATTGAGATCAAATTGAAATATTTCTGTTCTATGTGACAGGTTTACAATATGTATATATGTCTACTATAACAGAAAAACAGATGTCCATTGACTTATCATTTCATATATTCTTCATGGTATACTTTTATGGCTGCTGCATAATTAGCTTTGTACTGCATTATAGTTTTTTTATAAACAGTTATATCTACGGACCAGGTAAAATTACGCACCTTTATATTATGCGGGCAGACCCACCTCTCAAATAGTATGTTTAGCTGCCAGTAGAGGGAGGCCTCAAAGCTGCTGTCAACACATCTAATATGATCGCAAGCCGCGATCGGGGAATCGTATATAAACTCGCTCCATCAGCGATGCTATTGATGAGTTCAAATTTTGCACGGTAAAACTACAGATAAAAATGAACACCATGTATAGTGACAGGATTAAAAAGTTTGCCAATTTCTTGGAAGGGCAAAACACGTTTTCCCCATTTTTTTCCCCCATGCAGCTGCTTGGTTGTTGTTACACGTAGCCAAGCATTCCATAAATATGTGTTCATTTTTCTTTTTTATATTTTCATTTAAAAGGAGTCCATGAGTTGCATTTTAGTGTAATTTTCATATTTTGAATCAATTTTGCATTTTTAAAACAAATTGAGCAGTGGTTTACAGATCTTAAAAAATGAATATACAAGAGTTCCACTCTTTGAGCATTTCACACTATATCACATTTGTGAAAAATCACAATTCTTAACAATGAGACATCAAATTGTACATTATTATTGTAGTAATTTATTTGTTAATCTAATTTTGTTATTTATTAGTGCCAAGAGGTTACAATCATAGATATAACTGGACATTCAGCCCAGGCTCTTTGCCATTCATATCCAGTCACGCACACTATACAATAATTGTTACTTAACAATCAACAAACAACCGATAGTCAGTACATATCCTACCACCCGATCTCTCTATTACAGAACCCAGCCAATATCTGCCACATACTCTTATTCACTTAGCTGACCATACCCATTTCTTCTTCACTCTAAACAAAAACTCACCTAAGTTACTAATCTGGGATCGATTACAGAATATTCTTATTAGTAATGATTTTGCCAGTTTTAACCATCTATTCTAGATCAACTCTTTCCTCCATATGTCCTTACCCTATATTCTAGTAAAATATGGATTGCATCCTCCCTGCCCTTGCATATGGGACAGACACCTTCTTCTATCCCTCCTCGGTAACCTTTCAGTCTCCAGACTCCTAATTTAAACCAGCAATACCTTCTCTTTGCTCCTTACTACACCCCTCAATATACATGTTCTTCCTGTCATTACTTCCAAATTCTTTATAAAATTTTAATTATTCTTTTCTCCATCATGGCCCATAAAATCTGTCTATCCATACTCTCCAATTGACATCTAACTACTCTCCAGAATTCTGCCGTCATATTTTCTCTTCCTGTCCATACATCCGCCATACCATTAACTAAACATCAGCTTATAGCTGATGTCTTATTTGGCCCATCCAGCTCTTTGGGTGAATGCACTTCTCCTGAATATCTAAGCAATCTTTCAGAATATGCCCCTGCGGTAAGCAATTAATCCTAAACCAATATTTTAACACTCTTTCCATAATCAGCCCTCGTACACTCACTTTGCCTAATTCTAACATAGCTCCTTCCCCGGCCGAATTATATGGAACTCTTAAGATCATCTTACAGAACGTTCTCATTATCCTATCCATCTTTTCCCAAACTTCCCCTGCACCCCATATCTCAATACCATACATCCATCTTGACTCTACTAAAGCTTTAATACATACGCTCCAACCAGGTTACATTTATTGTTGGTATTTCTTTATTAAAAATTACCTCCATCCAGAACTTCTTTATGTTTGTCTTAATGCTTCATATTTCAAACAAAGAAAAAAGAATAACCCAGATTATCATATCTTTATAATCACACTACTTAACATCACCTTTTTAGTTCCTTTATTCATAGGATTGTGGCTGAGTTGTATGTGATAGGTAATAGAGGACGTGCTTCGCTCTTTGAAGTCTAGACATAAATCATGTAGCTATGAATCACTATGAAGTCTTGAAAATACCCCTCATTTTTGTGTTTTTTCTTCTGTTATTGAAGTTTATTTCTTTGCTTGTTAAAATATTGAAAATAATTTGGCTAATTAAGTGATTTCCGATCATACAAAGCAGTACCTTGACTGTAAGCTTACTCTCTAGGTATAGTGAAAATACCATTGTCAATGTATAATATAGTATTATTTGCATGCATTTTGAGTGCATGCACCCAGATATTTGTTGGTGATTTGCTATAAATGTAAGGTACAAAATGCACAGTGTAATCTAAAGATGACTTTTGCCCCATCTGTCTGATTTCATATAGGAGTGTCAATGTGACCAACACTATTAGAAGGATTTGTTGACAAGGGTTGTGTCTTAACATCCACATAGGTTAGTTTTTAGTGGTAATGTCACATACCCTAAATGTCTTTCTGGGTCTCAGCGTAGATCTGTGAGCAAGAAAAGAATTGCATGAAGTCTGTTTAGTCAACACGAGTGTAGTTGTGTCACAAAGGAAACGGACCCTACCGCCCACTAATGACCGTGATAAATCTATCTTCACATTTCAGAAATGGAACACTGTCGTTGAGGACCAATAGCAACCCTGATTTTCTGGAAATGACAGTTGCATGTTTACTCCACGTGGAGTCTCAGTTGCCAAAGTTCCAACTTCCAGTTGATCTGTTTCATTACGTGCAGAAATTCGTTGTGTTTCACGATGTGGAGACCGTGAGAGGGAAATGCAGTGGTAAATGCAAATGAAGTAGTAGATAACTTTCAATCAAGTGAAAATAATCAAAGTGAAGACAACAGTGTGAATAAATTGGAAAGTGTTGCTGGGCCAAGTTATGTTACTGGAGAAGCCTCAAAAAACAAAGTTATAATGGGAACTGTTTCTAAGCAAATTCAAGCACTTGTTTTGAACACACATAAATATGTGCTGAAAAATAATCTTGGTAAGGGGTCATGCAATGAACCTGATAAATTCTGGGTATTCACAGAAATACAGTAAGAAAAATTGTGACAAAAGGAATACCAAAGACACTGATTAAGTGTGAAAACAAAAGGAAACGTTTCGATAATTTCACATGCGATTTAATTTGCCGATAAATTTATAGATTTTATGCAAAAGGGAGAGCACCCACCTTAGATGAATTGGTTACACATTTGCAAGACATTTGTGATTTTCCTTATGTGCACTGCACTTTGTGCGGTCTCCTAAAGGAGCTGGGTTTCAAATAGCGCACTTTGAATAAGATAATGGTTATCATGGAATCCAGTAGAATTGTAGCTTTGCGATATATATATTTGTCAAAACTAAGGAAGTTTTGCAGTAATGGACATAAGATAATTTATTTAGACGAAACCTCGTACAATACCCATGACGTATCGATAAAGGTGGCAACCTTACAGAACGGACTGGGAGAAGGAGGGTCTGTGTTCTAAAACGATTATAAGGGTTCGTCAAAAGAGGTGGCCAAACTGCACACGCGTTAACTAAACAGACTTGACTTATGTTGCAGAGTATTCATTTGATTGGCTGGCATTGAGGTGTAAGTAGTGTACTTTGGTATCTGCTTGGTAAGGGAAAATGGTAGAGATCATTATTTAATTTTACATGCCGAAGCCAAAATAATGTCATATTCTCTCTGTCCCATAATAATGGTCTGGTATGCTGAAATATTAGTTACTGACAAGGGAGTGTTTTGGATTTACATGCGTGCAGAGTTGCACTGTAGGTCAGCGAACATGACTGTGAGTAATCACATGCCTTATCACGATTATCAACAAACACTGTCAAGAGGAGTACCAACAGTGTTGATTTTCATAACACTGGTGTGGCAGCATGTGCAGTCTGGTTAAGCAGAGCATGCTGGAAATCATTAGTCGAGTATAACCTTGTGATAACCCTACAGTGAGTAAGTTTGTAAACAACACTAAGGATTACTCCAAGGAACACAATATACAGCAGACGGCAACAGGGGTAGCAAGAACCTTTCAGACAATGAATGGCAGTCAGTGTCCAGGTTTCTGTTGAAAAACAGTGCAGTTGTCGTGGTGAAAGATGCCATGACAGGTGCTTTCAAGAAATTTAATGACAGTATGAGAACAGTGCATCATATTTGGCAATAATGGCCGCAGTATTTGCAACATGGATCCTTCTGCACTGTAGTTGCATCTTGTATGAAAGGCATGTCAGCCCAATGAAGCAGGAACTTGCTCTACAATGGCTATGGCATCTGCTACTGCAAAAGCGGCAGAAAATTTGTTAAATTGCAGCAGCAGCAGCTAAATGTCTCAAAGTGTGCTACATAGGTATATGACGACAGAGTTGAGAGTCGTTACAAATGCACTGAAGCCATTGTTGACCTGAAAATGAAAGTCGGAAGTTCAGCATGATGATGGAAACCATTAATGTGGGTGAAAAATGGTTCTATCTGATGAAGGAGGGTCAGAAAATGTACTGTAGATCCACAACAAGAAGGCAAACTAGAGGAATGTAAAATAATCACTTTTGCTGTCCCAACAGTGTTTATGCTCGCTTTCCCAGTATGACAAGGATGCTAGATTCATTTAAAGTACACAAGTGTTGTCACATAACTCACACATTCATAATACCTATCATACAGTTACTGTAACAAACATTAAATCTGGCAGCTTATGTGACTCATATGTACTCTCATACACTCATTTCTTAGTAAGCAGATAAGCAGTTCAAACCCCTCTCCCTTCATTCATCTCTTGCCTTCTTGTCGTGGATATACAGTATCTAGTGCTAGACAAACCTGACACACACCAAACATGCAAAAGAAATCGCTTATTCCAAAGATTAGTTTTCTGTTATTAAATTTTAGATGAGTCGCATTTTTTACACATCTGCTTCACTTTCGTACCTATTTTGAGGACATGTTTCGCAAATCTTCGTTTGCATCTACGGCTCTTGTGCGACTGACGCTAGATCCAGCGGTGTGGGTAATTCTGGGGTTGTTGCTGCCATCTGTTGATTTAGTGATGAACTGAAATGTGGGATTCTCTTCTAGCGGGATTTCAAAGTTCATTAGTTGGTTTTTATGTTTTTCTATGTATATCCTCTCCCATATGACGAGTTCACTATGTTTTTGTACGTATTTTAGTAATTCTGTGCTATCTTCAATTTCATGATTTTCAGACCAGAAATGAGCTGCTATTGCGGACTTATCAATATTTTTGTATCTTAAGTGCCTGAAGTGTTCTTTCTTTCTAGTGCCTATGTTCCTTTTTGTCCTTCCTATGTACATTTTTTCACAGTCTTTACACTTAATTTTGTAAATGCCTGACTTTTCCTCTGGTTTTATCTTATCAGTATTATTACTGTGAAGTAGGTTTTTAATGTTGTACTTGTTTTTTGGTGCCAATGTTATATTGTATTTCTTGAATATTTTTTGGAACTTTTTTGTGGCCCAGGGGTGGTAAGTAAATTTAGCAAATCTAGTTTCTTGTTTTATTGGTGTGAGAGCTGTGATCTGTTTTAATTTCTTTTGAAGTTTGAATAATTTTAGTTTTTTATCTACAAGGTTTTTTCCATATCCATTTTTAATTGCAGTTTTTAAGATTTGATGGTATTCGTTTTGATATTCTTGCTGGCTGAGAGGTAGATTTACTAATCTGTGTGTCAGACTGTTGATGGTTGCATGTTTGTGTGGAATTGGGTTGAAACTATTTGCTTTGATGTAATTATCTGTGTGTGTTGCTTTTCTATGAATGCCAAATTCTAGTTTTTCATTGCCTTTTTTGATTTTAAGGTCTAAAAAAGGTAGAGTACAGTCCTCCTCAGTTTCTACTGTGAATTGTATGCTGGGTTCTTGCAGGTTGAGTAGTTTCAAAGCATCATCTATTAGTTTGTAGGGCACTATTGCAAAGATGTCGTCTACGTATCTGTACCATGTTTTAAACATATGAGGGAAGGCTTTAGTAATATGTGTTTCGAAAAAGCTCATGTATAGATTGGCCAAAAATGGTGATAGCGGGCTTCCCATAGCTAGTCCTGAAATTTGTTTGTAATATTTTCCATCGAAGACAAAATAATTTTGATGTATACATAATTCAGTCATTGCCACATATTCTTCTATTGCATTGGCATCCAGGTTTATAGAATTTAGCCATTTTTTCAGTTGAATCAAAAGTTTGTCTAATGGAATGCTAGGGAAGAGGGAGCGGACATCAAAGGATACTAAAGTGTCATGAGGTTTTAGTTTAAGATTTTGAATTTTTTCTACCAGGTCTAAAGAGTTTTTTATACTCAAGAGTATGGAATTGTGGAAAGGACTGAAATTTTTTGGTTAGCCATTTTGCCAGAAGGTAAGTAGGAGTGTTTATATTATTTACAATGGGTCTCATGGGTATGTTGGGTTTGTGTATTTTAGGCAAACCATATATTCTTGCAAGGGTAGGGTTGTCTGGTTTGATAGTTTTTTGTTCTGTAGTTGTTAAAATTTTACTATTAATGATGGTTTTTTGTACATCTTTTATGCATCGGTTGAGTGGATTAGAATCTATTTCCTGGAATTCTTTTTGTTGTAGTAACTCTAACATTTTTTCTTTGTATGTAGCTGTATCTAAGATTACTATTTTGTTCCCTTTATCAGCCCTTGAGAAGATTACATCCCTTTTCCTTAAAGATTTAATTATCTGAATTTGTTTCAAATGTTTTATTGGCTTTTTATTTATTAAGTTTTCCAATATAGGAGCTGATTTTTTTCTAATCACTACAGAAAAATAACTAATATAGACCTCTCTTTGTATAACCTACATCTGAAAATTGTAAAATTACTAGGAAACACAGCATGGGACCACTTAGGAGCCAAATCATTTGAACATATCAATTATAAAGTCAAAGAGAAAGTTTATCGTCAAAATAAGAAACTAAAACGTAATCATAATCATTGGCAACCAAAACATAACAAAATTTCAGCAAAGAACACATCCCTAGATAGTGTAATTAATCTCTCAAAGCAAAATTTTAACAACGAAGAAAAAGATGTACTTAACCAAGGCCTAAAAACATGTATAACATACTCCAGCAACCCGGATGAATTCATTGCAGACATAGAATTAGCAGTAGAAGGCTTGGAAACCATGGACAAAAATATAATTAGAAAAAAATCAGCTCCTATATTGGAAAACTTAATAAATAAAAAGCCAATAAAACATTTGAAACAAATTCAGATAATTAAATCTTTAAGGAAAAAGGATGTAATCTTCTCAAGGGCTGATAAAGGGAACAAAATAGTAATCTTAGATACAGCTACATACAAAGAAAAAATGTTAGAGTTACTACAACAAAAAGAATTCCAGGAAATAGATTCTAATCCACTCAACCGATGCATAAAAGATGTACAAAAAACCATCATTAATAGTAAAATTTTAACAACTACAGAACAAAAAACTATCAAACCAGACAACCCTACCCTTGCAAGAATATATGGTTTGCCTAAAATACACAAACCCAACATACCCATGAGACCCATTGTAAATAATATAAACACTCCTACTTACCTTCTGGCAAAATGGCTAACCAAAAAATTTCAGTCCTTTCCACAATTCCATACTCTGAGTATAAAAAACTCTTTAGACCTGGTAGAAAAAATTCAAAATCTTAAACTAAAACCTCATGACACTTTAGTATCCTTTGATGTCCGCTCCCTCTTCCCTAGCATTCCATTAGACAAACTTTTGATTCAACTGAAAAAATGGCTAAATTCTATAAACCTGGATGCCAATGCAATAGAAGAATATGTGGCAATGACTGAATTATGTATACATCAAAATTATTTTGTCTTTGATGGAAAATATTACAAACAAATTTCAGGACTAGCTATGGGAAGCCCGCTATCACCATTTTTGGCCAATCTATACATGAGCTTTTTCGAAACACATATTACTAAAGCCTTCCCTCATATGTTTAAAACATGGTACAGATACATAGACGACATCTTTGCAATAGTGCCCTACAAACTAATAGATGATGCTTTGAAACTACTCAACCTACAAGAACCCAGCATACAATTCACAGTAGAAACTGAGGAGGACTGTACTCTACCTTTTTTAGACCTTAAAATCAAAAAAGGCAATGAAAAACTAGAATTTGGCATTCATAGAAAAGCAACACACACAGATAATTACATCAAAGCAAATAGTTTCAACCCAATTCCACACAAACATGCAACCATCAACAGTCTGACACACAGATTAGTAAATCTACCTCTCAGCCAGCAAGAATATCAAAACGAATACCATCAAATCTTAAAAACTGCAATTAAAAATGGATATGGAAAAAACCTTGTAGATAAAAAACTAAAATTATTCAAACTTCAAAAGAAATTAAAACAGATCACAGCTCTCACACCAATAAAACAAGAAACTAGATTTGCTAAATTTACTTACCACCCCTGGGCCACAAAAAAGTTCCAAAAAATATTCAAGAAATACAATATAACATTGGCACCAAAAAAAACAATTACAACATTAAAAACCTACTTCACAGTAATAATACTGATAAGATAAAACCAGAGGAAAAGTCAGGCATTTACAAAATTAAGTGTAAAGACTGTGAAAAAATGTACATAGGAAGGACAAAAAGGAACATAGGCACTAGAAAGAAAGAACACTTCAGGCACTTAAGATACAAAAATATTGATAAGTCCGCAATAGCAGCTCATTTCTGGTCTGAAAATCATGAAATTGAAGATAGCACAGAATTACTAAAATACGTACAAAAACATAGTGAACTCGTCATATGGGAGAGGATATACATAGAAAAACATAAAAACCAACTAATGAACTTTGAAATCCCGCTAGAAGAGAATCCCACATTTCAGTTCATCACTAAATCAACAGATGGCAGCAACAACCCCAGAATTACCCACACCGCTGGATCTAGCGTCAGTCGCACAAGAGCCGTAGGTGCAAACGAAGATTTGCGAAACATGTCCTCAAAATAGGTACGAAAGTGAAGCAGATGTGTAAAAAATGCGACTCATCTAAAATTTAATAATTTTTCGCTTCACTGTGGTGTTCCAATACAGTTGAATCTCGATATAGTTTTCTGTTGCCATAGCTTGGCCTCGGTGAGATACTAGTCACAGTAAGTGGTTTGATGGTAAATTAGGCATTTGGTCCTTCATCAACAAGGAGCCTGCCAAGAGGAACAGCAACAATCGCTCTGCTGGATTATGGTGGCAACACCATTAGCTGTCACCAAAGATATTTATCTGTACTTATTCATCAACAAATTAATCCCAGTAAAAGTGCAAAATGGCCATGTGGACCAGGACACTGCCGTCTCCATAGGTATCATTCCCAACTATCACATCTGGCTGGATGTTGCAGCAACCAATGGAATTAGCATAGATCTTGTATGCCAATCTCCAAATAGCTCATATATGAACGGTTTAGAATGCCTGGTTTCTTTCAGGCAATTCAGTCTCTGCAGTATCAGGCAGCTCAAGGTCTTTCTCACTTTATAGCTGTGCCTTATTCAAAAAAAGCAAGTGTATGCTGGGAACAACTACAAGATTCTCCATATGTAAAAGGCATGTTTGGACCACCACAATGTCCTACCAACTCACTTGAAGGTGTCCTTGATATACTTACAATGAGGTTTTAGTACCAGGGCTGTACAATAAAGAATGAATATAATTATTTTACGGTCATAATTTTTCGCACTAAAATTCAATCTTATTATATTCTGTTAGCTTAATGTGAAACAAACACGCCGTAGTAGTTTCATTGTTGGTACTCCTGGTTACCTCCTGTGAGAACCAGGCAAGTTCAGACATGTTCAGTATCGCCTACCGCTGCAATGGAGGTAACATGTGAGAAACAATATGCAGCTTTGAAATTCTGCTTTTGTCTCAACAAATCTTCAGTTGAGGCCTATGCAATGTTACAGGAGGTCTATAGAGAGTCTGTTCTTCCCTACAGCACAGCTCGAAGGTGGTTTAAAATGTTTGAAGAGTAGAGACAATCAATTTCAAAGGAAGGTGGACCAGGTGCTCCAGTTACTGCTCTTATGGAAGAAAACATCAACACTGCTGCAGCCATTGTGAGAGAGGATTGACGAATTACGTTGAGATCACTTTCTGAAATACTGAACATTTCATTGGGTGCCACCCACACGTTGGTGACAAAAACATTACACATGAGACGTGTTTGTGCACGATGGGTTCCAAAACTGTTGATTCCCGAACAAAAGGGCATTCGCATGCAGCTCTGTATGCAGTTAAAGTTGATGTTAGAGAAAGATCCGTAGTTTCCTTCAAACGTAATCACTGCTGATGAAACTTGGCTACATCATTTTGATCCTGAAAGCAAACAGCAACGCTCAGTATGGAAATCTTAATCACCAACCCCCAAAAAAGCAGAAGTGGTTGCTTCTGCTGGGAAAGTTTTGGTCATCTCATTCTTTGATATTCATGGAATGGTTTATCAGCATGTTGTACCTGCACACATCAGTAACTGGACAATACTACAGGGATGTCCTGAAAACATTGCAAGTCCATATCAGGCGCAAAAGACCACATTTCCATGAAGCAGGCTGGCCGCATATTGCCAATGTTGTTGCTGAATATCTTGCAAAAATCAACGTGAAGTGCATCCCTCACCCTCCCTATAGTCCGGATTTAGCCCCATGTGACTTTTTTCTATTCCCTAACTTGAAGAAACGCCTTCGTGGGAGGCATTATCCATCATCAGAAGCAGTGGTGAAGGCTGCAGAGGTGATTTTGAAGGATCTCTTAAAAAATTGTTTCCAGCATGTCTTTGAAGACTGGCAGAAACGCTGTGACAAGTGCATCGCATTTGGGGGAGACTATTTTGAGAAGGGCCATCAAAATTATGAGGATGAGTAAAGGTACATTGTCAAAAAAAAAAAAAAATTGTGTCCCGCATCGGTGGCGTAGATGGTAGCGTGTCTGCCTCACGTTCAAGAGGTCCTGTTTTCGAATCTCGGTCAGGGTGGGTTACCTGGATAAGGTTTTTCTGGGGTTTTCCCTTATCCTTAAAGATGAATGTCGGGTAGCTGTAAGCTCCATGGACCCTGGACACATTTGAGCATCATTTCACCCATTTCATTCACCTTCCGATATGACTTAACGTTGGAGGACTTAAAATTACCAAAAAAAAAAGAAAAAAGTGATCATTCTTTATTGAACAGCTCTTGTAGCACTGCCACAGTAGTGCTGGGGAAAGGCAAACTGTTGGATTTGCAGGTTTCCCAGATAACTCACAGTCCGTAGTATTCTAGAAGTATTTTCTTTGTTTTTGTTTTGTTTTCATTTTGTATTAATCCCAGAGCAAGCACTCTACAGGATGGTAAAGTATTTTGTTTGTTTTGATTTCAGTTTGTACTGATTTTGAAAATATAAAGCTGTGTGAATCATTCCCTTGTTTCACTTTTGTCCTACATATTCCTAATCATCACTGTCCCAATATTCAGGTCAGAGAATTATTATTGGACAAGAGAGTTAGGCATACCAGACAATTAATACAGGACATATGCGGAATGGACAGTTAATATGGGACCAACGATAAATGAGTATCGCAGTTATTATGGGACGGAGGGAGTATTAATCTCTCTGAAGCCAAATTAATCCATCTGAAATGTAGTGTCTTAGAGTAGCTACGAAATAAGAATGAACATGGGGTAAGCCAACGAAGTGTTCGCATTCTCTTTGTGTAGCCAGGTCTACAGCCAGCGGGCGAGAGATAGTAGTTGTCTCTTTGTCTCGCGGTATCCCCCTAGCAGTGAGCTGAGATGTACTCGTATGTACAGATGCTGACAGCAAAGTTTGCTTAATATTTTCACATGTGTGTGAGAACATGTACAATGATTTCGCATGGTGGCATAAAGTGAAGCTTACGACCTTGAACGTGAGAAAGTTCGCCTATCAGCATTGTTCATATGCATACAGAACGAAATGACACAAATTAGATGCGTTCCACAAAAGAATGGCGTTTGCAACAGTGAAACAAAGTACTGACATTTCAACGATTTGTGAATATAGTCTCTAATAATGCTGTAATTATACACTGCCTGTAATGTACTTTAAACCAATGTTTGTTTCATTAAAATGGTTAATAAATATGGAAGATACCAGTGCGTATTAGTATGTTGCTCTATGTCTTCCAGGAGACCTAAATATGGGAACTTCTAATTTGGTGAACTGTTTGCCTTCTTTAAAAACGTTCGTCACAGTATGCCTGTGACGAACGTTATATAAGCCTCACTTATAAGCCTGTGCCGTTAATTCTCGGTTTTGAGTGAAATTAGTACTTTCGAAAATGTCTTTAATTGACAATTGTTTAAAAAAAGAATACACATGAAAAATATTTATTAGCATGCTTATGTAATATCTTACGAGTTGTCTCACAGTCATTACTAGGCACACTAGTACTAGGTTTGCTAAGCGACATATTTTCTAACTTCAAAAAGCACGTCTACAGTCTTATAAGATCATCCTTTACTGAATGCAAGGTACAAATTGCAACTGCAGCACAGCAGGTTTTGTTTTTATTCACTGACAGTTAATGTTTCTTTTCTTTCTAGTCAGGCGTCTTATCTTTCCATATCTCCGAAACCAAATATCCTATAAACATGGGGTTTGGAGGTCTTCCTCAGAAAAAATAACTCTATGACATAGGATAAACAACATAAATCTGTAATTAGTATCTTTTGAGCGCACAAAGAAATTATCCGTATGGTTCGGCCAAGCGAGCCAGTATGCATGCTTAACTGTACAACACTGCACTCATCTTATTGGCTAGACTACGAGAGACCAGCCACGCCTAGCTCTGCGTTATGTTCATTCCTATTTTGTAGCTACACTACCATTATCAACATGTATCATTAAAAACAAGGCAGCAATGAGAAACACTAAATAATTGTGATAAGAGAAGTGTATGCATGTTTTTGTATTCTAGAAACCTTTGCATTACTGTTAATTTGTTTCTTTTTATTTCATCATTGTGTTAGAATGTGTAAAATTCCTGTAACATTCGTAGACTTTTGGTGTGTTAAAATCTAGTGCCTTGTTATTTGCTTGCCTTGTAGGAATGAATTACTGGGACTTGCAGGCATGGTGAAAATAACCAACCCTGAGGAGAGTGTGATTGATAATCAGCAACAGAGTGAAGTATCTGTTGGCCCAGTGAATGAAAGTACACTTTCAATTGTGGATGCCAGTGACCCTAGTAAAAGGTTAATGTTTATTTCATACATTTCATATACAGTAAAATAATGGACTTTCCTCTTCACAAGTTATACCAGCCTTAAAGAAGTTTCTTTTGCTCAACTTATCATGATGGTAATTTAAAATTTGTTACAGTACATTACTAATATACAGTATGTTCAAGGAAGCCTGTATACCCATACACACTATACATAAATTTAATAAGAGGGAATAAGAAATTTAGTAATTAACTTAGGGCTAGTTGTCCATGGATCCATGTGTGCTCCATCCACAATTCTGTGCCCCCTTAAGTTCTCTGTGACTTTCTTTTTTAATTTACATCCAACATTAAATCATATTGGACAATGAATGAAATGGGTGAAATTGGTGCTCAAATGAGCCCAGGGTCCATAAAACTTGTAATTTGTAATTTATTTCTCATATTTTCCTTTTACAACATCAAAGGAAATACAAAATCAAGATTACAATTATAAAATCCATAATGGAAAGTGCCATATATTCCAAAATCATCAAAATCCTACCATGTTGCTTGCTGTTGAATAATAATTTGGTCCCCATACATCTAACCCTAGGTTTTTGTGTATTGGAGGCCCTCTACTCCTGTTTACACATTTTGCCATTGTATCTATCCTACTCTACATTTTTTCTTAATTGTTCTTAGCCATCTCTCTTCAACTTTCCCTATATTTCTCCTGTTCTTTTCCCCTTTTACTGACAAAATTTTTCTAATTACTACTTTGCCCCCCAAATTGTCCCATTTACGTAGTCAGGCCTGCTCTCTCCATGTCTTTGACTACAATATAGTATACAATGGAAGTCTGCATTTTCTTCTCCACACAATGGACATTTATCTATCTCTCTTGACCTATATCTTTCAAGTTTCTCACTCCTGTTCTCATCCAAGCAAAACGTTCTCGCCCTAAAGTACTACATATGTCTAGATATCCTTCCCTCCCCCAGGTTGTTTTTATTTCTCTATATAATCTTGGTGAGCTTTTGTCATTTGTACTGGCAAAATGGCTTGTCTGGCAATATCTTCTAATCTTAGCTTAACTTCTTTCCAGAAGCCTCTATACCCATACTCTGCATTTATCCTATTTGCGTCAACACATTGTTCACTTCCATAGAGTTTAGAGTTAAGACACTCATCTTTTAGGATAAGGGAAAACCCTAGAAAAAACCTTATCCAACTCACCATGACTGGGGTTTGAACTTGGGACTTCTTGAGTGTGAGGCAGACACACTGCTTTTTTCTTTTCTTTTCAAATACTACACATGTGGTCTTACCAAAGGTATCCCATATTGTGTGTTCAAGTTGAGCATTGATAGCTAGCATCCATTATCTTGATAATGTCCAATATTGGGTTATAAAATGTCCTCAGATCAGGTCAATGTTGAGACCATGGGAGTGACACAAGCGATGATAGAGACTTAATGCCCAATCCAATCATGTTAAAGTTATCATTTAATAAATCACAAATGATAAGAGTGACGTGAGCTGCAGCTCCATCTTGCTGTATCACAATTCTTCTGTTAGTCCTTTGTTGAGGATGAGTAAAGCTGTCAACATTGGTGAATATGACACTGTATTCACAGGCCTATCAAAAAAGACTGATGCTGCTTTGCCATTCCTGCTCACGTCACTCCTAACCTTCAGTAGATTGTGATGAAGTTGAGAAGTACCTTCCTCTGTAGGATGGTGGCAGTGTGTCTGCCTTACATTCAAGATGTCCCGAGTTTGAATCTCGGTCAAATTGAGTTATCTGGATAAGGTTTTTTCCCAGGGTTTTCCCATATCCTGAAATATGAATGATAACTAAGTTGTATGGTGTCTGAGGTTATTTGAGCATCATTGCACCTATTTCCTTCATCGACTGATATGACTTGCGAATGTTAATTTAAAAAAGAGATTCAGAAGTGAAGTGTGGTTTTTATTGCACAAATATAAATATTTGTAACAAAAGGCTTCACTTTATCTTAAGAAAATGGTGTTAATTCTTCTTTCTAATGGAGATCAATTTCAAAAACAGATTGTTTTCATCATCAGTCAACTTCGTAGTCAAGGATTCCGGTTACCATGTTCTTATGTTTTTTTAGTATTACCAACATCTGAAGATGAAACAAACCTAAAAACAGATTCAACTGCTGGTATTTCAAAATTCATTACGTGATGTGTGTTTGGAGGAATTTAGTAACAGTGACGTCAAAATTAATATAAAAATTATTTGTGGTTGGTTTATTGACACTCGTCACTTACTTTTTCATATTAGTGGTTGGTTTATTGACACTCGTCACTTACTTTTTCACTAAAATAGATTGACAACATGGGAGAACATATTCATCTGGAAAAATAAGGATCGCGTAATGAACTTTGAAATCCCGCCAGTAGATAATTTAACAAAAAAGTTCATAGTTCCACCACCAGAGAGAGAGCAGACAACAGATGCCAGTTGGAAAGAGATTGAAAATGGAGGCCAGGACCTTTGAAACTAGTCTCTCATAAATATATGAAAAAGTAAGTGACGAGTATCAATAAACCAACCACAAATAATCATTACGTGATGTTTATTTTTTTTAAATAAATATCTTTTCTCAAACCATTTGGTCCATCAGGCCATTTAATTGCTTTAATAATTTAACGTCAGGATTTATTTCATGGTTAAATGACCAAAGATGACCTGCCACGGCCGATTTATCAGTTTGTTTATACTTAATGCCACGAAAATGTTCTTTCGTTCTGGTTTCTAAATTATGTTTTGTCTTTCCAATATAAATCTGATCATAATTGAAATGAAAGTCACTAAAGCTTTTCCTTTGATTTTTAAAACCTGGTATAGATATGTTGATATTTTTGCTATTGTTCCTGTTAAACAAATTAATGACGCTTTAAAATTACTAAATTTACAAGATAAAGCTGTAAAATTCACTGTAGAAACTGAAATTAATGGATTTCTTCCTTTTCTAGATTTGAAGATAATAGATAAATTAGATTTTGGTTACGTAAAAATGAAGCTAGCTACAGTGAAGCAATAGATATTACACAAATATAAATATTTGCCACTAAGGCTCCACTTATCTTAAGAAATTGGTGTTAATACTTCTTTCTAATGGAGATCGATTTCACAAACAAATCGCTTGCATCCTCAGTCCAAACTCCGTTGTTAGATTTTGGTATTTATAGGAAGTCTACTCATATTGATAATTACATAAAAAAATAAAAGTTTTAACCCTTTTTCACGTAAATTTACTGTTTTTAATAGTTTGATTTTTAGATTAATAAATATTCCCCTGAATAAAGAAGTATTTAATAAAGAATATAAACATATTATTAATACTGCTTTTAATAATGGTTTTAATAAGGACTTTATACGAAAGAAGATTGAAAAATTTAAATATAAAAAAACTGTTTATGATATTTCTACCCTTAAAAAAATAAAAGATGACTATAATTTTTAAAAATTTACTTACCATTACATTAATAAACATTTTCAAATTTTTTTTAAGGAAGTTGGTATAACTTTAGTTCCTCAAAATAAATATAGTATTAAAAATTTACTACATTTTTCTAAAGAAAGATAAAATTCCTAATAATAAAAAATCTGGTATTTATCAATTTAATTATTTAGATTGTGATCAGGTTTATATTGGAAAGACAAAACGTAATTTGGAAACCAGAACGAAAGAACATTTTCGTGGCATTAAGAATAAACAAACTGATAAATCGGCCATAGCAGATCATTTTTGGTCATTTAACCATGAAATAAATCCTGACGTTAAATTATTAAAGCAATTAAATGGCCTGATGGACCAAATGGTTTGAGAAAAGATATTTATTTAAAAAAAATAAACATCACGTAATGAATTTTGAAATACCAGCAGTTGAATCTGTTTTTAGGTTTGTTTCATTTTCAGATGTTGGTAATACTAAAAAAACATAAGAACATGGTAACCGGAATCCTTGACTACGAAGTTGACTGATGATGAAAACAATCTGTTTTTGAAATTGATCTCCATTAGAAAGAAGAATTAACACCATTTTCTTAAGATAAAGTGAAGCCTTTTGTTACAAATATTTATATTTGTGTTCATTGCTTCACTGTAGCTAGCTTCACTTTCTACGTAATAAGGTTTTTATTCTTTCAAAGAATACATATTTCTCTTCTGCATGTTGTCATATGGCACACTCAATTGTGAACATAACCTTGACACGTCAGTTTGGAATGTTGTAAGAAGAAATTGACATGGTTCAAAACACTCGCTCAAATCTGTATCAGATAGCTCATTGATGAAGGTTAAATGATATGATCTTTTTCTTTTTCATTTAATCAAAAGCAGTTTATTGTGGAATGTCAGGCTCAGCAGTACATTTGTGAATTGCTTGACAATTTAACTAAGATACATGGCTTCAGAATGAGGTGGAAATTATCTGTTCATGTTATTTATAAAACAAACGAACAATACCCTCAAATTTTAAATCTGATAAATACTTTAGAAGCTGCTTCTGATACTGAATATTCTAGATGTAATTTATGAAGGTGTCTCACGCTAAGCTTCAAACATCACATACTTTTTTTTAAATAAGAAAACTGACCTATAAGTCTATGATGTGGCGTAAGGTTAAACCAGTGTCAAGAAAGAAATGCAAATGTGTTTGTATATAACAAATTTAGCTTCAATGTATGTTATGATTATAATTTTAATAAGCTTTGCTCCAGTTTTATTACAAAACATGCAAATAGCTGTAATGCAGCAGCAGTTTTTTTTTTTTTTTTAATTTTGATAATTTTTTCAGAGTTATTTTCTTCATTGTAATAGTAATTTGTAATTTATTTCTCATCTTTCCTTTTACAACATCAAAGGAAATACATCAAGATTACAATTGTAAAATCCATACTGGAAAGCGCCATATATTGCAAAATCATCAAAATCCTACCATGTTAATAAAACCTTTTTAAACCACCTCTCGAACTGTAAAAACACTTAAGCTCCACTTACTTTAAAAATTAGGACATGTTTCAAGGACCCCGCGTCCTCATCTTCAGCTGATTTTTAGTTCTTCAGGTGCTCGCCTCCCTCTCCTGACGCTGTTCAATGAGTTGAATGACGTCATCTTCTATTGGTATTTCAAAGTTCATGGCTCTCTTTTTATTCTGCAAAATGTGTATATTTTCCCAAACTGTTAATTCCCAATACTTTTTTTATGTCTTTGGAAATATGATTTTTTGACCAGAAATGATGGGCTATGGCTGATTTATGTCTTATTAAATTTATCGGGAGTCGATTAATGACACTAAACAACACTTACTTTTAAATTTTCCCGGAACTAGTTTCAGAGGCCTTCCCTCTATCTTCAGCCGGACAACACTGTTTTCAACACTTCCATGAAAGGATGATTTATGTCTGTTTGTATTCTGTGCATCTCATGTGTTCTTTCATCCTTGTTTCTAGGTTTCTTTTTGTTTTTCCAATATATATTTCATGGCAATCTTCACATTTGACACTATAAATTCCGGATAGTTTGTTGGTTGGTTTTCATGTGGGTGATTTAGTATGTTTCTTATGTTGTATTTGTTATGTGGTCTCAAAAACACAAGTCCAACCAACAAACTGTCTGGAATTTATAGTGTAAAATGTGAGGATTGCCATGAAATATATATTGGAAAAACAAAAAGAAACCTAGAAATAAGGATGAAAGAACACATGAGATGCATAAAATAAAAACAGACAGATAACTCAGCCATAGCCCATCATTTCTGGTCAAAAAATCATAATATTTCCAAAGACATAAAAAAAATGTTGGGAATTAACAGTTTGGGAAAATAAACACATTTTGAAGAATAAAAAGAGAGCCATGAACTTTGAAATACCAATAGTAGATGATGTCATTCAACTCATTGAACAGCGCCAGGAGAGGGAGGCGGTCACCTGAAGAACTAGTTGAACATCAGCTGACGATGAGGACGCGGGGTCCTTGAAACATGTCCTAATTTTTAAAGTAAGTTGAGCTTAAGTGTTTTTACAGTTCAAGAAGTGGTTTAAAAAGGTTTTATTAATGAAGCTCCACTGTTTATAAATACTTCTATTTATAGTTTTATCCTACCATGTTGTTTGCCATTAAATAATAATTTGGTCCCCATAGACCTAACCCTAGGTTTTTGTGTATTGGAGGCCCTCTACTCCTTTTTACACATTTTGCCATTTTATCTATCCTACTCTACATTTTCTCTTAATTGTTCTTAGCCATCTCTCTTTAACTTTCCCTAAATAATTCCCTACATTTCTCCTGTTCTTTTCTCCTTTTACTGACAAAATTTTTCTAATTACTACTTCGCCCCCAAATTGTCCCATTTACATAGCCAGGCCTGGTCTCTTCGTATCTTTGACTACAGTATAGTATACATTGGATGTCTGCATTCTCTACTCCACACAATGGACATTTATCTAGCTGTCTCTCTTGACCTATACCTTTCAAGTTTCTCACTTCCGTTCCTGCCCAAGCAAAACGTTCTCGCCCTAACTTATTACACATGTCTATATATGCTTCCCTCCCCCAGGTTGTTTTTATTTCTCCATATAATCTCAGTGAGCTTTTGTCACTTGTACTGGCAAAAATGTCTTGTCTGTCAGTATCTTCTAATCTTAATTTCTTTCCAGAAGTCTCTATACCCTTACTCTGCATTTATCCAAGAATGACCCATACCTGTCTGCTTCAACACATCATTCATTTTATGTGCCCAAGACCCTCTCCAGCCCACCTCGGTAGCATGGTGATAGCATGTCTGCCTCACGTTCAAGAAGTCCCGAGTTCGAATCTCGGTCAGGGCGACTTACCTGGATAAGGTTTTTTTTCTGGGGTTTTCACTTATCCTGAAAGATGAATGTCGGGTAACTGTAAGCTCCATGGACCCTAGACTCATTTGACAATCATTTCACCCATTTAATTCATCGTCCGATATGACTTAATGTTGGAGGACGTAAATTAAAAAAAAAAAAAAGATCCTCTCCAGTTACTTCTTTGAATATGAAAACATTCTTTAATAATATTGCCATCTTCAAAGTTAGTGATTCTGTATGAATATTTCATTGCCCTTGACAAGATTTTAATTTTAGTAGAATGCCTGCCCAGTTCCAACTGTGCTGCCCCGTTAGGTGATGCTATCGGTAATCCCAATACATATTTACAAAACGATCTAGGCACTCTATCAGTGTCTCTCCAAGCCTCATAGGGGCCGTGCCGTGGCTCAGTGGTTAGACCGCTTGGCTCTCACCAAGGCGGCCTGGGTTCGATCCCAGGCGACCGCAAAGTGAGATTTGTGGTGGACAACACGGCGCTGGGGCGGGTTTTCTCCGGGACCTCCGTTTTCCCCCATCATCTCATTCCACCGGTGCTCCATCTTCATCTCATGTACCATCAGTGTCACCGCCTGCGGTGCCATATGTAGTAAAAGCGGGCATTAAACACTACACATTTCATTTCTAAGCCTCATCTACTCTCCATACCTCTGATCCATGGAACATTCTATTTTCTACTACTGCCGTATAAATCCTCTCCAACCATTTGACATTTATATCTGGCAGTTTACTCTAGCATGATCTTATCACCCTCATGGCCATTCTATCTTTTGTCACAGACATTTTTTTTTTTTTTTTGTTCCAGCTACCATCTGAACTCAACCTTGTCTCCAAATAATTCCCATAGGGGAGGGGGTCCATCCCCTTCAGCTGCCGTGGTGCGAGAGCTGCGTACCTTTAGCACTTGTGGTACCTCTGACGTTACTAGAGGAACCTCGGGCTGAACATTCGAGCCCCTCCCTGAATGGGAGTTGTTTGGATTGGGTTGGACTCGAGGGGGTAGTGTGTTCCAACACCTGTGGGAGATCGGGTACCTCTGGCCAGGCTTTGGCCACCTGGAGGGGGCAGAGGGTTGCCTAAGAAGTCCTGGGTACTAGCCTGCAGAGTTATTAGAAGGTGTGCTAGATCACCAGGCGGTCCCACCAAGGTTTTTTCAGTAGTCTTCCTTGCAGGGTTGACTGTCTTGAGATGGGGGAGCTTTTTGGACTCAAGATATTGCTGTAAGGAAAGAATCCTGGAGTTTCCATCGCTCCTGGGCTGATAGAGGCTGGAGTCTTCGGACTGTTGGGTAGACCTCGCGACAGTGTCTCAAATAATCAAATCTCCTTACCACCTCTATTTCTCTTCTATTAACCTCCCATTTCTCATCCTTACGCAACCTGTATCCTTTTATAAAGACCATAATCTTGGTTTTGTTTTCATTCACTTTCAAACCCCATTTATAGCAATAAGAATTGGATGCCTCGATTGCTCTTCTCAGTCTTAATAGTATAAAATCTGTTTTTATTACATTTTATGACATTAGTAGCAGAAGCAAATTTAAAACACACTTACTCCAGATCTCTTACAAACATATTTCTTATATAGGACCTTTACAAGTCTGATTCTTTAAGAAGATCATTTGCAAAAAGCATCCTACAAAGAATTGTAATTATTGTAAATCATAAGGATTTGTTGCTGTTTATATGCATGGCTATAGTAAAATAATGTCAAACTGTCAATTTATTCATGTTAAGAGTAATTATCATTAATTTCACTGTCATTAATATAATTTTGAGTCGAACTAATACTCAATGCTCCACTTATTGCTAGTGTTTATCTAGAACCCGTTTCGTTAGGATCTTCCTAACATCATTAGCTGTTGTCGACTAATGGATGTTGGTTTGGTGAACTCCTTGGAGGTGATAGGTGCGTCTCTGTCTGTATCTTGATGAACTTGAAGTTTGGGTTTTCTTCAAAGGTACTGTCGAAATTAAACAATTTTCTTTCATATTTCTTTATGAAGATTTTTTTCCCACGTGGTTAATGCAGCTGGACCTTGGACACTTTTTAATAAGTGGATTTCTCGTTCTATAACATGATTCTCCTTCCAAAAATGGTACGATACTGCCGATTTATCTATTTCTTTGTTCCTGATGTTCATTTTAGGCCTAATGTTCAAGTTCCTTTAGTTTTTCTAATGTAAAAGTTTTCATACAAAAAATTTACCTATCTTCCCAGAGCTACACACCTTTTCCAAAAAGTCTTCAAAGAGCACAATATTAGTTTGATCCCACAGAACAAATTTAGTGTACAACACCTTTTGAAATCACATAATACGATGGAGATACCCACACACAAAAAATCAGGGGTGTACAGGATAAACTGCAAAGGCTGTGACAACTTTTACATTGGAAAAACTAAAAGGAACTTGAGCATTAGGATTAAAGAGCATTTTAGGAATATCAGGAACAAAGAAATAGATAAATCGGCAGAATCATACCATTTTTGGAAGGAGAATCATGATATAGAACGAGAAGTCCACTTATAAAAAGTGTCCAAGGTCCAGCTGCATTAACCATGTGGGAAAAAATCTTCATAAAGAAATATGAAAGAAAATTGTTTAATTTCGATACTGCCTATGAAGAAAACCCAAACTTCAAGTTCATCAAGATACCAACAGACACACCTATCACCTCCAATGACTTCATCAAACCAACATCTATTAGTCGACAACAGCTGATGTTAGGAAGATGCTAACGAAACGCGTTTTAGGTAACTACTAGCAATAAATGGAGCAATGAGTACTAGATCGACTCAAAATTATATTAATTTTGTGCTTCATTGTATCATAGTCCTTACACATTGGAATTCACTGTCATTATTCAAGTTAGCAATTATGCAAGTACGTAACATTTATACCACCTTCCATCAGGGGGCCCAAATGACCTCGTTGTCGACGGGCCCTTAAACGCCACACACTCACCCCCTTCCATCAGGCTGAAATAATTTATTTCATGGAGTGTCTTCTTTCTGTGACTTCTCAATCGGTCTTTTACATGTCTTTTTTTTTCCTCCCCAGGAAATGTTCGTTTTGCTGATGGAGCATATTAAACCATTCCCTAATGTATTCTCGTATTATGCTAATTGTCTTTTCTATGTAAGCACGTTTGTGTATACATACACTTACAACAAACCTTGCTTCAACAGAAAACGAACTTGTGTGTGCCATTTCGATTCAAGAATGACAATAGGGGTATACAGGCTTTACACACTATTACATGAATAGTGATTTTCAGAAATACTTTAGTAAAATTTATATCCAAATTCAATGTTTCTTCCCCCTTCTTATGGTTTGTTTGTGGCTCCTCTTGAACATCCATAAATATTATTTATTATAAGTGCAATGTGTAGACATTGGCTTCACACCTCCAAAACACATGCACTGGTCATGTCATAATAATCAGAAATCTTAGAAGTTCAAGATGTATTTGAAAATTTGGAACATTTACATTTGAAAGAGAGTGCATTTGAGAGATCCAAGACAGTTAAGTTTATTTATTAAATGTTCTTTTTCCCCCCCTTTTCTCACGACTTGTTTTGTGTAATGCATGATTTTGTGCATGTGTAAATATAATATTTTTCTTTTAGCATGACTCAAAGAAAAGGGACTTTCAAAATAAAATAGTTTGTATGATAAATATTTTAGTTTTTCTAGAAAAGCCCAGACAAACCCTTATTGGAAGTTTAGCATGATAGTAGTTTCCGTCGTTTTAAAATTTTGAGTGATGCTGAAATGGTAGCAGTAGAAGAATTTCATGTACTTGAGGTATGTGAAACTGATCAAGGATTTGGCTATTTACTTGCAAAGTAAATGTTTAAAATGTAGGAATGTGGGTGAAAACAGTTAAAAGAATATATACAAATATAAAAATTTGTAACTTAAAACTTCACTTATCTTATAAGAAATAATGACACTTTTCTTATAAATTGTCCGGGATCGCGATTTCATGGAAAATTCTTCCACGTTTTCAGCCGGAACCAACAAAACTGTCGTTATTGTTACAAATGCTAGATGTTAATGTGTTCTTGTTAGTACTACCAAAATCTGAAAATAAAATATTTAAAAACAGAATCGACTGGCGGTATTTCAAAATTCAATATGCAATGTTTGTTTTTTTTAAAATAAATATCTTTTCCCAAACCATTTAATCTGTCAGACTATTTAATTGTTTTAATAATTTAACTTCTGGATTTATTTCATGGTGAAATGACCAAAAATGATCTGCTACGGCTGATTTATCAGTCTGTTTATACTTAATGTTATAAAAATGTTCTTTTATTCTGATTTCTAAATTAAGTTTTATCTTTCCAATAAAAACTTTATCACAATCAAAACAATTAAATTGATAAATACCAGATTTTTTATTATTAGGAATTTTATCTCTTTTAGAGAAATGCAATAAATTTTTAATACTATATTTATTTTGAGGAGCTAAAGTTATACCAAACTCTTTTAAAAAAATTTGAAAATTTTTATTAACACAAGGATGGTAAGTAAATTTTTTAAAATTGTAATCATATTTTATTTCTTTAACCATGAAATAAGTTTTAAAATTTTAAGTTTTTAAGTTTTAAATGAAGGTGCTTTAAAATGTTTAAGAGGGGAGACAATCAATTTCAAAGGAAGGTGGACCCAGTGCTCCAGTTACTGCTCTTACGGAAGAAAACATCAACACTGCTGCTGCCATTGTGAGAGAGGATCGACGAATTACCTTAAGATCACTTTCTGAGATACTGAACATTTCATTGGGTGCCACCCATATGTTGGTGACAGAAGCATTACACATGAGACGTGTTTGTGCGCGATGGGTTCGAAGACTGTTGATTCCCGAACAAAAGGACATTCGCATACAGGTCTGCATGCAGTTGATGTTAGAGGAAGATCTGGAGTTTCTTTCAAACATAATCACTGCTGATGAAACTTGGTTACATCATTTTGATCCTGACAGCAAACAGCAAGGCTTAGTGTGGAAATCTTCATCACCAACCCCCAAAAAAGCAAAAGTGGTTGCTTCTGCTGGGAAAATTATGGTCATCTCATTCTTTGATATTCATGGAATGGTTTATCAGCATGTTGTAACTGCACACACATCAGTAACTGGACAGTACTACAGAGATGTCCTGAAAACAGTGCAAGTCCATATCAGGCGCAAAAGACCACATTTCCGTGAAGCAGGCTGGATGCTGCACCACGATAATGCACTGCCGCATATTGACTATGTTGTTGCTGAATATCTTGCAAAAATCAACATGAAGTGCATCCCTCACCCTCCCTATAGTCCGGATTTAGCCCCATGTGACTTTTTTATGTTCCCTAACTTGAAGAAACGCCTTCGTGGGAGGCATTGTCCATCATCAGAAGCAGTGGTGAAGGCTGCAGAGGCGATTTTGAAGGAGCTCTCAAAAAATGGTTTCCTGCATGTCTTTGAAGACTGGCAGAAACGCTGTGACAAGGGCATCGCATTCAGCGGAGACTATTTTGAGAAGGACCATAAAAATAATGAGGATGAGTAAAGGTACATTGTCAAAAAAAATTGTAATCATTCTTTATTGAACAGCCTTCGTATATTAACTGAAAAACTTCTCTCCACATCGACGGATGTCATTGGTGAATATTTGAAACGATTAAAATCTTATGGAGAAAAATAGCGGGTTATTTAGAGAGGGTTTACTAGGTTCTCTGCCAGTGCTAATTACTTGAATAGAATAAAAATGGTCCTCTCACCTGTTACTTGCTGTAGCCAGTCTTAGGAATGCATAAAGAAATTAGAATTTACATTAGACTCGTTGAAAAGGAAAAAGACAATCAAAAGAAGTTAAAGTTGCAAATACAACTTTTAATGATACAAAAATGCTATAAAAAAGTATGTAAATAAAAGAATGGCTAAAAAGGCAAAAAGAACAAATAAAAATTCTAGAAAGGGACCTTTAAATTTAAAAATAGTTAAAAAGGAGAAATTAAATCCTTCTGTTTCTGGCCTATAGTGGCGCATAATTAACATATTTTATGTTGGGCCTCATCTTCAGACACTAGGGAGAAAAAGAATTTTTTCCTCAACTTCCTAGCCCTATTCATCAGTTTTCTATCCATTTTTTATTCTAAGCTTATCCTCTATAATTTTCTCCATTATTTCTCCCAGCCCTCTTTATAGGTCCAAAACATCATATACATTTTCTTCCTGTCTCATTTCTTAATTTTGAATTACTGCATCAACTTTTCTTCTGCATTCGTTTGGTTGCTGGTCCATTTCCTCTTTTTGTATAATCGTAGCTTCCTTAAGTTGTTTTGCATTGCTATTGGTTTTCTTTCTTAGCTGCTATCCCATTTTCTCCAGTGCTTGCGTCAACCTATTTAACTCCAAATCTGCAACCCCAAATTAATCGCCCATTTTCTTTCTTTGTTTCAAGTTTTGTTCACTCCATGACTGCACAACCTTTTGTTTTCACTACTGACCCTATAGGAAAGTTGTAACAGTAATAGAGTCAACATGAAAAATTCAATGCCATGGCCGGGATCTGAACCACGGATCTCCTGGTTTCCTTCCAGTTGCTCTAACTCATTGAACTACCATGGTCAACTTGCCGTCACGACATTAAATTCTGCTTTTGACTCGTATACTTCCCTGGTAGACCACTAGGGGTTCTTGCATCCGAGATACCCATTTGTGGTGACTTACTATTGTAAGTACTTGATTCCCAGGCATCATCATTTAACTCTTATTATTTTCGTTAATTGATGGAAATTAATCATTTCTTCTTACTAGCCGTATATAGGCTAAGGTCTTTGATGGATAGAGTCAACATGAAAAATTCAATGCCACAGCCGGGTACTGAAGCATGGATCTCCTGATTTCCATCCAGTCGCTCTAACCCATTGAGCTACCACGGTCAACTTGCCGTCACAACATTAAATTCTGCATTTGACTCGTATACTTCCCCGGTAAACCACTAGGGGCACTCGCATCTGAGATACACCATTTGTGGTGACTTACGATTGTAAATACTTGATTCCCAGGCTTCATCATTTATCATTTTTGTACCGGGGAAATATACGAGTCAAATGCAGAATTTAATGTCGTGACGGCAAGTTGACCATGGTAGCTCAATGGGTTAGAGCGACTGGACGGAAACCAAGAGATCCGTGGTTCAGATCCTGGCCATGGCATTGAATTTTTCTTGTTGACTCTATCTATCAAAGATTTAGCCTACATACGGTTAGTGTGAAGAAATGATTAATTTCCATCAATGAACTAAATTTATAACAGTAACTTTAATGAATTCAGTGATACCTAAGATGTGTTCCTATTATAACTGGTCTAAGGACTTGTCCTATTACATTGGTTGAAATATTGCTACTGTGTGTGATTTTCTCTGTTAAGTAATTAGAAATATAAAATTAGCATCAATTCAAGGTCAAAACAATTTTTTTAATTTCTTGAATGATGTTAGCCATTACAGGGAAAGAATTTCTTTTGCCTTTTGGTTTTTAATGGTAAGTACTAATATTTGCTAGTTTAATTCTATCTAATCAACTAGCTTATTAGATACTAAGGACAGAAAATCAGCAAATATTCTCAAAATATTTGTTTTAGGTAAATACACTCTGAAATGTATTCACTCTTAGTTTGAAATTTGGTTGTGTATTACAGAGCATCTACTACAGCTAATCGAAGCCTTCCAGACATTCCTATTGAGAGACTGCCTTTGGATAACGCTGCTGCTGTTTGGGAAGGAAATGAACCGAATGGTGATACAAGCTCAGAATTGTATGCCACTGTAGAAGAGAACAAAAATGTGGCACAATCATTGGGTAGGTTTTAAAATTTTATTTATGGGGGAGGGGAAGGAAGATTCATATTTTTATGACTGGTGCTTCACATGGAAATTAACCGCTTTGCCGATGGCCATTTAAACCCTTCAGAGGCAGGAAACGGATAAACAATAAACAGAACAAGACATTTAAATTGTTAAATGCTGTAAAAATGCATCATAAATACATTTCTGTATTTTCCGTATTTATTAAGTTATTTAAATGAAACAAAAACTGGTTTAAAACCCATTAAAGACAGTATACATCTACAGTAACATTAGAGACTACATTAATAAATCGTTGAAATATGTGTTTGGAGGAATTTAGTAACAGTGACGTCAAAATTAATCTCAGAAACTATTTGTAGTTGGTTTATTGACGAGTATTAATAAACCAACTACAAATAGTTTCTGAGATTAAATCGTTGAAATTTCACTACTTTGTTTCACTGTACCAAAAGCCATTCTTTGCGCCGAGCACGCCTAATATTTGAATCATTTTAAATCGTTGAAATTTCACTACTTTGTTTCACTGTAGCATGTTGTTTTGTGTGTATACGAACGAATGTATGTATATATGTATAGCTATGCAAGCGACTTCTCCGGTTCAAGGTTTTAGCTTTTAGTTTATGCTATACCAAGCGATAATCATACGAGTGTATTTTGCACACGCACGCACACGCTCGCGAAAGAAAACTCTCTGTCAGCATCTGTTATTATAGATCTGTTACAACAAAGTTTCTGGTAGCCTTATGCAGCTGTTTTCGCTCAGTATTTTAGTTATTTATACTCCCTCGGTGTTCAGAGTGATTTCTTATAGCTATCAAGAGCTAAATGAATGGCACATTTGAAATTGTTAAACTTCAATGTTAACCATGGCTTATCCCCGTAATGTAGCAAATAAATTAGCTTGTGTATAATGTATACAGGCTTCTGATATTACTGTAGAAAATCTGGAAGATTTGTTGTGTGATTATGAAGGAGATGTTTGGTATATAGGTAGCAGTGACGTGTACTGGTCTACAGATGGCATGTTAGCTACTCCATTGTTTGGGGGAAATGGGGGGTCAAATATGGGTGATGGGAATCAGCTATTACTAGCTATCCCTCTTTACGAAAAACAGTTAAATGGCAAAAAGAGTATTTTTATACCACTGGATGTAACCATGCACAATTGTTTAGTAATTTTCAGAGCTGTAAATTCATGAAAGACATTCATCTACCTGTACTTGAGCGTATAAATAGCTCGTAACCTAATTGAGTACTATAATACTCATAGGCCTCTTTATACTGGAGGGTAAGAAATTCACCCATCACCCCTCCTACTTGAGAGAAAACACTTTCCTAAAAGGATGCCACCCACAACCAAAAAAGTCGCAACCATTTCGAAAATGTGTAGTGTGTTGCGAAAAAGAAGTTCGCAAGGAAACCAATATTATTTGGTGTGAATCTGCAGATGTGCCCTTGGGTGTTTATCCAGGTTTGGAGGTGTACAATTCAAAAAGAAACCTTTAAGGTTACGTTTACATCCCTTATAGAACTAATTTAAGTTTATTGTAAAATAGGAAGATTAAAATAATTGGCATTAAATGAATATTAAATGCATGTATGCGCAGGACGTCTATACACGTTCATATCGGTTTGGGCCATTTTAACTTGGACGTCATATGACGTCCATATTGGTGAAAGGGCTAAACAATAGAAACAATGCATTCATGTTACACATTTGCCAAGATTTTCGATTGGTGACGCCATATTAAATCGCTGCACAAACCATTAGCATCATGGCTTAGCAATGAGACTCAGCTCACACTGAAGTCAAGGACGAAGACACCTGCCGCTATTGCAATCACAGGGGTGGGGGATCTGCACAGAGTATCATCCACAATCATTCTTTACATACTGGATGACCCTTGTACCTTGTTAAATGTGCATTTCATTCTGAACATTAAGCATATCAAAGAGGAATGTAGCTGGAGAATATTATGAACTGCGTTAGTACATAAAAAACAAAAGCCATAAACACAATGAAGCAGCAAATACTATATAAAATATAATTATTTGTCACAAACTTCACTTATCTTTTAAGAAAATTGATGAAATTTCTACAGAATTGTCGAGACTAGTTTTGCTAAAATCCTTTGCATCGTCAGTCAGTGTTTCCTTTATTCATCAATTCTCTTAAAAGATAAGTGAAGTTTGTGACAAATGATTATATTTTATATAGTATGGACTATGTTGTTGACAGATTCATGATAAACTTAGTTCAGGATCAAGCTCCATTTCGGACGTTGGAGTTGTAGGATTACCTGTCAGCAATGACAATTATGTATCAGATTAATGTAAGTGTGCAAGTTTTTTTTATTGCACATAAATATGCCAAACCTATTCGTGTCATGAATGTAAAACGTATTGATCTGTAAACCAAAACTGCTCATTTTTATTATATTATTTCGGCGTATTTTCTCTGTGATAAAATTCAACAATGATTAATATCTTATTTGGTAACTCTGAGTACAAAATATATGTCTGTTGTCGTCTGCTCTCCTCTCTCTTGTGGTGGAACTATGAACTTCTTTGTCAAACTATCTACTGGAGGGATTTCAGTAGGTAGTTTGACGAAGAAGTTTATAGTTCCACCACCAGAGAGAGGAGAGCAGATGACAACAGACAGTTGGAAAGAGGTTGATAATGGAGGCAACTAGTCCCTCGAAAATATAAAATGTAAGTGACGAAGTATTAAAAACACCAACTACAAATAGTTTTTTTTCAATTGATTTTGATGTCACTGTTACTAAATTCCTCCAATCACACTTATATTTTTAATTGAGATTGAAATGTGTCTTGTGTAAATAATTATTTTTGGGCTAAAAAGGAAAGGTTTTAAGGTAGCAATAATATGAATTTTAAAACTAAAATGGTTTAAACTTCCTCTTTTATTAAGGAACTTACTCTTTACTTAGTTATTAGTCAAACAAACAATGAAAACATTAAAATTAAAAGGTGAAGTTAGTGTGCAAGATAGAACCTGTTCATTCTGCTATCTATGATCCAAGTTTTAATGCCCAGAACTGCTTAGACATTAGGTATTATGTTAAATTCTGTTGTTTTTTATACACTTTCAAACAAGGAAAACACTCTCCGACTATTTTCTGTGTAATCCGTGCAAGCCCAGCACTTATTCACACTTCTGATTTTAATCGAGAAAGTCATAGATGACGTAGAAAATGAAGCTAGCTACAGTGAAGCAATGAATATTACACAAATATAAATATTTCCAACAAAAAACTTCACTTATGTTAAGAAAATGATGTTAATTCTTCTTTCTAATTTAGATGGATTTCACAAACAGATTGCTCGCATCGTCAGTCCATCAATAAACTTTGTAGTCAATCAATAGGCTACGAAGTTTATAGATGGACTGAAGATGCAAGCAATCTGTTTGTGAAATCAATCTCAATTAGAAAGAAAAATTATCATCATTTTCTTAAGTTAAGTGAAGTTCTTTGTTACAAATATTTATATTTGTGTAATAAGTCATAGATTAACTTTAAAGAGAGTCGATTAAAGACACTAGACAACACTTACTTTTAAATTTTTCCGGAAAAATTTAAAAGTAAGTGTTGTCTAGTGTCTTTAATCGACTCTCTTTAAAGTTAATTTATCATAACAACACTGTTTTCAACACTTCCAAGAAAGTAATTGTAAGTCATAGATGTTTGTGTTTTATGCGAGGAAATGATTTTATTGTTACACTATCAACAATGTTTATAATCACAGATCAATACAGTGCTTTAATGATTGTAGGAACTGCCTGCAACTTTGGTCAACTTTGGAAATGCGAAGTAAACTTAGTTTCTGACTAGCACCCAAACATTATTTGACCAACTGGTGAACGTCCTTAATAGTATACACTCCAATTAACTTGAGCTGGCGGCTGGGTAAAGATGTACACTAAATGAATTAGTCTCTTACCAATTCTGAAAGGAGACCATATGTATAAATCATCTTCAGCCTTCTTTCAGGATTGGTAACAGACTAATTCATTTAGTGTACATCTTTACCCAGCTGCCAGCTCATGTTAATTGGACTATACAAATGAGAAACTAAAACATTGAGCTAAGGAGATAAGAAAGAGTTACCGTGATAGTAATCAAGTACAAATAAAAATAAAATTTAAAAAAAAAGTTATTTTCCTAAGGTGAAATTTATAGAAAATATCTTGGGCTTGTCAGCTATTCATCAGTTCCGGGACCCTTTAAGTAGGTTCGAGGGGCATGCCAAAAGTTTTTAGCTCCATTGGAATAAGCCACGGGAGGAAGTGTATCTGATAGGCTGATGTATGTTTAGAATGGCCCATATCTATAAGCGTTGAGTCATGAGTGGGGAGAGTACTATGTCATCTGTTGACCACTGGGTTATGAAAGATATAGCCATCCAGATGTGACCTTTGAGTGATCTATTACAATTTCAAAAAAGTGCTAGACCCCAAACAGAGCCACCAGATTTTGTCAGAAACTTTTGGTGACCCTGCTCCTTCAATGGCCACAGTTAGAAACTGGTTTCGTGAATTTCAAAGATGAGCCTTGTGCAGGTGGTCCATAAAACTGTGGTTAAGCCCAAAAACGTGGAAGCTGTGAGGAAAATGGTGAAAGAAGATCTGCATACTCTCTGAGGTAGAGAAGACATTAAACATGGGATCAACAGTAGAACAAATATTGTGCATCAACATCTTGGTCTCGCCAAGAGATGTGTGCACAGGGTCCCACATTCCCTCACCGATCATCGGAAAACAATCCTGGTGAATTGTGCAAATTTATGCTGAAAAAATTTAATTCTGGTGAAAGTTGAAATGTGTATAACATTCTTATGAGCAATGAAATGTGGATATACTATTATAATCCAGAAACTAAACAGCAGTCACATGTCTGGTGCTTTGAAGATGAACCACATCCAACAGGGGCTGAAGTTGTGGGGAAAAAAATAGTTGCCTCTTTTTTCTTAGGAAAGGATCACATAACAAACATTCCACTTGAGAACCAATACACAGTCACTGTGCTATGGTATACAGTCTTGCCTTCCAGAGGTCAACAAGCAGTGGAAGGAAGAGCACCTGAGATCACAGAAGGGGCATCTTCTGCTGCAATTGTCAATGTCTCCTCTCACTGTACTGCCAGAATAAAGGATTTCCTGAATGAAGAGGGCATCAGGGTGCTACCCTATTCACCTTACTTACCAAACCTGTCGCTCTGTGACATTTTTTTGTTCCCCAAAATGAAGGAATAACTGCGGGAGCACCAATTTACGTCAGTTGGCGAAGCCATTTGTGCATATTTGGAAGCTGTGAACAGTGTCGAAGAAAAAGTGTGGTAAGAAATGTTTGCAAAGTGGTTTGTGCAAATGAATAAATGTATAAGTGGGGACTACTTCGAGAAAATGTGAAAGAGTTCTGAAATTTAGTTTGTTTTTTGAGAACAGCTAAAATCTTTGGCATGATCCTTATAACATTGTCAGTCCTTCACACTTTTTAGATTTGTAAATGCTGGTGTTTTTTTTTCCTAAAACATTTGTTTAGGTCAAAACACATAGATGTTTTGTCATTAGCAAAGCAACAGGTATTAATGTCGCTAGAAACTTTATAAATACAGGATGGAAAGCAGTAACTTACATTTTCAAAACAGCAGAAATCAGTTTCATAATGTGCATTACTTCAGTAATTCCTTGATGAGCATGCAGAAAAGTGTATTTATCTGCAAAAAGTGTGGATAATTCAATAACTGTAATTTTTATTTCTGATAAAGTAAACTGATAATGCTTTTTATTTTTTTTATAGTGGCAAGAAGGTCAAACTCAAGAAATGTTCAGAAACATGTTACATTGGAGAGGACCGAGAATGAGAACAAAACTAATGTGCAGACTGACGATAGCTTCTCTCCATATTCTGAACATCCATATGACAAACTGAAAAGTAAGAATTCATGTATTGTTTTATATCTGAACCTCTATCTCTTATATCTCTTTGTCTGTATTCATTATTTCTTCTAGTTACATGTTCAGTGCTATGTATCCCTTAATTACGTAGAAAATGAAGTTAGTTACAGTGAAACAATAAGTATTATGACTTTGTTGGTTCGTGAAATTAAAAGTCCAGTTACAAACACCAAAAATTGCACTTTATTTCCGTAGAACACACTTTGTACACAGCAGACCAGAATTGCATCACATACACAATACAACTTGCAAGGTCAATGACACAGCTCACCAGCTGTTCACGCACACAAGTACAAATTAACAACTGACTCTTTTGGTGGGCGGGCTCCCCTTTTTATAGATCACTCACATTCCGGAACGTTCTCCAACAATCGAGACAGCTAGAACAAAGACGAACTCTCAAGAAATCTGTCTCCTTCCCCCACCATTTTGGCGAGCTTTTATCTACCCACTGCACTGCTGCCCATGCCGACTTGATCAACAATGGGCTCAAAACAGTATTATACAAATATAACTATTTGTACAAAAGTGAATTGAGAAGATATTGACACATTGCTTCACTCACACTGTTTATAGACATGTTTGAAGAGCTTTTGCTCTTATCATCAGCTGGTACTCGATTAGTGCAAGTTGTAGTGGTTTCCTCTTTCTCCATATTGTCAATAGATGGCATGATGTACTTGTCAAAGATGTCCGGTGGTAGAGTTTCAAAATTCATGAGACTATGACGATTTTTGTTAATGAAGATTTCCCATACGGAAAGGTCTATGGGGTGATTAACATATTTTATTAAAGATGTTTCCAAGTTGATGTCATGTCTAGTATTCAAAAAATGAAAAGCCACTGCTGATTTTTCTGTTTCACCATGTTTAATGTTTCTTATATGTTCTTTAGTTCTTGCTGGCAGTTCTGTTCACTGGGCAACACAAGTAAAATATCTCGGTGTCATTCTTGACAACAGGCTTACATGGCAACCGCACATAGAATATGTGCACAACAAGATCTCCCGTAGGATGGCCCTACTCTATCCCCTCTATCATCGCAATTCCTGCATGTCCCTTCACAATAAACTCTTGCTCTATAAGCAAGTCCTTCGTCCCGCCATTACCTATGCTTGCCAAGTATGGGGCATTGCTGCAAAAAGACACTTTAAAAGACTACAAGTCCTCCAAAACCGTTTCCTCAGGACATCGGTTAACGCTGGCTGGTATATTCCAAACGTGAATATTCACCGTGACACATCCATGCCCACCCTACGTGACTATATTCTCTCTCTATCACAAAAATTCTTCGACTCTCTCCCGCAAAGCTTCAATACTCTCATACGAGGTCTCGGAGAGTATGACATAGACCCTGGCGAAAGCTACAAACGACCCAGACTTCTCCTCACCAACTGAAATCTTCCAATCTTCAAAATTTATCAAACCATCCCCTTTCTCAATATCACACTCTATCTTCTAATAAATAAAAAATTCACAAACACTATCCCACCATTTTACCACCACCTGCTATTAACCACCACCTTTCTACCAGCAAAGGACCTAGTCCTGGCACGGAAACAGTCAGGAAAGCACCGCCTGCAAGGCGGCTAACTTTCCAGCGACGCGTACCCGTGGAAATGTTAATATTTCTTTTTGTTTTTCCTATATAAATTTTAGGCTAAGATACACATTTGATCTCATAGATTCCTGGTTTTTCTTTGGTTGTGATTGAATTTTTGGGAGGGCCTTTAATAAGTTTCTGATATTAAACCTATTTTGAGGTGCAAGAGTTATGTTGTGTTTTGAGAAGATTTTTTGGAATTTATTATAGGCTGATGGATGGAAGGTGAATTTTTTAAAAAGTTTTTTCTCTTTTTCTCCTGTAGGTTCTAGGGTGGTGGTTTCTTTTATTTTCTTAGCTTTGTTGAGTCTGTTAACTGTTTTGTCTACTAAATTTGGGTTGAAACCGTTGGATATAGCTACTTTTTTTTATGTGTAGGTATTCTTCTTGATAATCTTCTCTGTTTAGTGGAAAGTTGATCATCCGAAAGATTATGAAAATGGCATGTTGGTGTTGTTTTGGGTTGAAACTGTTGTTCTTAATATAATTATCTGTGTGTGTCGGTTTCCTGTAAATACCAAAAGTGAGTTTGTTGTTCATTTTTTTGATCTTGGTGTCCAAAAAGGGGAGCACACCATCCTCTTCTGTTTCCAATGTAAGTTTTATAGCTGGATTTTGTATATTCAAAAGTCTAAGACCATCTTGTATGAGTTTTTTAGGTACTATTGCACAAATGTCGTCAACATAGCGATACCAAACTTTGAAATAATTTGGAATGTGTCAATACCTTCTCGATTCACTTTTGTGCTAATTTGTGCTTCACTGTCCCTACGCTTCTTTCAAGTTTATACTTGGATAACTATTTGTAACAAAAAACTTCACTTATCTTAAGAAAATAATAAGAAAAATTAAAAATAATAAGAAAAATTAAAAATAATAAGAAAAATTGACATATTCTTAAGTTAAGTGAAGTTTTTTTGTTACAAATAGTTATATTTATATAATATTGTGAATTTGTGGGTTTGTAGAATTAAAAGTCAAAGTAACAGAAATTAAAAATGCTCTTTATTTCTGTAGAAACACATTTTGGTCAACCCTTACAGTATCAGAATTACGTAACATACACAAATACAATTGACAAGGTCGTTGACCACAAACAAAAATTCACTTTCAAAACACAGTTGCAGGCACACGAATCCAATTTACGACTGTTCCAACTGCTGATTGCAGCTTCCTTTTTATAGCTCCTTGTATTTCTAGACGTTTGTGGAATGTTCTCTATTCACTGTTCCAGAAATTACCAAACGAAACACGAATGTTTCAGTCATCTAACTTTATCTGTTTTGGCAAGCCTTTTATCTCCGCGTTGCACTATCTGTCAATCAGTATAAATTACTGTTCACATTGCTTTCTGTTTATTATATAACTTTGTAATACATTTTAAATTACTGTTACTTCTTGCATGTCACAATACTTTATTATAAATAACTTAAAGTTTCTTAACATATTTCTGAAGTGCTGGGAAATCCACTTCCTTGTTCATTGAGTTTAGAAATCAAAGGTGCCTGCCTCTCTAGAATAGGTGGCAGTGTGTCTGCTTCACGTTCAAGAGGTCCTGAGTTTAAATCTCGGTCTGGGTGAGTTAATGTGGATAAGGTGTTTTTTGGGGTTTTCCTTTATCCAGAAAGATGAATGTTGGGTAACTCTAAGCTCTATGGATGCTGGGTCCATTTAAGGATCATTTCATTCATTGTCCAATATGGTGTAACTTGGAGGATGTTAAATAAATAAAAAATAAATACTAATAATTAGCAAGTTTTCAAAATTTATATTACCATATCTTCATCCTGGTCAATGGGAAACAAGTCCATGAACTCCAGCAGAGGCCCACAAATCAGACAACATTGGGACATCGGACACATTCAACCCTACCTGTTCTTATACAGTTCTGCAAACTATCCTTGGGATTTTGAACAGCAGTAGGAGTGCACTGCTTTGCACATAAACAATCCTATGACATGACGATAATGGAGTGCTCCGTAGGAAATACATGTATGAGCTCACGGACTGGTTCACCTACTGCCACGAAGTGTGCATGATGTCAACTGACACCAAGTATACTGCAAAGGGAAAAATTGGCGGTCCCTGTCACGTCGTTAAATCAACGAATGCAAAATAGGACGATGCAAGTTTCATCGTGGGCGCTGCAATTAGACTGTAGAGCGTATTTGCATCCTTCTGTTGTTGGGGCATATCGTGATCCGCACCTCATTTATTTCCATTCCCAAGATCCAGTTGCCCTCTTAAGTTGCGTCCATGATGAAACTTGCGTCATCCTATTTTGCATTCGTCGTTTTGAACAACGTGGCCGGGACCGCCAATTTTCCCCCTTGCAGTATACTTGGTGTCATTTGACATCATGCAAACTTCGCGGCAGTAGCCGAACCAGTCCGATACAGTCCGAGAGCTCATACATGTATTTCCTACGGAGCACTCCATTATCGTTGTGTCGTAGGATTGTTTATGTGCAAAGCAGTGCATGAGTAATAAAATTTGACCCGACGATAACTTAGCCTGCTCAAACCATGTTCCTTTGCACCGGACTGTGCCACTTATGTCTGGGGCATTTTTGCAGAGGTTGGCTACAAGTTTTACATATCTTTCTCATGTTGGCTGCAACGCGACAACCAGCTAGTCATCTGCTTGCGCATGCGTATACATGCACCTTTGGACTTAGAAAATATTCTCGCATCGCACAAAAGAAAGTTTCTCCAAATCTTTTAAATAAATATAAAAATAATATGATATCTAATGGCAGTAATGATGACAACAATAAAACACAAAGTGACTGACCATGCGAAAAAATTTTCAAGAAGTTAGTCTCTTGAATTCTGTGGGAAGTTCATAACTTATCTTAAAAAGATAAGTGAAGTTTGCAACAAATAATTGTGTTTTATTGGAAGAATAATTTCTCTGTGACATGATACTATCATTTACATTGTCTTCAATAGAAGTATGAGTATTTAAGCACTACAGTAATGAGAAAACTTAACATTTTCAGGTGAACATCCTTATGCACAGGTGGGAGCTTCCATTGAAATACAGGCTGGTGGATATAGATCTGAAGGCTTTGCAGATTTACCATCATCCCAGTAAGTTACTAGTTAATCTTTTCTATATCTTTTCAGTTGATTTGAGCATTTTGAATATATCTGCAAACATAATGTTAAGCGCAACCTCATGTTCAAGAACGGCATTTCAACAAGCTACATGTCAGCTTGACATAAACGTATGAATATTGTGCAATGAAAGTAAAATTTTTGTTACCTAAGTTTAATTCCAAACAAGACCAGTTGATAGGGGAAGAAACAAAATGCACATACAAATGAAATCAGATTTAAATGTGGAAGCTGCTTATTTTTAAAAAAAAAATACTGAGGGAAAAAGTTAAATAAGATTCTTATGCCCGATTTCACCAACAGATGTTAAGACTTAACACGAGTTTAGCAATAGCTATAACAAAAATTGCATTTCACCAACAAGTGTTAGCTTAACACTCATGTTAAATCTCTTGTTAAACTAACCAACCATATTTCTGTTATTATGTCCTTAACAATTGTAAATAGTCAAGATGGCAGGCATGAATGCAGCTTTTGAAGTCGATTTGCTATATTTAAGATCATTAAATAGCATTCGTAATAAGAGTATGGCTATGAGGAGAAATGATTTTGAGGATCTATCAGAAGAACATTTTCTACAGAGACTGTCCAAACAAGTTGCTATGAACGTTACTGCGGAAGTACAAGAGAGATTAGAACATTTATCAAAAGGAATATCCTGATCTCTCCTTTGCGATTTTATAATTCACTGAATTATGCGGATAATAAATAATCCACCTCCCGTCTTGAAACGCTCAATTCGCTCGTCACTTCTGCCCTCCTTCACACCTCGTTTTAAATTTTCATAATACTGACAAAGTTGTTTCGTGTTTCTAGTAATGACACATGCATTTGAATTAAATTCCTTTCCAATCTTTTTCGTTTACATTCACCGCATCTGTCCTCTTATTTTCCACGATATCCTTATACTTTGTCACCAATTCAATTAATAATTCTTTCTCCATCGATGAGAAATTTGTCCCATGGCTTCTCTGACTATTTTGTTCACCTGCCATTTTTTTCAGCTGAGCGTAGACGAAAATGAAAACAAAAGCGCATTGCAGTACGTTCAGAAAATTATATGACTCATCCATAGCCTTCTATAGCTGTAATATTTACAAGTCTCTTGGCATTAACACGTGTTTAACATTTTCAGAAATGAGGTTGGTGAATTACAAGAAATTTAACAGCTTTGTTAGTGCTGTGACAATTGTTACGTTACATTTGTTAATGTCAATTTTAACATCTGTTGGTGAAGTCGGACATTAATGAGTAAGGACTATGATATAATGAAGCACAAAATTAATATAATTTTGACTACTTAATGCTCCATATATTACTAATGTTTACATATAACGCTTTTCGTTAGTACTTTCTTAACATCCTCAGCTAATGTCGACTGTGGAATTTTGACTCCTTGGGGTCAGTAGGGGTGTGTCCGTTGGTATCTTGCTAAACTTGAAGTTCAAAGGTCTCTCCAACTATTCAGAGAGAGGTTGAAAATGGAGGCAAAAGGCTTCCGAAACTAGTCCCTTGATAATATAAAAACGTAAGTGACGAGTGTCAATAAACCAACTACAAATATATCGAGATTCAACTGTATTGGAACACCACAGTGAAGCGAAAAATTATTAAATTATAGATGAGTCGCACCTTTTACACATCTATAATTTAACAACTACAAATAGTTTTTACGATTAAAAGAGCAGGAGCTTACTTAATCAGTTTCCCGGAATGCGACAAAATTAATATAGGTGAAAATAAGAGGAATTTATTTTTATTAATAAAGTGCACATGAGTTGTGCATGATGTACAATTATGTACAATTATTCACAAGTTCACATCACTTATTTGTGCAGAATTCTACAACTGTTTTGTCTCTCTTTTTGCACGTAGTTACGTGATATCTGTCGCAGGGCTGGTCACATAATTTACAAGTATAGTCACTGCCTGGGTCGTGGAACCAATCATTTCTGCACACTCTATGGTGATATCCATGCACTGCCATAGAGTTAACAAAGTGTCGGAGCTCTTGATTGGCGCCGGTCCATGATCTGTTAAGCATAGTCTCTGTTGTGTAAAAGTCAAGTTTTATCTCATTCCTCTTATTTAGAACCTAGATTATGAAATATATTAAATGCAACAGACTAATAAATCTGCAGTATCACACAATTTTTGGACAAGCAATCATAACTCACACCAAACATAACACTCCTAAAACTACAAAATACACAACAGAATTGGATTCTTGGAAAGAGTTTAATTATAAAACAGAAGCTTCATTTAATGAACTTTGATTTGCTGCCACCAAATTCATTGCAGAAATGCAGTTCTTCATTGCTAGATGTCGCTGCAAATTAGAACTGCACATTGGACAACACCATAATGAGCCAGTTGGTCATTTCTGATGATAGAGCAATTAGCTTGTGAAACTGGTCAAGACACAAAAATATAAAAATTATTTGTGGTTGGTTTATTGACACTCGTCACTTACTTTTTCATATATTTATGAGAGACTAGTTTCAAAGGCCCTGGCCTCCATTTTCAATCTCTTCCCAACTGGCATCTGTTGTTATCTGCTCTCTCTGGTGGTGGAACTATGAACTTTTTTGTCAAATTATCTGCTGGCGGGATTTCAAAGTTCATTACGCGATCCTTATTTTTCCAGATGAATATGTTCTCCCATGTTGTCAATCTATTTTGGTTTATCACTCCTTTTAATAATTTTGGATTTGGATCAATGTCATGGTTTTCATTCCAAAAATGAAATGCTACTGCTGACTTGTCTTCTTGTTTCAATCTGATGTTTCTAAAGTGTTCTTTGACTCTGGTTTTTAAATTTCTTTTTGTTTGACCTATGTAGCATTTTTCACAATTCTTGCAATTTATTTGGTATATTCCAGATTTGTTACCTGAAGGAATTTCATCTTTTGTTTTTGAATTTAGTAATTTTAAAATTGAGTATCTATTAGTAGGTGCCAAGATGATATGTTGTTCCTTGAATATCTTTTTAAATTTATTAAATGTTTTTGGATGATATGTGAATGAACTGAATATGCTGTTGCTTTCTTTTTCTTTAATAAATGTGGTTGCTTCCTTAATGGTTTTCTTTAGTTTAGATTTTCTAATTTTCTTCAACACCAAACTTTTGTTGTATCCGTTTTCTTCTGCTATGTGTATTATTGCTTTTTGTTCCTTGAAATATTCTTCTTTTTCCATGGGTACGTTGACTAGTCTGTGTGTAAGGCTGTTTATTATTGCATGTTTATGTGTAATTGGGTTGTGGCTATTATTTTTTATATAATTTTCTGAATGTGTTGGCTTCCTGTAAATTCCAAATTTTATTTTTGTATCATTCCTGATGATATTTAGATCCAAGAAAGGTAGTTGTCCATTGATTTCCTTTTCTATTGTGAATTTGATAGTCCTTTCTTGCAGATTGAGTAATTTTAATGCATCATCTAAATGTTTACTTGGTACAATTGCAAAGATGTCGTCAACATATCTATACCAAACCTTGAAGATCAATGAAGACCAAACCATTGATCTTCAAGGTTTGGTATAGATATGTTGACCCATTGATCTTCAAGGTTTGGTATAGATATGTTGACGACATATAATAATAATACAATAATAATAATACAATAATACACATAGCAGAAGAAAACGGATACAACAAAAGTTTGGTGTTGAAGAAAATTAGAAAATCTAAACTAAAGAAAACCATTAAGGAAGCAACCACATTTATTAAAGAAAAAGAAAGCAACAGCATATTCAGTTCATTCACATATCATCCAAAAACATTTAATAAATTTAAAAAGATATTCAAGGAACAACATATCATCTTGGCACCTACTAATAGATACTCAATTTTAAAATTACTAAATTCAAAAACAAAAGATGAAATTCCTTCAGGTAACAAATCTGGAATATACCAAATAAATTGCAAGAATTGTGAAAAATGCTACATAGGTCAAACAAAAAGAAATTTAAAAACCAGAGTCAAAGAACACTTTAGAAACATCAGATTGAAACAAGAAGACAAGTCAGCAGTAGCATTTCATTTTTGGAATGAAAACCATGACATTGATCCAAATCCAAAATTATTAAAAGGAGTGATAAACCAAAATAGATTGACAACATGGGAGAACATATTCATCTGGAAAAATAAGGATCGCGTAATGAACTTTGAAATCCCGCCAGCAGATAATTTGACAAAAAAGTTCATAGTTCCACCACCAGAGAGAGCAGATAACAACAGATGCCAGTTGGGAAGAGATTGAAAATGGAGGCCAGGGCCTTTGAAACTAGTCTCTCATAAATATATGAAAAAGTAAGTGACGAGTGTCAATAAACCAACCACAAATAATTTTTATATTAATTTTGACGTCACTGTTACTAAATTCCTCCAAACACACATCACAAAAATATGTTAAGTCTTTTGAATCTGAGTAATTTTCTAAATTGAATTATGTGTTATTTAATATAAGAAATGAATAAATTAAACACTTTAATAGTAAACATTAACTAGAATATTATGTATATTAAAGTTGTTAAATCTAAAAACAAAAGATGAAATCCCACCAATTAATAGATCTGAAATATGCCAAATAAGTTGAAAGGATTGTGAAAAACGCTACATAGGTCAAACTAAAAGAAACCTAATAACCTGAGTTAAAGAACGTTTTAGAAACATTAAATTGAAACAAGAAGTCAGCAGTAGCATTTCATTATTGGAATGAAAACCATGACATTGACCCAAATCCAAAATTACTAAAAGGGGTGATAAACCGAAACAAACTGGCAACATGGGAGAACATATTAATATTGGAAAATAAGGATCAAGTAATGAACTTTGAAATCCCACCATTCCATAGTTTGATAAAGAAGTTCATAGTGTCACCACCAGAGAAAAGAGAGCAGACGACAACAGACGATAGACCTTTGAGGTTGAAAATGGATGCAATAGCTTGGGAAACTCAGTAATATAAAAATGTAACTGACAAAGTGTTAAAAAACCACTACAAAGAGTTTTTCAATAAAGTAGAATACTTACATGTCAGTAATTCTACTCATGTTTAAAACAAAACAAAATTCAACAATACGGCTTACTACCACGCACGGCTATACAGAGAAGCCATTGAAATCTATAAACACAAAAACAGTTTTAATAGAAAGGAATAAATAGCACGCCTACACAAAGCCTGGATGCCAGTGCCGGACAGCACAAAGCCTAAACCACAAAGAACCAACCAGAATAAAGGTATGGCAGCCTCTTCAGCCACACAGGGATTGGTGGACGAGTTACCAATAGGAGCCGAGTGGGCAGTCGCTCATTCCTCTATATATAGTGGAGGTGCTCCACTAAATGCCAGTCTAGTTATGAACAGCCAGGACTGAATCTCTGAAGATGCCCTACAGAGAAAAATTAGATCTTTTTTCATCATCTAGACCATGGCATTCAAGACTGGAAACAACATTTTATTGGAAAATTTATAGTATTGGTGCTTTGCACAAATTTAAAAAAATTGTTAATTTTTCTTTGCTACTTTGATTTTTCCATATTCATGCATTAATCGGTTATGTGCAGTTATCACAGAAATGCCATCTTCATTTAGGCTTTTCAATGATAGAAATCACTACGAAACTTTTACAGTGTGAATTGCCTCCTGCACACTGGTAATACTTTTGATTGTTTAGGTGTGCTTAAGTATTATCAAGTGCAACCTGGAGAAGAAGGATGTATGTAGCAATAATACATTCCAGAAATATTGGTATCTCGACCAAAACATGCATAACATATGTTAACATAGGATGAACATAACATTATAAGTGAGTAAATAAATTTAATATATTTCATATACGAGGGCAGTTCAGTAAAGAATGATCACAATTTTTTTTTTTGAAAACGTACCCTTAGTCATCCTCATAATTTTGATGGTCCTTCTCAAAATAGTCTCCCCTGAATGTTATGCACGTGTTCCAGCATTTCTGCCAGTCTTCAAAGACATGCTGGAAACCATTTTTTGAGAGATCCTTCAAAATTGCCTCTGCAGCCTTCACCACTGCTTCTGATGATGGATAATGCTTCCCACAAAGACGTTTCTTCAAGTTAGGGAATAGAAAAAGGTCACATGGGGCTAAATCCGGACTATAGGGAGGGTGAGAGATGCACTTCAGTTGATTTTTGTAAGATATTCAACAACAACATTGGCAATATGCGGCCGCGCATTATCGTGGTCAGCATCCAGGCAGCTTCACGGAAATGTGATCTTTTGCGCCTGATATGCACTTGCAATGTTTTCAGGACATCCCTGTAGTATTGTCCAGTTACTGATGTGTGTGCAGGTACAACATGCTGATATACCATTCCATGAATATCAAAGAATGAGATGACCATAACTTTCCCAGCAGAAGCAACCACTTTTGCTTTTTTGGGGGTTGTTGATGAAGGAGATTTCCACACTGAGCTTTGCTGTTTGCTCTCAGGATCAAATGATGTAGCCAAGTTTCATGAGCAGTGATTACGCTTGAAAGAAACTCCAGATCTTCTTTTAACATCAACTTTAATTGCATGCAGACCTGCATGCGAATGTCCTTTTGTTCAGGAATCAACAGTCTTGGAACCCATCGCGCACAAACACGTCTCATGTGTAATGTTTCTGTCACCAACATGTGGGTGGCACCCAATGAAATGTTCAATTTTGTTGTTGTAATTTACGTCCTCCATGTTAAGTCATATCGGACGATGAATGAAATTGGTGAAATGATGCTCAAATGAATCTGGGGTCCATGGAGCTTAGAGCTACCTGACATCTTTAAGGATAGGGGAAAACCCTGGAAGAAACCTTATCCAAGTAACTCACCCTGACTGAGATTCGAACTCGGGACCTCTTGAACGTGAGGCAGACACGCTACCATCTACGCTACCGAGGATGAAATGTTCAGTATTTCAGAAAGTGATCTTAAGGTAATTCGTCGAACCTCTCTCACGATGGCAGCAGTAGTGTTGATGTTTTCTTTCGTAAGAGCAGTAACTGGAGCACTGGGTCCACCTTCCTTTGAAATTGACTGTCTCCCCTCTTTAAAAATTTTAAACCACCTTCGAGCTGTGCTGTAGGGAAGAACAGACTCTCCATAGGCCTCCTGTAACATTGTATAGGCCTCAACTGAAGATTTGTTGAGACGAAAGCAGAATTTCAATGCCACATAATGTTCCTCGCCTGTTACCTGCATTGCAGTGGTAGGCGATACTGAACATGTCTGAACTTGCCTGGTTCTCTCAGGTGGGAGAATTACGGCGTGTTTGTTTCACATTAAGCTAACAGAGTATAATAAGATTGAATTTTAGTGCAAAAAATGACTGTAAAAAAATTATGATCATTCTTTATTGAACAGCCCTCGTATATGGAGCAGAAAAGTCGTATGTATTAACCGCTTCGCCGATGGCCATTTAAACCCTCCAGGGGCCGGCAACGGATACCCAATAAACAGAACAGGACATTTAAATTGTTAAATGCTGTAAAAATGCATCATAAATACAATTCCGTATCTTCCGTATTTATTAAGCTATTTAAACGAAACAAAAACTGGTTTAAAACTCATTAAAGGCAGTATAAATCTACAGTAACAATAAAGTAGAGACTAAATTAATAAATTGTTGAAATTTCACTACTTTGTTTCACTGTAGCAAAAGCCATTCTTTGTGCCGAACGCGCCTAATATGTGAATCACTTTGTTTTGTGTGTATACGAGCCATAGTATGTATGTATAGCTACGTAAGCGACTTCTCAGGTTCAAGTTTAGTTTATTTATGCTATGCCAAGCGATAATATGACGAGAATATGTTGCGTCACACACTCCCACACTGGAATGAAAACTCTGTCAGCATCTGTTATTACAGTGTTTCTCAACCAAGGTTTCTGGTAGCCTTATGCAACAGTTTTCGCTCTGTATTTCAGATATTTATACTCTCTCTTTGTTCAGTGATTTCTTGAAGCTATCAAGAGCTAAATGTATGGCACATTTGAAATTGTTAAATTTCAATGTTAACCATGACTTATCCCGGTAATGTAGCAAATAAATTAGCTTGGGTATGATGTGTACAGGCTTCTGATATTACTGTAGAAAATCTGGAAGATTTGTTGTACGATTATGGAGATGTTTAGGACATACGTAGCAGTGACGTGTACTGGTCTACAGCTGGCATGTTAGCTACTCCATTGTTTGGGGAAATGGCGGGTCAAATATGCGTGATACGGATCAGCTATTACCAGCTATCCCTCTTTACGGAAAAGAGTTAAATGGTAAAAAAAAAGTATTTTTATACCACTGGATGTAACTATGCACAGTTGTTTAGTAATTTTCAGAGCTGTAAAAGACATTCATCTACCTGTACTTGCGCGTATAAAGAGCTCGTAACCTAATTGAGTATTATAATACTCAGAGGCCTCTTTATACTAGGGGGTGGCAAAATTCACCACATCATCCCTCATACTTGAGAGAAAACACTTTCCTAAAAGTATACCACCCACACCCAAAAAACTTGTAACCATTTCGAAAATGTGTAGTGTGTTGCGAAAAAGAAGTTCGCAAGGAAACCAATATTATTGGGTGTGAATCTGCAGATGTGCCCTTGGGTGTTTATCCAGGTTTGGAGGTGTACAATTCAAAAAGAAACCTTTAAGGATACGTTTACAATCCTTATAGAACTAATTTAAATTCATTGTAAAACAGCAAGATTAAAATAATTGGCGTTACATGAGCATTAAATGCATGTATGCGCAGGACGTCTATACACGTCCATATCGGTTTGGGGCCTTTTAACTTGGACGTCATATGACGTCCATATCGGCGAAAGGGTTAATGGGCAAAACACATAACCAAAATAATTATACTTGAGCTAATTGTTAAAGAAAATAATTTGGTGCCTAAAAAATGTAGTATACATATGCAAAAATTCAGAACTGAATAACATATAAGCGTGGTTCAACTGTATTGCACTAAAAATGGGTTCCTTTTCTTTTTCTTCAGTAGTGAAGAGTCAAGTGCCGTTCATACAAATGAAAGTATTTCACCAAGGTCATCATCAAGCCACCTTGCAACACCTGGTAATCCAGTTCCTCCACCACGAACAAGGAGGTCATCATCCCACAACTCTCTAGTTCTTGCAGTTCCAGATATACAGGCAGCCACAGCAATTGCAGGTCGCATATCTGCTAATCAGGAACTGCCATATATGACACCACCAATTACAGCTCCAGAAGTCACAATGCCACAACAGATCCAACAAACTAACTTCAGTGGTGATTCCCAGGATTCAAGTAAGAGCTCAATTTATTTCATTCATTATAAAGATTACAATACTTTTTCCAGAGAGAGAGAGAAAGAGTGGATGTGTGCATTTGAGTATATGCATGTCTAAAAATACTGCATTGTGTAGCAATTTTCAAGTGCAATTTTTGGAATATTTTGAAAGGAACATTGAAATTTTAATTACTGATTGTGTTTTACAGAAGGATACACCAGCATCAGTGTGAGAGAACCATTAGCAAACATTAAAGCACAAACCAAAGTAGCCAGTCAGAGAAGCAGAACTCAGGAATTAGTTGATTCACATTATGCAACAGTTTCTGATGACTCAGGTATGAATACTGAATTCTTATTAAACCCTTCTGATAGTTGTCTTAATTTGTCACTGGATGGCATTATACATAATCAACCAAGCAACAGTTTTTGAAAAAAATTATATTTTGATGCCATGAATTCAATGTGGAGGGCCGTACCACGGCCGAGCGGTTAGCAGCCACATTATAGCCAAGTGGTTAGACCACTCGACTCTCACCTAAGTGGCCTGGTTCAACCCCAGCTGACCACATGTGAGATTTGTGGTGGACAAAGCAGCATAGGGATAGGACTGATGATGCGGACAAGAGTTCTTGAAATCGATTTCAATTAGAAAGAAGAATTGACATCATTTTCTTAAGATAAGTGAAGTTTTTGTTACAAATTGTTATATTTGTATAATACTCATTGCTTCACTGTAGCTTATTTTCTACGTAATTATAATGCTATTGTTGTAGATGAGATGTATGCTGCAATAGATGAACCTGGGCAAGTGTATACCAGTGGGAGTGAGACATATGCACAGATTCAGCCTTTAACAGTGGTGGATCCTGGATTGAAAGTTCCTGAGACAACTGGTGAGAGCAGTCATTACCCTCCTCAGCCTCCCAGTGTGGACAGTCTAAAACATGTAGCTCAGGTCCATTCTCGTCAAGGTAATCTCAATTTATTCAGTTTATATTGTCTGAGTCTTAGGCAAAATATCTTTTCTTTAATAACTTTAGATATTGTAAAAATGATTTAAATTTTGTTCAGCCTCTATCTTTAATTCTGTCTTTTATAAAGTGATGGTAGACTAGCATTTTCATTTGTATTGTATTCTATGCTCCCTATATTAACCTATAAAGTACATTTTTACCTAGTGTATCCATTATGTCCATCCAGTATTTTTGACTAATCATTTTTATTTCAACATGTTCTAAATTAATAGCTTTAGGGTTGCTAACGTTATCATATATATGAGGGTAATCTCACAAGTGGTCTCCAAAGAACTTGGGCGGGAAGAAACTGTTTTTGTGGCTGTTGGCCACACTACTTTATTTGTTGCTTCCCGCACTCACAAGCTGCTGGAGTGTTCAGACTTATCTTGGCAGCCAGTTTTAATAGAGCTGCTGTCAGGTGCAACAGCTTTTTTTTTAAAAAAAAAAAATCATTAAACTAATAAAAATTTATGAACATTTGATAGAAGCGTATGGAGGGTCATGTATGGAGTGTGTGTGTGGTGTTTTAGGGCCCATCGACAGCAAGGTCATTTGGGCCGTCATGTATGGATGTGAACATTTTTGTCATGTATGGATGTCAAAAATGTTCACTAGTGGTGTAGAGAGTTTGCAGCTGATTGTACTGAAATTCATTACAAAGAAAGAAGCAGGATAGATAGAGTCAACATGAAAAATTCAATGCCATGGCTGGGATTTGAACCACGGATCTCCTGGTTTCCGTCCAGTCACTCTTACCCATTGAGCTACCATGGCCAACATGCCGTCTTGACATTACATTCTCCATTTGACTCATATATTTCCCCAGTAAACCACTAAGGGCTCTCGTATCCGAGATACACCATTTGTGGTGACTTACTATATTAAGTACTTAAATCCTCATTAAACTCTGATTATTTAAATTAATTGGTAGAAATTAATCATTTCTTCACACTAGCCGTATATAGCTAAGGTTTTATATGGATAGAGTCAACATGAAAAATTCAATGCAATGGCATGAGTTTAATGGTGAAACCTGGGATTTAAGTACTTACAATAGTAAGTTGCCACAAACGGTGTATCTCGGATACGAGAGCCCTTAGTGGTTTACCAGGAAAATATATGAGTCAATGGAGAATTTAATGTCAGGACGGCACTTTGGCCATGGTAGCTCAATGGGTTAGAGCGACTGGATGGAAACCAGGAGATCCGTGGCTCAAATCCCGGCCATGGCATTGAATTTTTCATGTTGACTCTATCCATACAAAACCTTAGCCTATATACAGCTAGTGTCAAGAAATGATTAATTTCCACCAATTAATTTAAAAAAAAGAACCGGGAGACTGCTAATTTCTGATGAGACAGTCGCAAACATTGAATAAATCATGCTTCAAGATCGGTGGATCACTCTCAATGAGCTCTGCAATGCTATTCCTGAGGTTTCTTGAAGCACCATTCATAGGATCTTTTTGAAGAGTCAAGATTTTGGAATGTGTATATAAAACAAGTCCCCCATATGCTCACAGAAGACCATAAATGGCAATGCATTGAAACTTCCTACCAACTTCTACAACACTATGCAGATGAAAAGGACAACCTTTTGGATTTGATTGTTTTGTGTGATGAAACTTGGGTGTTTCCACTTTACACCTGAGATCAAACAACAATCATGTGATTGGAAGCATTGTGATTTACTCAGGTCTCAAAAATTCAAAGGAGCACAGTCTACCAGTAAAGTCATGGTAACTGTGTTTTGGGATCAAAGGAGGTTATTTTGGTTGATTTCATGGCTCCTGGGACAACAATAAATGCAGACTGGTATTGTGATACACTAAAAAAGTTTAAACAGCCAATTCAGAACCAAAGAAAAGAAATGTTGAGTAAGGGCATAAGACTTCTTTATGTCATTGTGCACCCCCACACTACCCATCAAACTGTGGATCTTCTGTATCAGTTTCGATGGGATGTTTTCAACCATCCAACCTATAGTGACTACCACTGGTATATCAAATTAAAAGAACATTTGGCAGAAAGGCACTTCAGCGACAAGATACAGTGAAAGATGGGGTACAGTGCTTCCTCAATAGCATGGCAGTGAGCTGTCATGACATGGGCTTACTAAAACTGCCACAGTGCTTACAAAAATGCATCAGTAGAAATGGCAATTACGTGAAAAGAGAAGAATGTTTCTCGCATATGTCATAATCATAAAATATATCTAACTTAAGACCTGAAGATTTCCTGGTGACAAATATGCTCAATTTCTTCTCAGGCAGCAAGCCAGATGAAAAGATGATTAGAAATTGACATTTCGGGAGTGTGCATCTCTCCCATTATCAGGATATTTATTAAATGTTATAACCACAAATGAATCACTGGATATAACACAAAACACTATCAAAATTCGCATTACTGAACAAAAGACTGTTTTCAGTAAATTAAATGCCAGGTCAGGAGATGGCGTGAGTGTAGAAAATTAATTGGGTCAAAGAAACGTAACTACTTAACTTGATTATCAAGCTGTATTGATCTGTGCCTCTTAAGTTGATGAATTTCCATTTTTAAGGCCGGTTTCCAAGAGGAGCTGAACTGAAATCCAGCATCACGATTAAGTGTGCTCCTCTCGGAGGAAATAGCCAAGCCTCCTTAATTCTACGCATCTTCTCTGTATTTTGGCAATATGCAACAGTTACTGGGAGCAACAGTTTTCTGTTTAAAATTGTGAAATCCTCCAGAACCGTTTACTGATGTTTCCACCACAGCTTCATCCAGGAGACTAATTAACATTTTGATGGCAGCACGATAGTGAATTATCCGTCATGTACCAGAAGTGATCAAAATGTTAATTAGTCTACTGGCTGAAGCTGTGGTGGAAATAGCCAGGATTGTTCCTATATTTAAAAAGGGCAACAGAACCAAAGTAGATAATTACAGACCATCTCAGTATTACCATATTTATCTAAAATAGTTGAAAAAGTGATATACATGTGGATTATTAAATTTTTAAACCACTTTCGCTTATTGGTTTCAAAATGGTTTCATTGAAGGCAAGTTGACATATTGGCAGTTACTTTTTTCATTGAATATATAATCGATGCTGTTGAAAATGGATGTTGCGCTGCTGGTGTACTGTTGAATTTTGCTAAAGCATTTGATTGTGTTGATAAAACAATTTTACTTAATAAATTATATCATCTTGGATTTAGAGGTATTGCATATGACCTGATAAGCTCATATATGAGCAGTAGAACTCAATTCACAGAATTAAATATTACCCAGGAAATCTTTACATCCCATAGTAAAAACATTGTATTGAGAGATTTAACTGTATTGGAACACCATCAGTCGCATAAGAGCCGAAGATGCAAACGATGATTTGTGAAACATGTCCTCAAAATAGGTACGAAAGTGAAGCAGATGTGTAATAAATACGACTCGTCTAAAAATTAATAAATTGTATTGTATTGTATTGAGAGTTCCTCAGGGCTGCATTTTGGGACCACTATTGTTTATTTTGTACATAAATGACATTGCCAATGTAATTCCAAATATTAGTTTAAATCTCTATGCTGATGACACAATGATGGGATTTAAGAATAAAGACCTTAATAACCTAGAAATACAAATGAATGAAATTGTAAGTAGTATAGCTGAATATTTTAATAACTCTGAACTGTGTGTTAATGCAAAACAAAGTGAATTAATAGTTTTTAATTTTAAAAGCAACTCATTTTAAGCCTCATATACACTTGGACAATGATATGATTGTACCTATTGATAATGTGGATGTTCTCGATTTAACAGTTGATAGTAAATTAACCTGGAATGAACATATTAATAAAACAGTGCCATGAACGCATTGTTGAGGCAAGGCGGTGCGAGGGACGAGTTCAAAGAGACAGGCAGTGCAGTGCGGAGATAAAAGCTTGCCGAAACGGTGGGGAAAGGAGACGGATTTCTGGAGAGTTTGTCTTTCTTCTAACGCCATCCTGATTGAGAACATTCCACGAATTTCTGGAATAGTGAGTAACTATAAAAGGAGCTGCCGCCCACCACTGGGTGTCAGTCGGTAATTGGACGCATGTGCGTGAGCAGCTGTAAAAGTGAACTCTTTTGTGGTCGATGACCTTGCAAGTTGTATTGTGTATGTGACATAATTCTGCTGTCAGGTTGAACAAAGTGTGTTTCTATGGAAATAAAGAGCAATTTTTAGTGTTTGTAACCTGGACTTTTAATTTCACAAACCCATATAGTCACAATAGTCTATTTCGCTTTCATTCATTCAATTATTATATATGGTATAGAGCTGTGGGGGTCAACATTTAAAGCTAATCTCAAAAAAATCTTTACATTACAAAAAGAGCCATCAGATACATATCCAATCTGCCAACATATAGTCCTCGTAAGGAAGCATTCAAAACTCTTTCAATACTAACCCTTCCCAGTATCTTTATATTAAAATCCATATTGTATATACGAAATAGGTCTTTGCCTCAATATTCAGCTATTCATAACTGCAACACTAGAGGAAAACAGAACTTGATAACTTAATTGCATAAATTAAAATTATAAATATATATTAACTATTCCTTTCTTGGAAGTGTTGAAAACAGTGTTGTTATGATAAATTAACTTTAAAGTTAATATATTAACTAATTTTCTTAAATCAAAAGCTTATTATAATGTGGAAGGATTTCTGAATGATAGTGATATTCTAATTGACCTCCAGTAATTTTTTATCAATGATTACAATCATTTTATGTATTTTTTAGCACTTTAATTGTTATTATTTTGTAATTGTATTGATTGTCTTTATTTTATTTATCTTTAATAACTGGACTATGATTTTAAATGAGTTTTCAATTGATTATTGTACAAGGGTTGTTCAATAAAGAATGATCACAATTTTTTTTTTTTTTTTGACAACGTACCTTTACTGATCCTCATAATTTTGATGGTCCTACTCAAAATAGTCTTCCCTGAATGTGATGCACTTGTCCCAGCATTTCTGCCAGTCTTCAAAGACATGCTGGAAACCATTTTTTGAGAGATCTTTCAAAATCGCCTCCACAGTCTTCACCACTGCTTCTGATGATGGATAATGCCTTCCACGAAGGCAGTTCTTCAAGTTAGGGAATAGAAAAAGGTCACATGGAGCTAAATCCGGACTATAGGGAGGGTGAGGGATGCACTTCACGTTGATTTTTGCAAGATATTCAGCAACAACATTGGCAATATGCAGCTGCACATCATCATGGTGCAGCATCCAGCCTGCTTCATGGAAATGTGGTCTTTGGACTTGCAATGTTTTCAGAACATCCCTGTGGTATTGTCCAGTTACTGATGTGTGTACAGGTACAACATGCTGATAAATCATTCCATGAATATCAAAGAGTGAGATGACCATAACTTTCCCAGCAGAAACAACCACTTTTGCTTTTTTGGGGGTTGGTGATGAAGGAGGTTACCACACTGAGCTTTGCTGTTTGTTCTCAGGATCAAAATGATGTAGCCAAGTTTCATCAGCAGTGATTACATTTGAAGGAAACTCCAGATCTTCCTCTAACATCAACTTTAACTGCATGTCACCTCCATTGCAGCGGTAGACGATACTGAGCATGTCTGAAATTTCCTGGTTCTCACAGGTGGGAACCAGGAATACCAACAATGAAACTACTACGGCGTGTTTGTTTCACATTAAGCTAACAGAATATAATAAGATTGAATTTTAATGCGAAAAATTATGACCGTAAAAAGATTATGTTCATTCTTTAGCCCTTGTACTTGTTATAAAGAACAATAAAATAAATTGAATTGAAACATCATGAAACTGGTCCTGGTGGATTTGACAGTTTTAAACAGATAAATGAATTTGGTTATCAAGTGTTGTAGTTTATGTATAAAGTTGTGCTAGTTTACTTTGGTAAAACTATATTAGAGTAAATTTATATTTAAGTATATGTATTGTGACTTTGTGGGTTCGTGAAATGAAAAGTCCGATTACACCACTCAACAATGTTCTTTATTTCCACCGACTTACAGTTTAACACTTGCCAATTACACAAAATTACTTGCTGCACACAATTACAATTTACCCGTTCGTCCGTTACAACTTCACTTGTACTCGCGATTACATAAACTCCGATACTCATACACAGTTCGTACAGTCTTCCGTTGCACAATCCTTTCGTTCATTAACACGTCACTGACTAACTCTTACACCAAGAACTGCGACTGTCTTCTCGCTCACACTCACTAACCAACTGATTGACCAACTCAAACCAACAACTGACTGACTAACTCTGTCTGTCTGTAACCCTCTTTATATCGGAATATCGCCGGTTTCTAGTGACCAGGAGACTGTTCCAGTAAACGAAAGATCGAGAAACAGGTGGAAGGAAAACAGACGCACAGTTATGTTTCTTTCCGACCACTGGCTGTCACCACTATAAGACAAACGAGGGAGAGGTGTGGCTAACGCGGTCCTCCCCTACCTTCCGTTCCCAGCTGGTTACAGGGTGCTCCAACGCTCCTGTTACACTGCTCCCTTCTCAAAGCTGTTCGCCCCGAACAGCCCCATCGCAGCGTGCGAGGCGGTCCAGGTGTACCACCAGCATCTGCTCGGAGTCTGAGCCAGAAGTAGCGCTGCCGTAGTTTGTGAATCATTCGGTTTGCTCCCAGGTGTCCTCCTGAAGTACTGGCGTGCACTTCCTCCAAGACTTCCGGGACCTTGCTCCGGGGAAGTACCAACTGTCCTCTCCGCGCCTTCCCATCGGGTGACTCCCATACCCGGAACAGCACGCCCTCTCTGGTCTTCAACGAGTCCCATTGGGCCCAGTGCGACTTGTAGGTGGCGCTCCTTGGTGCGATGTCCTCCCAGGTTGGCCTCGTCCCTGCGTCCACTTCCCTCAAGAGTGGCCCCAAGTCTGCGTCCGCCAGCTGCTCCCTCCTCAGGCCTGCGCTATCCCAGCCTTCAGCAGGCACTGCCACAACTACTCGGACTGCTGCGGCACGCTCCTTCTCTTCCACTCTTGTGCGCTCATGGCCGTCCTGGATCTGCGGTAGGACACCTCCAATGTAATGGTCGCTAGCGTCGGTGTCCACAATGAAGGCGCCACCCGGTTGTGGGAAACCCAAAATTGGAGCACTGCACAGGGTCCCCTTCGGGTGCTGGAAAGCGTCTTCGGCGTCCTCCGTCCACACATAAGGCCGGTTTTCCTCCGTCAGGCGGGTGAGGGGTTTTGCGATGTTGTCGGCCTTTTCCTCTAAATCATTAAGGCGGTCGTATACTTGACCCTTCCGCTTGCCCAGGTTCGTGACGTCATCCCTCACGCCGGCCAACCGTTCCTCAAACTTGGCGGCGAGAGCCTCGTTCGCCACCTTCATTTCGGTAGCCAGACCGTCATTCGCTGCTCTCATTTCCGTGGTTAACTCGGCCTTCATTTGTTGCATCTTCTCGGTGATGTTGTCTTTAGCCGCTTCTGTTTTTGCAGCGAGCTTTTCAGTTGCCGTCCTCATTTCTCTCAGTTCCGCCGTCATTTCCGTCATCATCTCTAAAATTTTCTCCAATGCCGCGTCCATGGTTGTAATGCTCGGTGATGTTATCTTCCCGCTTCCTGACACCAGTGTGACTTTGTGGGTTCGTGAAATGAAAAGTCCGATTACACCACTCAACAATGTTCTTTATTTCCACCGACTTACAGTTTAACACTTGCCAATTACACAAAATTACTTGCTGCACACAATTACAATTTACCCGTTCGTCCGTTACAACTTCACTTGTACTCGCGATTACATAAACTCCGATACTCATACACAGTTCGTACAGTCTTCCGTTGCACAATCCTTTCGTTCATTAACACGTCACTGACTAACTCTTACACCAAGAACTGCGACTGTCTTCTCGCTCACACTCACTAACCAACTGATTGACCAACTCAAACCAACAACTGACTGACTAACTCTGTCTGTCTGTAACCCTCTTTATATCGGAATATCGCCGGTTTCTAGTGACCAGGAGACTGTTCCAGTAAACGAAAGATCGAGAAACAGGTGGAAGGAAAACAGACGCACAATTATGTTTCTTTCCGACCACTGGCTGTCACCACTATAAGACAAACGAGGGAGAGGTGTGGCTAACGCGGTCCTCCCCTACCTTCCGTTCCCAGCTGGTTACAGGGTGCTCCAACGCTCCTGTTACAGTATGATTTCCATTATTTTAACTAACATATTAGATTACTAATGACCATCTTATCTTGACAAGTAGAAGTTGACACTTTAGAATGAATCAGCATATATGTTCTTTTTTTATGTATTTCAGATTTTCATCATAATGTTTTTGATGTTAAAATTCTTTTGTTTTAGCATCATCATCAAGTGCTACTAGTTCCGTTGCAAATTTGGGTTCACCAAAACCAGAGAAACGGCAAGCCAACTCTCCTCTGCCACTTCCACCAGCAGGAAGCCCTGAATTGTATGCAGCTGTGGATAAAAAAGGAGCCATTAGCTTGAATGTTAATAGAAATTTGGAAGAGATGTATGCTAAAGTGATGAAGAAGAAACAGCGTGGCCCCGGATCAAATGGTAAAAATGCAGAAGAAACTGAAAGAGGATCTAGTTCAAGTGTTCTGGATGTTACAGACAGTTTGAGTCACCATTCAATAACTTCAATGGAGACAGTTTCAAGTCAGGATTCACCAGAGCTACAAACACAGCAAGATACGGATGGCATTTCAGCTTGCAGCTCTGAACATGATTCTATTCTGGGTTTTGGACCTGTGATGACAAGATCTGATCCAGCATTTGGATCTATAGCTCCGCATTATGAAGTATCCGTGGATAATATAGAACCAAGCTATGAAAGTCTTGGTGGACCAAGCAGCATTAATACTTCATACCATGATCCAGGCTATGAAGTTGTACAACATCATTCTTCAGATTGCGATCCAAATTATGAGGAGCTGCGACCAAAACTCAGTGATGTGGACACAAAGATGAAAAGTGAAGTGATGAGTGAAATTGCACCCAAAAGTATTAATGTACATCAACAGAATCTCTCAATGGGAAAAGCAAAGTTTGAAGGAACTGGTAGCAAAAATACTCGGACGACAAATAAGGGAGCAGGGTTGGGCATGGGTGAACCTGGGTATGAGCAGGTGAAATCTAGAGATCCAGAATACGAGCCAGTAAGATTAGGAGGTGTTGAACCAGACTATGCCAGTGTTAATAGAAACAGAAATAAGGGCTTGAAAAATATAAATAAATCTCAAGCAAATGTTAGTAGTAAATCTGTTTCACAAAATGTAAATAAAAATGTGCAATTGAATGAAGCTGACTTTTATAGTATGGTTAGGTCAAAAGCCGAGCAAAGATATGCTGAAATAGGCGCATCATCCCAAATGCTTATGGATCATCTTGATCCAGGATATGAGCAGGTTGGTGGCAATTCTGAGAAGCATGATGGCGGTAATACCTCGAGACAAGTTAATGCAGGCCATGATGGTTACGAAAGGGTGGAACCACCTACAGGTGAGCCAGATTATGCTGTTGTAGACAGGCATCAGGAGTTACCTTTAGAGTATACCGATGATTCTGGAGAACCAAATTATGAAAGTATGTCTAGCGAAGGACAAGACTCAAGCTATGCATTAGTCTCAAGAACAGCAGGAGATCCTAACTATGAAAGTGTCAATTATTTTAATGAATTTGACCTGCCATGTGACCCTCCTTATGAACGACTAAACAACGAAACACGAGATTCTGATGATACCTCTTCAGGGTATGAAAAAGTAAAAGACCATGATTTGGATGAGACCCAAGCCACAGTTACCTATGCAGAGCCAAATTACGAGGAAGTTGGCACAAAATGGGATACCATGAACGGCAATGCTGAAGCAACATCATCTTCATTACAAGATAAAGCCCAGAAGGATCAGAGTAACTTCAACGTTTACAGGCAGCAAGAAGAAAGCAACCAGACCAGGATGTGAATGATGACCTAAGTGTTCCTATGGGATAAATTTTATGCATTTAGTTATACATCAAGTTGTATAATTACATAGCTTTTTATGGATGTTTTTGCAACATTTTAAAGAGATGTGGCTTTATTTTTTATTTCATGTATAATGCCAGTCATTTTCAATGTGTATATTATTAATCAAAATGTGTATTTTTATATAAATATGAGAGAATGGGAAGTGTATGTATCAATACGCGTATGTGTGAAAGTTGCAGGATGTGTAACAACCTTACACATTAAAACTGGTAGACAATTTTTATAAATATATTAATGTTTAATATATTAACATACAAAGTTTTTTTTTAAATACTCTTGAATCAATCTATTTATGACAGTTAACAATAAAATGGAAATTAACATGCTGAAAGCTTATTTATAACATGTAACAATATAAATTAAATAATGATAATGGTTGAGACTGACATAATGCTAGATAATAAGACTTCCACTTAGCATTCCTCTCCTAGGAAATTGGCTAAGTTTTTGCTGATTACTTGGTTGTATAAGGTGATAATTTTGGGTGCAATATAAGGGAAAAAATGTTAACTCTCATTTTCTCACTATACGTATATGGACTACCCATTTTATGACACAAGGTTATGCATTTTATGCAGTGAAAACCCTATTTTATACTTCTCTGAAGACCACTGAAAAATGTTGCAAAATCAAGAAAAATGGTGATACATACAGTTTTATTCAAATTAATATGCTTGTAATATATAAAGAGGATATTCAGGTAGTTTAGAATAAGCATACATAATGAGGTACAAAAGTCTAGATTATCAGTAACATAATATGTAAAAACTGAAGCTATACTGGCCACGAATTTAGAAAGTGATTAACATTTCGTTTGGAGAGAGAGGTGTCGTTGCCACTTATTGTTGCCACATGGAGACCGTGGTAAGATTATATGTACAAAGGTGATTTGGTTGTGACTGCAGTGGATATTATTATTATTATTATTATTATTATTATTATTATTTATAATACTATACACAAAGACAGTAGTTAACTCCAGATATAGTTTTATTTGGTTCCACAGTACCTCAGGTTTTCAATAGAATATTTCTGCACAGGGATTGGTGGACGAGTAATGAATAGGAGCCGAGTGGGCGGTCGCTCATACCTCTATATATAGTTCAGGCGCTCAACTAAACGCCAGTCTAGTTGTGAACAGACAAGACTTAGAATCTCTGAAGATGCTCGACGGAGTTACAGGCGAAATGTCAGATATGTTTTCATCGTCTAGACCACGGCCTTCAACCCCGGAAACAACATTCTATTGGATTAACGCTGGCCATGAAAGCCTAAACATGTACTCAGGTTTTCGTTTGTCTGCACTATCTTTGTCACTATTTTTAGACATAAACATTCATTAAAACAATTGCAAATGCTCACAACACATGTTCAGATACGTGGACTCATACATACGTAAATCAAGGCAAATTGTCACAAATAGGATGCAAAGGAACTAGCCAATATACAATCTCTAACTGTTCTAACAAGAGCAGCAACAAATGTGAAAGTATTTTGTTTTTTGCAGCATTAGCAAAACAGTAACAAGAAGCAAGGAATTGTGTTTACTGCAGGGTTATCAGACGATAAGACATGCAATAACACATGTTAGAATATTGGCAACAGGGGTTTAGCGTCTAATGCTGCCATGGAAACATCTTGACTCTAATTGGTCCTTCTAATTGTTGCTATGACAACTATTATGACGTACCTATCCCCTCCCATTTATTTAAACAGTGCCTCCACATGGTTAGTAAATGTCAATCACTTTCTAGATTGGTGACCAGTATAACAATAGTGAAGCAGTACAAATATTACAATAAAATATGATTATTTGCCATAAACTTCACTTATTTTTTATAAGAAAATTGAACTATTCACAGAATTCAAGAGACTAGTTTCACAAATTGTTTACATCATCAATCTGTTTATTGCTGTCGTTATTGTTACAGCCGTTAGGTTACAGTTTTATTACCAAACTTAAAGACAAAATTGATTAGCAGTATTTCAAAATTCTTTAAGCAATTTCTAATTTTTAAAATAAGTATTTTTTTCCAAACCAGTAAGTCTATTGGACTATTTAAATGCTTTAATAATTTAACTTCTGGATTTATTATTTATTAATATTTATTAATTATTAATACTTATTAACATTTGTATATTAGTATTAATATTATTTAATGTTCATATTGTCGCGAACCTGATCGCGATAGCGCGGCTTGTGTACACAAAGAGCCTGGAGATAACGAGTATGCAGGAAGAAATAATGATAGTGCGAGATAAAAGACCTGCCGGCACCGATAGTGTTACGCTTCTGGAAGGTGATAGAACATTCGATTCCTGTTTGGTCCAGAAATATATCAAATTTACGAAATAGGTATTTAAGGACGTGACGGCTTGCAAAGAGTTAGTTGTGAAACAGTGTTATGAAATGAGAGACAGCCAGCTGTGTAACGAGAGCTAATGATGTAATCTGCTGTAACTGTTTGTTATTGTGATCCACCTTGGAAGATTGTTGTATTGGTGATGTAATGTTGTTACGTGAGAATTGAACGGAGTATTTCTATGAAAATAAAGGCAATTTTTAATTTCTGCAACTCGGCCTTTTAATTCTACGAACCCACAAAGTCACAATTGGTGTAAGAAGTGGGATGACGACAACATCACCGAGAAGATGGAAGAAATGAAGACCGAATTAACAACGAAGATGGAAGCTGCAAATAGCAACTTGGGCGCGATGATGACCGACGCCAGGAAGAGCAGCCGGAGGAACAAGTAAGGACCGGCGTGGCAAGGAGCACGTCGGCTCCATCACCACCATCCTCTCGAGTGACACTGCGCATCGTCAGCCGACGGATTACAGCCTCATTGCAGATGGTTGGGTACCAGGGAAGCCGTGCTGCGTACTCGTAGACACTGGGGCAGCCATGACCGTCATCAGACCCGACGTAGCCAGGGGTTCGCCGTCGAGAAAAACGAGCCGACCATACCAGCTAGTGATGGCATCGGGCGAAACCTTGACCGTGGAGAGGGAGACCCTGCTGCAGTTGACCTTGGGATGGAGTGCCGTGCATCAGTGGTTGTTCGTCGGGAGGTGGCTGAGGAGGTGATACTGGGACTGGATGCCCTCAGGAGCCACGAGGTGATGGTCGACGACGGCAGGAAGGTCTTGCGGCTCAATGGAGAAGAGGTCATACTCCGGCAACCCGAAGAACACCTTGGAATCTGCAGGGTTATCTTGAAGGAAGACGTGGGTCCCCACGAGAAAGGAGGTGGTGGTGACAGCACGACTGGAAGGACAGCGAATGAAGAACATTGTTACCATGCCGAGAGGTGCCAGTGAGGCTGCTTAACCAAGCGGACATCAATCACGACATCCAGGCCGGAACGGAGATGGGGACGTGCAAGCCCGTGGTCATCGTGACAGCAATCGACAAGACACAGGAGCTGGTGCCAATGCAACACTTTGGGTCCCGGCTGGAAGGCTTACTGGAAAGGACGGCCGATCACCTGACTGCAGAACAGCTCGAGAAGGTTCGACAACTACTGAGACAATACCAGCGCGTCTTCAGCCAAGGCAGAGAAGAACTACTGTGTCACCCGGCGAGAGTTACTGGTGGTAGTAAAGGCCTTGGAGCACTCCCACAAGTACCTGTAGGGTCAGCCATTCGACCTGAGAACTGACCACTCCGCCCTAACCTGGCTACTGAGCTTTAGGAACCTGGAAGGCCAGACAGCATGTTGGGTTCAGAGGCTGCAGGAGTACGACTTCGCCTCTGAACATCGTAGAGGAAAGAACCATGGTAATGCAGATGCCATGTCCCGAAGACCCTGCCCAGAGGAGTGCGGCCAATGCACAAGAGTGGAAGAGAAGGAGTGTGCGCAGCAGTCTGAGTAGTCACGGCAGTGCCTGCGGATGGCTGGGATAGCGCAGGCCTGAGGAGGGAGCAGCTGGCAGATGCAGACTTGGGGCCACTCTTGAGAGAAGTGGAGGCAGGGACAAGACCAACCTGGGAGGACATCGCACCGAGGAGCGCCACCTATAAGTCGTACTGGACCCAATGGGACTCGCTGAAGATCAGAAAGGGCATGCTGTTCCGGCTATGGGAATCACCTGATGGGAAGATGCAGAGAGAACTGTTGGTACTTCCCCGAAGGAAGGTCCCGGAAGTATTGGAGGAAGTGCATGCCAGTACTTCAGGACGACACCTGGGAGCAAACCGAATAATCGACAAACTTCAACAACCGTGACAAGGACCGTACCGGGTGATGAAGAGGACTAACGACGTGGTCTACCACATCCAGAAGGTGTCCCGAGGGATGATGGTGGTACACCTGGATCGTCTGACCTGCTATGATGGAGCTGTTCGGGACGACCAGCCTTGAGAAGGGAGCAGTGTTGCGAAACCGATCATGATAGCGCGGCTTGTGTACACAAAGAGCCTGGATATAAGGAGTATGCAGGAAGAAATAAAGATATCGCGAGATAAAAGACCTGCCGGCACCGATAGGGTTATGCTTCTGGAAGGTGATAGAACATTCGATTCCTGTTTGGTCCAGAAATATCTCGAATTTACGAAATAGGTATTTAAGGACGTGACGGCTCGCAAAGAGTTAGTTGTGAAAGTGTTGTGAAATGAGAGACAGCCAGCTGTGTAATGAGAGCTAATGATGTCATCTGCTGTAACTGTTTGTTATTGTGATCCACCTTGGAAGATTGTGTTGTATTGGTGATGTAATGTTGTTACGTGAGAATTGAACAGAGTATTTCTATGAAAATAAAGGCGATTTTTAATTTCTGCAGCTCAGCCTTTTAATTCTACGAACCCACAAAGTCACAATATTTATTTATTTATTTATTTATTAACTTCTGGATTTAAATGACCAAAAATGATCTGCAGCAGCTGGTTTATTAATCTGTTAATGGCTAATATTTCTAAAATGTTACTTCATTCTGGTTTCTAAATTGCATATGGTCTTTCCAATGTAAACACAATCACAATCTAAACAATTAAATTGATAAGTGCCAGACTTTTTTTTATAATTTTTGAGAAAAATTTAGTACATTTTTTATATTTACTTTGAGGAATCAAAGTTATATCAAATTCTTTTAAACTTTTCTGAAACTTACTAGCCAAAAATGATAAGTTAATATTTTAAAATTATAATCATTTTTTATTTTTTAAGAGTAGGAACGTAATTTACATTTTTTTAATATTTCAATTTATCAATTTTTTATGTATAAAATATTTATTAAAACCATTAATTAAAGCAGTATTAATAATGTGTTTATATTCTCTATTAAACTCCTCTATTTAGGAGTATATTTATTAACATGTAAATTCAACTGTTAAAGACAGCAAATTTATGTGAAAAAGGGTTAAAACTTTTATTATTTGTGCAATTATCAATATGAGATTTCCTATAAGTGCCAAAGTGTAGTTCATTGTTATTTTTTATTATCTTTAGATCTAGAAAAGGAAGGCAACCATTACTTTCAGCTTTTAATTTGAATTTTATAGCTTTATCTTGTAAATTTAGAAGTTTTAGCATCATTTATATGTTCATCAGTAACAACAGCAAAAATGTCATCTACATATCTGTACCAAGTTTTAAAAATTAATGGGAATGCTTTAATGATTTACATATCAGCAAGAAAGGGTCAAAGTGGATTACCCATTGGGTAGTTCAGTTTTCTTAAAAAGATATGTTTGTGGCAAATAATTAAGTTTTATTATAATATTAGGAACACCTTTATGTGCAAAGATGTATGTTTTGAATAGTTCAGACAAAAGGATGATCCTGCTATCATGTCAAACATAAAGGGTCTTTCAACAAGAGTGTCTTACCTTTGAACTTAAATAAAACATGTTCTATAAATGATAGAGGTTTATTTCTTTTCTTATTTTGGAACATAATGTGATTACGTGTGGAAGAGAACATCAATTAAGAGACTGCCGCGACTTTGTTGCGTTGTGCATATATGGTTGACCCAGTTTTCAATGACCGAAGAACGTAAATTAGGTCCAGCTTCACAAATAATACACATGATGTTATTCATACGATCATTTACGGTTTCTGGCTTGTTGGCATAAACTCGATATTTAACATAACCCCACAAGAAATAATCCAACGGCATTAAATCACATGATCTTGGGGGGCCAGTTAACATCACCACCACGGGAAATTATGAAAGATCTGAACTTCTTATTATACAAATATAAATATTTGTAACAAAAAAAAAAAAAAACTTCACTTATCTTAAGAAAATGGTGTTAATTCTTCTTTCTAATGGAGATCGATTTCACAAACAGATCGCTTGGATCTTCAGTCCATCAATAAACTTCGTTGTCAAGGATTCCGGTTACCATGTTATTATTTTTCTTCAGTATTACCAAAATCTGAAAACGAAACAGACCTAAAAGCAGAATCAACTGCTGGTATTTCAAAATTCATTATGCGATTATGTAGAAAATGAAGCTAGCTACAGTGAAGCAATGAATATTTTACAAATATAACAATTTGCAACAAAAGCTCCACTTAACTTAAGAAAAAGATGTTAATTCTTCTTTTGAAAGTAATGAGTCGGTGATTCAAACATACCTTCAAATAATGTTAATTCTTCTTTCTAATTGATATTCTTCTTTCCAATTGATATCGATTTCACGAACTCTTGTCCACATCTTCAGTCAAGTCACCTGTGGTTTTCCTTGACTGAAGATACAGACAGAGTTCGTGAAATTGATATCAATTGGAAAGAAGAATATCAATTAGAAAGAAGAATTAACATCTTTTACTTAAGTGGAGCTTTTGTTGCAAATGGTTATATTTGTGTAATATTATGCTATGTTTATTTTTTAAAATAAATATATTTTCCCAAACCATTAAGTCCATCAGGCCATTTAATTGTTTTTATAATTTAACTTCAGGATTTATTTCATGGTTAAATGACCAAAAATGATCTGCTACGGCCAATTTATCAGTTTGTTTATACTTAAGGTTATGAAAATGTTCTTTCATTCTGGTTTCCAAATTATGTTTCGTCTTTGCAATATAATTTTCTGTAATTTGGAAACCAGAACGAAAGAACATTTTCGTAACATTAATTATAAACAAACTTATAAATCGGCTGTAGTAGATCATTTTTGGTCATTTGACCATGAAATAAATCCTGAAATTGAATTAAAACAATTAAATGATCCAATAAATTTAACGGTTTGGGAAAATATATTTATTTTAAAAAGTAAACATCACGTAATGAATTTTGAAATACCAGCAGTCGATCCTGTTTTTAGGTTTGTTTCATTTTCAGATTTTGGTAATACTGAAAAAACATAATAACATGGTAACCGAAATCCTTGACAATGGAGTTTATTGATGGACTGAAGATGCAAGCGATCTGTTTGTGAAATAGATCTCCATTAGAAAGAAGAATGAACACCAGTTTCTTAAGATGAGTGAAGTTTTTTGTTACAAATGTTTATATTTGTATAATATTCATTTCTTCACTGTAGCTAGCTTCATTTTCTACGTAATCTGAACTTCTCTTTTAAAAGATAAGATTGTTTCGAGAGCAGTATGACATGTGGCACCATCTTGCTAGAACCAGATGTTTCTGAGATCCATACCATCCAACTGAGGCTAAAAATAGTTCCTCATAAGAGTCCATTATCTTTCTCCATCAATATGTGTTGCTGAATGCTGTAACATTCCATGGCTATTTGTCAAAATGGCTGTAACTCAATAACAACAGCAGCTATCACATGTTAAAGATAGGACACTCTTGTTGAAAGACCCTATACTTGCAATCATTTTAAGATATACCTCCTGAATGATAAGTGTATATTAAAAATTCATGTTTAAGATTCTAATCCTTTTTGAATTTGATGTTTGTGGCTTATACAGTGTAATCCTGTTAATATTTCATGTTTTTGTGCATAGGACATCTACTTGTGCAAGTCCACTGCTAAATCCACAAAGTGTATGTAAAATACTCTACTTAGTGCAATATTCTATACATGTCTGGTGGTGCACCAAGTGTGTGATAGTTTTATGGAATTTCTCACAGTTGAGAGAGGCACTTATACCACTGCAGGGATTTTGCATGTTATAGCATTAACACCAAATACATTGTTAACATTTAAATAGATTAAAACCTTTGTTAATATACTAATTTATTGTAAACAAGAGAAGCAGTAATGCTACAGTTACCTATTAGAAACTATAAAGTTCACTGTTCCGTTCATCCATACTCCAAAACATAGCCGTAGCAGCATAAAAAATTGTTAGTACCTTCGACTGATTGAAAAACTACATTCCCCTCTGTAAGCAAATAAGACATTAATAGGTACTTTGATGGAATTATTATTGTAAATGTTAAATTACCAATATGTAACACAGTTTATGCCATGATTGTTAATTCTATTTGATCCCTTTCTCCACATTCAATGCAAAATATACTTTATGTACAAAAACAGCCAGGAAGAATGGGTGTGGAAAAAAATAATTTGTATGTATGAATGTGTATATATAATTATATGTGTATATACTGGTGGAATAAGGTTAAATACAATTATGCAAATATAAATTATATACAATTGGATGGTTATAACAAAGTTTTAGTAAAGCAAAGAGTGGTACATGACTGCTGGTGTAAATTCTGATAATGACGTACTGAACAGAATTTCTTTTTATACTAATTGGAACAGATAACTGTATTTATTTACTTGTGACCAACTTGTGATGTTGTGGTTGATGGGTATAGGCTGAATATTAAAATGTTCATCTAGTTCAGACCTCGTTAACTGATGCACAGCACACAAACCTACCTCTTAATCTCCTCATAACTGACAAATTGTAAGTCCATTGAAAGCAATCACATAACATATGAGTTTCCAACTCAGTGTTTGTTCCTAATGCTAGAAATTATTCATAACAGTGTTTTTGATTTAAGTGCAATATAAATTGTTTTCAACAGTTATAAACTAAAATATTAAGTGCAATTGCAGGCCACAAATATGTAAATGTAATAAAAAGTAATAAACTTTATGGTCCATTAAACTACAATATACAGTAGAAGCCTGAAATAGTGTGGTTTGAAATATTGCAGATTCATATTTAATGCGGATTAAAGTATGTCCCCGTTAAAAAATATTTTGGTTAATTATTTTATTTTATTTGGAAAGTAGAGATAAAAATATTCCACAAATAGGAGCTGTGCAGTATAATTTTCACCACCACATCTGTATAATGGCCGCTGCATTCCACATTCCAGAAAAGTATTGGTACGTGGTAACAATAGTGTTTTGTACTGTACTTGTACAAGACTTCAAAACCTCTTCCTGCGATATAGTGTGTTCTTAAAACTTATAAAAGTTGAAGTATGCTTCCAGTCTGAATTGTGCTTTGGCTTTGAAATGTCAGAGAAGCATAGAAACAAAGGGAAACAAAGGCAAGTTTACAATTCCTTTCTTGGAAGTGTTGAAAACAATGTTGTAATAAATTAAATTTAAAGGAAGTCGATTAATGACACTAAACAACACTTTTAAATTTTCCCAGAACATGTTTCAGAGACTTTGCCTCCATCGTCAACCGGACATTGACTGGTTCTCGGTGGTGTAGCTGGCGGTATTTTGTCATAGGTCTCCTTTGGTGGCGGTTCGAGGGACTTGCTGAACAAATCTTTCTGGGGATGTCGAAATTGAATACTTTGTTCCTATTTTTTGAAATGAAGATTTGTTCCCATGTGGACAGTTCTTGTTTTTCTGATGTATGTTTAAGTAGTTTTTGGTTCTGGATTTATGTTGGGCATTTTTCCCAGAAATGCATGGCAACTGCTGATTTTTCTAATTGTTTATATATTATGTTTCTAAAGTGTTCCTTTGCTCTTGTTTCTAAATTCAATTTCGACATACCCCAGAAAGATTTGTTCAGCAAGTTCCTCGAACCGCCACCAGAGGAGACCTATGACAAAATATCGCCAGCTACACCACTGAGAACCAGTCGATGTCTGGTTGACGAGGAGGCAATGTCTCTGAAACATGTTCCGGGAAAATTTAAAAGTAAGTGCTGTTTAGTGTCATTAATTGAATCCCTTTAAATTTAAAGGGAGGTTTATCATGTGTGTATGGAGTCCCTGAAGGAACAATTAGTTGATGGATGAAGAGAAAGAAGATAAACTTCAAAATGTCCTAAACACAGTGTAAATGAAATCGGACTACAAAGGGAGAGAAAAAATGAATAAAGATAGAGATATTGAGTATTTGGTGGTTCTAAATAAAACAAAGTGAAGGTGTACCATTATCTTGACCAGTCATCAAAGCTCAAGCTGTAAAATTCTCTAAAGATTTACACGGAACAAATAATTTTAATGCATCTGATGGCTGGCTTTTGCAGTGGAAATTTGGCATAGTATGGTACAAACCAGCATTGAGGGACAAGTTTGATCCTGTGACAGTAAATCTGCAAAGTGTTTCCCTCAGGAATTGAAACAGTTTATGACGGAAAACAATTTAAATGACCATCAAGTGTATAACTCGAAACTACACTCTATTATTGATTGCTTCCTTGCTTTAAAAACTCTGGATGTGAAGAACAGTATTAATAAATCAGGTATAAAAATAAAGAGTAATGCTTCATTTCACATTAAACAAATCGGGAAGTCACAAACTTATACCACTCTTGTCATATTCTGAGAGTTTTAAACATGTTAACACAATTTCACTACCGTACCTGTGTAAGACGTACAGGTATATGACTATAATGCATGGATGACTATAAATTTGAGGATATCTACCAGGGCAATCCACACAAAGTGAAGACTGACCCCCTTTCTGACGACCAGGGAGCTACCGAGCTGTCCCAGAAGGTTACCCAGCACCTCCATGGGGCTTTCCATAGGGCAAAACCTAGAGACTAACAAGCCCCCCATCTGGTCCGATGCACTCAAGATGGGATGGAACAAGATACCCCACTTAACATGCGCCAACCCCAATGGGGAAGGCTACCGATCAACCTCGGTAGTGCCGCCTGGTGATCTAGCACACCTGTTAGCTATGCAGGCTAGTACGTGGGAATATATGGCTTCCCTCAACCCCATCCGAAGACGTACCCGATCTCCCACGGGTATTGGGAACCACTGCCTCCTCAAGTCAAACCCAATCCGAACAACTTCCCTATGGGAGGGGCTCGGCAGTTCGGCCCGAGGTTCCTCTAGGAACGTCAAAGCTACCACGAGTGCTAGGGGTCCACAGCGCTTGCATCACAGCAGCTGAAGGAGACAGATCCCCTCCCCTATGGGGAATGTATGTGACTACTAACTTTTCACAAACTTGTTCCATGAGAAATTTATGCCATCAGTGAAGAAACATGGGCGCTGTCTTAAAATTGAAGAGAGGGCCATCCTTATTTGTAACCATTGTCATGCTGATGTTCTTCAGTTGTGAGATAGAAACATTAAAGTTATGTTCTTACCTAAATACACAACATTGATCTAGCTATTAGACCAGGGTATTGTAAGGCTGTTTAAAATGTATTACTGCTGTGAACTCCTCAGTGCTCTATGATGAAATGGAAATTTTCCTAAAATCTGTCAATTTAAAGTCAGTTGTGTTTTCAGTAGGACTTTCATAGGGAAGCATTACTCTAGATACTATTTGGAACTGCTGGAAAAATTGTTCTAGGTAACAGTCACTGCTGCAATTTGTTCAGTTGCAGAGTTCACGAGCAGTGAAATCCAGTTTGCAAATAGTGATCTGCATTGTGAAATCACGACAGACAATTTGAATGAGTGTGTAGATTTTGACGACAGTGAGCCAGTTTCAGAATACACTTCTGATGAAGATATGATCAATTCTGTCCACAACGAGTGACAATGAAGAACAAGATGATGGTGAAGATGATAGTGGGAAAATGACTTGGAAGCAGAAGAAAACATTCTGAATGTTAAGGAAGTGATATCTCTTAAACAATATAATTCTGTGACTGGAGAGGAAAAATGAATGTAACAGCATTCAACTCCTCTATCTTGCTGGAATCAGACAATGCACAGGGAAAAAACATCAATGCATCAAACAAAACTTACTGATTTGTTTTTAAACAAAACAAAATTAAATTAGTGTAAAATACATACAGTATAATATAAAACAAGATTGGCTGGAGTACACCTCCCAGCATAACCAGTGAGTAATTTTAAAAATACTGTAACATATTTCTCTCCTCCAACTGCATGGGATTTACCGCAGGGGTAAAGGTTGTTCCCCAAGTACCACATTATTTTAGGCTTCTACTGTATGTAAGTTATTGATTTCTTTTAGAGTTTATATATATAAGAAACATGTCTTTTGTTCCAAAAAACATAGTAATTGCCAAATGAGCTTATTAAACCTACTTTCAGATAAATTACAAGACAACCAAAACTAATTAATAATTTTTTTTTCCTTCCCTTACATCACCAATACTGGTGTTAGAGGACACGGATTCCACTAGCCCGGAAAGTCGGGGCTAGGGAAGCTGAAGCACAGCCCGATAGAGGAAGCAGGTTTGAGGGACCAGCCCAACGTCTGGGATGAGAGCGAGAGAAGTATGAGGGTGAAATGAATGATAGGAAAGATGGATGATGGAGCAATTGGTAGAATGGTGACAGGGGAAACCAGAGATCCTGGAGGAAACCTGCCCCAGATCTGTGTTGTCCACCACACTCTCACTTCGCAGTTGCCTGGGATCTAACCCAGGCCATCTTAGTGAGAGTCGAGAAATCTAACCACTTGGACATGGTGTAGCCACATATTATTATTATTATTATTATTATTATTATTATTATTATTATTATTATTATTATTATTATTATTATTATTATTTTCTTTCTTTTTTTTTTTTTTTTTTTTTGCCTTTTTGTAATTTACTTTCTTTAACTTTTTAACTCATATCGGACGATGAATGGAATGGGTGAAATGTGCCCAGGGTCCATGAAGGTTAGAATTACCTGACATTCGTCTTTTTTAGGACAAGGGAAAAGCCCAGAAAATACCTTATCAAGGTAACTCACCCTGACTGAGATTCGAACTTCGGATCTCTTGAACATGAGGCAAACATGCTACCATCTACACTACCGAGGCGGGCATTATTATTATTATTATTATTATTATTATTATTATTATTATTATTATTATTATTATTATTATTATTATTATTATTATTATTATTATTATTATTATTATTATTATTATCATTATTATTCATCATCATTATTATCCATCTAATTATTATCATCAATGAAGGGGCCCAAATGACCTTGTTGTCGACGGGCCCTTAAACACCACTCACTCACTCACTCATCAATGAATGAATGAATCAATCAATCCATTATCATCACCAACCAAATGAACCAAACATTTTACACTCAGAAAAGAGAGAAGAAAAAAACCTAATTTTAATGCACCATAATATACAAACATAATTTCCTGTAAAACAAACTAGTAACTAAGAGGTGAAAGATAGTTGAGAGTTTAATTCTGTAGCAAGATTTCATGATCTTCATAACTTTTGTGTGCCCTTCATCACAGGATTTTTAGGTATCTCAGTGAAAGTGACAGAGATTGGAAAAAAAGGTTTGGGTTAGCTAGCAGGAAAGAGGTTTCATTGAAATGGACATCTCTTTCTCAGGTAGTATTGGTGGAAGTCAATGAAAACAGTTCTTTCATCCCTTTAAACATGCTCGTTTACTAACAGAAATCTACACTGTACAAGTGTCATTCTGTTCCCCCAAATTCCTTCCTCATAAGACACAAGCAGCTCCTCAATGAGAATAAAACTCCTCATCAGTTCAAAGTATAAAAATTGAAAGAAGCATAGAGACAGTGAAGCACAAGTTAAAAGTGAATCGAGAAGACATTGACACATTGCTTCACATACACTGTTTTTCACAGGACATGTTTCAAGAGCTGTTGCTCCCATCATCAGCTGAGTCTAGTGCAAATTGTAGTGTTTTCCTCAATTTGTACTAGTCGAGACTCAGCTGAAGATGGAAGCAACAGCTCTTGAAACATGTCCTGTGAAAAACAGTGTATGTGAAGCAATGTGTCAATGTCTTCTCGATTCACTTTTATTCCTAATCAGTTGTTCGTGAACTTCAACACCATTTGCTGGTTTAAATACACTTTGTTCCTATTTTAAAATTCCTAAGTTGCATGCCTCTAGCACGGAGCTGTATGGACTTACACTAATTGACAGTCGGAAATGCTGATGTTTCCCTTGTTCTAGTGCACGCTCACAGTCTAGATAATTTTCTAGGCAATGGCAATTTTGTAGTCTTGTGACCTGAATATTTCATTGGCTTCTTGTATGAATTTTTCTTTGCATTTATTGGATGTTATGATTTTAGAAAATGACCTTTACTAATATCTATCATTACCATATTATTACTGCCTGATTGATTATTGCTGCCTGACCGAGATTCAAACTCGGGACCTCTTGAACGTGTGGCGAGATAGGATAGCAAGTGTGCATACATACGCAACTTGGGGCTGTGGATAGATGGAAGACCGGTGGATACGTTCCAAAATGATCTAGATAGATGTGTGTTTAAGGGACGACATTAGAAGAGATGGGGAGGAAATAAATCGGCAGAATGCTACACAAACTACGGAAATAGAAGTGTCAGCAAGTTCAGGGATCGAGTTGCGGGCCAAACATGAAGCTGAGAGCCAAGATGCGACGGCGGAAGGGTGAGTGATGTCACCCAGAAGGAAAATTTTGCTGGTCAGGTGAGCGGTGACCTTGGCAACTCAGCTGGTGAGGAAAAGTAGGTCAAGAGCAGATGTGTCAGTGGGGGGGGGGATGGTGGCGGGAGATTCAAGATCTGGGTCCGTTTAATGTTATATGAAAGCCGAGGGGTACCTTAATCCAGTTTGAAGATACTTTGGGAAGTGTTGTGAATATTAGGGTGCAGGGGGTAAAGAATGTCTGAAGGCACTGCTTGATGGTTGAGATACTAGCAATGGAGAAAGCTTAGAACTAGGAGCAAGAGCAAGTTAGATGCATTTAGATTTTGTGTTGGATCACAATAGGACGAGGAAGAAAGAAGGAGGGTGGTGAAGCTTAGCTTTTGGAATTGTGAAGAGTTATGGAGAAGATTCTGTGAAGGCCTTTTTAAGGTAATATCGAATACGATTCATTTGTTAGTATTAGTGGAAACATGGTTGGATAGCAGAGTGAGCGTTACAGTGGCAGGATACAACTTTATAAAGAAATGGGGAGAGGTGGAACATGTTTATTGACGAGGAATTATGTAATAAATAAAGTGAAGTAGAGGTCAGAAATAAACCAGGGAATTTGGGTGCTTATATGTGAGTGGAATATTTGCTTTGGAATTTTTACAACCTGCTAATGAAATCCAGGTTTCTTAACCCAGATCTCTTCCATCATCTAGAAAAGGAACTGTCAAATATAAAAATGAAATTTCTTTGATGGGATTTATATTACTGGGAGATCTGAATGCAAGAGTGGAAGAGTTGGAGTTCAGGGAATTAAATATATGGAATGTTTGGGAAGGGATGCGTTAGGGATAGTAAAGATAAGGTTGTAAATGAAGAAGGATTAAAATTGATCCAGGTCTCTAAGAGCAATTCAGATTCAGATTTATTCACCAGCAAAATTCATACAGAATATGGGCTTCATAAAAAATTTGCTAAATCAATTATCATATTTAAAATATATAAAAAGAGTTCAAACTGGTTTAAAAAAAACTGAAAAAGACTTAGCAGAATTAAAAATCACAGAAAATTCATTACTTGAATGGACAGTGAAAGAAATAACTAAAAACGAAAATATAAGGTTCAAAGATAAATCTAAATTAAAGTCCAAACCCCATTATCTTGGCAGAAGAAAGGAAAAAAAGAAAATAGAATGAAGAAATACTCGGAACTAAGAAAAGAACAACATATAGGGAAATGATTAATTTTACCTCAAAGAGGGTGAAATGAAAAGAAGAAGAAGAAGAAGAAGAAGAAGAAGAAGAAGAAGAAGAAGAAGAAGAAGAAGAAGAAGAAGAAGAAGAAGAAGAAGAAGAAGAAGAAGAAGAAGAAGAAGAAGAAGAAGAAGAAGAAGAAGAAGAAGAAGAAGAAGAAGAAGAAGAAGAGTAGTTCAAGAAATAAGACAAGGTTATGAATTCATACCTAATGCTAAGTGGTTCCATGGGGAATGACAAAACAGCTGAATTTACATTTATTAGTGCTTGGGATCAAAAATGAGTAGATTATGTCTTGTGTACTGATAGCATTTTTTTTTTAAGGTGCGTGTTTAAGATGTGAAACATGTGGAACAAATTCACATTTTACACTTATAGTGCCATAGTTGAGTGAGAATCTTGAGAAAAGAGAAAGAGATAGACAAGTGTCTGGAACCAGGACAAATGGCATCAGAAAGGGCAATGATGGACTCAGTTATGGGTAAAATATCTTATTGTAATGAATCTCTTGGGGAAAAGTGAAGATGCAATAAAGTTATGTGAGTTTATACTTAAATGGATGCGGAGTGAAATGTTGGTATCATGTATCTAGTATCATGTGCATGAACTTCTGCATATATTTTGAATGAATAACTGCTGACGATGGGGACAAACCATTCTCCGAAACATGTCCAAGTAAGGATAATGTGACTTTGTGGGTTCGTGAAATGAAAAGTCCAATTGCACCACTCAAAAATGTTCTTTATTAATCCTTTCATGGAAGTGTTGAAAACAGTGTTGTTGTATAAATTAAATTAATTGGGAGTCGATTAATGACACTAAACAACACTTACTTTTAAATTTTCCCGGAACTAGTTTCAGACGCCTTCCCTCTATCTTCAGCTGGACATCGACTGGTTCTCATTGGTGTAGCTGGCAATATTTTGTCATCTGTCTGTGTTGGTTTTCTGTAAATGCCAAAGTTTATTCTATGACAACTACAGACAACTACATAAAAGCTAATGGCTACAATCCAAGATCCCACAAACAGGCAATCTTTAATAGCTTAGCACACAGACTGGTCAACATCCCTCTCACAGCAGAAGAATACAAAATAGAATACAACAAAATTATTGAAATAGCACAGAAAAATGACTTTCCCAAATCACTAGTAGACAAAGTGAATTTAGCAAATAAGAAACTACTAAAGGAAACCACAACCCTCTCACCTACAGAAACTAAAATGATCTTCAAAAAATTCACTTACCATCCATGGGCCTTTGATAAATTCAAAAAAGTCTTCAAAAAACAAAACATTCAACTAGCTCCAGTGAACCATTACTCCTTAAAAAACCTAATTTGCTCAAACATCAAAGATGCCATCCCATCTAACAAAAAATCTGGTATATATCAAATTGAATGCTGTGACTGTAGTCAAATTTATATTGGAAAAACCAAAAGAAATTTAGAAACAAGAGCAAAGGAACACTTTAGGAACATAAAATACAAACAATTAGAAAAATCAGCAGTTGCCACGCATTTTTGGGAAAAGAAACCACAACATAAATCCAGAACCAAAATTACTAAAACATACAACAGGAAAACAAGAACTGTCCACATGGGAACAAATCTTTATTTCAAAAAATAGGAACAAAGTATTCAATTTCGACATCCCCCAGAAAGATTTGTTCAGCAAGTTCCTCGAACCGCCACCAGAGGAGACTGATGACAAAATATTGCCAGCTACACCAATGAGAACCAGTCGATGTCCGGCTGAAGATAGAGGGAAGGCCTCTGAAACTAGTTCTGGGAAAATTTAAAAGTAAGTGTTGTTTAGTGTCATTAATCGACTCCCAATTAATTTAATGTTCTTTATTTCCATCGAATTACAGTTGAACACTTGCCGATTACACAGAATTACGTAATGCACACAATTACAATTCACCAGTTCGTCCGTTATAGTTCCACTTGCACTCACAATTACGGACACTCCTCCGACGCACGTACGCAGTCCGTCCCCTCGCTGGGCGCTCCACACAGCTGCTCACCAAGAACTGACTCTCCTCCAGCCCAACGTGTTGCTTATATAGGGCATACTGGCCAATCTGGAAGGTTCTGGATTAGATGAAATATCCCGTAAGTTCGAGAATCCAGGAGGAGGGGAAAGAGACGGCACAGTAGCCCGCGATCCCTCTCCTAATCATCCCTTCAGTTAGTGACAGGAGACAAATAGATAGGCGCAGCCAGAACGCCCCACGCCCGACCCCACCTGCGGCCAGCTCCACAGGGAGCTCCGACGTTCGGGTGACACTGCTCCCTCCTCAGAGCTGGTCGTCCCGAACAGCACCATCGTAGCGTGCCAGGCGATCCAGGTGTACCACCATCTTCCCTCGGGGAACCTTCTGGATGCGGTAGACTACGTCGTTAATCCTCTTCACCACCCGGTACGGTCCTTGCCATGGCTGCTGGAGCTTCGGGCAGCGTCCCTTAGTCCGGGTAGGGCGGTACAACCAGACCAGGTCACCTTGCTGGAACCCTTGGCTGTTGGCTTGTCTGTCATACCTGGTCTTCATGCGGTCGCTCGCCCTTTGGATGTTCTGGCGAGCCATCTCGTGCATGTCGTGGAGATGGTCCACCAAGTTCTCCACATACTCGGTCGCTGGCTGTTTTGCTTCCGCAGGGCTTCCAAAAGCGAGGTCACAAGGGAGGCGTAACTCTCGGCCGAACATTAAGCTGGCTGGCGTCATCCCAGTTGTGTCGCGTGTAGACGAACGATAGGCCAACAAGAACAGTGGCACCTTGACGTCCCAGTCTCGCTGGTGGCTGGCCACGACCTTCCTCAGTTGTTCCTCTAAAGTCTTGATGTATCTTTCGACCGATCGGTAGTCTTCACCTTGAGTGTTGACGCGCGTAAGTGGCGTATCCACTTCCATCCCGTCTGTGTCCCTAGGACCAGATGGGGGGGCTTGTTAGGTAACTAGGTCTTGCCCTACGGAAAGCCCCACGGAGGATGCCGAGCGCCCTTTGGGACAGCTCGGATACTCCCTGGTTAAAAGAGGCCCGGGTCTTGTTCCTACGGGTTCAAGGCTAATGGGAGTAGAACCTCTGGACTCAACTGTATCTTTCGACCATGCCATCCAACGGGGGATGTAGAGGCGTCGTACGGGTCTTGTTCACCCCAAGCCTTTGTATTGCCTCCTTCATTAGGTTGGACTCAAAATTGGTACCCTGGTCACTGTGTGGCTCTAACGGCACCCCAAATCGACAGAACACTTGCTCCACAAGGCAGTCTGTGATTGTCTTTGCCTCTTGGTTTGGGATGGCATATATCTCCGGCCACTTGGTGAAGTAGTCCACGACCACCATTAGGTACTTGTTGACTCGGTCGGAAACTGGGAACGGTCCATCAATGTCAACGGCGATCCGTTCGAATGGCGCTCCGACGTTGTACTGCTGCATGCGACCCCGGCTCCTAGTCTGGGGACCGCGACTCGCCGCGCGCACGTGACACTGACGTCACCATCTCTCAGCATCTGCTCGGAGTTTCAGCCAGTATTAGCGCTGCCGTAGTTTGTCAATCGTTCGGTTCGCTCCCAGGTGTCCTCCCGAAGTACCGGCGTGCACTTCATCCAAGACTTCCGGGACCTTACTCCGGGGAAGTACCAACTGTTCTCTCTGCATATTCCCATCGGGTGACTCCCATACCCGGAACAGCACGCCATCTCTGGTCTTCAACGAGTCTCATTGGGCCCAGTACGACTTGTAGGTGGCGCTCCTCGGTGCGATGTCCTCCCAGGTTGGTCTCGTCCCTGCCTCCACTTCCCTCAAGAGTGGCCCCAAGTCTGCGTCCGCCAGCTGCTCCCTCCTCAGGCCTGCGCTATCCCAGCCATCCGCAGGCACTGTCGTGACTACTCGGACTGCTGCGGCACGCTCCTTCTCCACTCTTGTGCACTGGCGGCACTCTTCTGGACAGGGTCTTCGGAACATGGCGTCTGCGTTACCGTAGCTCTTCCCTCTACGATGTTCCGAGGTGAAGTCGTACTCCTGCAGCCTCTGGACCCAACCTGCTGTCTGGCCTTCTAGTCGCGCCGTCACCATCACCTCGCTCCTCGCGGGGACAACCACGTCTTCGTTCAAGACGACCCTGCAGATTCCAAGGCGCTCTTCGGGTTGACGGAGTATAACCTCTTCTCCGTTGAGCCGCAGGACCTTCCTGCCGACGTCGACCGTCGCCTCGTGGCTCCTGAGGGAATCCAGTCCCAGAATCATCTCCTCAGCCACCTTCGCGACGAACACCCACAGACGCACGGCACTCCGCCCCCCAGGTCAGCTCCAGCAGGGCCTCCTTCTCCACAGGCAAGGTGTCGCCCGATGCCATGACAAGCTCGTATGGTCGGCTTGGCTTCCTCGTCGGCAAACCCTTCGCCACGTCAGATCTGATGATGGTCACGGCTGCCCCAGTGTCCACCAGCACGCGGCACGGCTTTCCTCTCACCCAACCGTCCGCGATGAGGTTGTCATCTATACGCCGGCTGACGGCGCGCAGTGTCACTCGAGGGGATGGTGGTAATGGCGACGCCGGGCCTTACTCGTTCTTCCAGCTGCTCTTCCTGGTGTGGGCAGTCTCTCTGCAGGTGTCCGGGCTGTCCATACCCCCAACACAGGCCACTAGGTGTTCGCCGGCGTTCCTCGGCTGGTCTTCTGCCTCCGGTGTAGCGGACACTCCTCGCTCTCGACGTCGGTATAGCTGTTACCTTGGCCGCCTAGCGCCTCGTGGATGGTTTTACAATCGCCGAGCATTAGGCGCTGACGAATCTTCGTATCTCGTACCCCGTCCACCAATGTGTAGGCAGCTTTCCGGGATACGAACTCTGGTGGGAGGTCGACTAGGGCCTTGCTTGCTAGTTGTTCAACTGCCAGGGCGAACTCCTGCAGCGTCTTCCCTGGCTGCTGTGACCTTGCCTTTAGCTGGCTGCGGTACGCTGCGGCTAAGCGGTGGTTACCGAAACGATTCTCCAGGGCCTCCCAGATGTCCTTGGGCGCCGCCGTTGTCTGCACCGCGTTTAGGACTTCCGTGGCCCGTCCCTGGAGGCTGGCTATTAACTGTGTGGCCTCCTCCTCTGGTGACCATTTGTTGTTCTTGGCCACTGCGTCGAATTGGCGGCGGAAGACCTCAAACGTTGACGAGCCGTCATATTTCGGAAGTTTGACGCTCGCCGATGTCGTGTCGCGTCCCGGTGCGTCGGCCTTCAAATCCTTCAACCTCCTGCAGACGATGTCCTCCACCATGGCGCTCAGGGACTTTACGCTATTGTCGGCCTTTCCTTCCAGCTCATTAACGCGGCTCACCAGGTCTTCGACGCGCTCACCTAACTCTGTGACGTCCTCTTTTACGCCGGCCAACTGTTCTTCAAACTTTGCGGCGAGAGCCTCGTTCGCCGCCTTCATTTCCGTGGCCAGACTGCCGTTCGCTGCTCTCATTTCTGTGGTTAACTCGGCCTTTATTTCTTCCATCTTCTCGTGATGTTGTCGTTAGCCGTCTTCATTTGTTTCAGTTCCGCGGCCAGGTTGTTATTTGTAGTCTCCAGCTTCGCGGCCAGGCTGTTATTTGCCGCTTCCGTCTTCGTTGTTAATTCGGCCTTCATTTCTTCCATCTTCTCGGTGATGTTGCCGTTGGCCGTCTTCATTTCTGTCAGTTCCGCCTTCATTTCCATCATCTTTCTCCAAAATCTTTTCCAATGCCGCGTCCATGGCTGTAATGTTCGCTGATGTTGTCGTCCCGCTTCCTGACATCAGTGTGACTTTGTGGGTTCGTGAAATGAAAAGTCCAATTGCACCACTCAAAAATGTTCTTTATTTCCACCGAATTACAGTTGAACATTTGCCGATTACACAGAATTACGTAATGCACACAATTACAATTCACCAGTTCGTCCGTTATAGTTCCACTTGCACTCGCAATTACATACACTCCTCCGACGCACGTACGCAGTCCGTCCTCTCGCTGGACGCTCCTCACAGTTGCTCACCAAGAACTGACTCTCCTCCAGCCCGACGTGTTGCTTATATAGGGCATACTGGCCAATCTAGAAGGTTCTGGATTAGATGAAATATCCCGTAAGTTCGAGAATCCAGGAGGAGGGGAAAGAGACGGCACAGTGGCCCGCGATCCCTCTCCTAATCATCCCTTCAGTTAGTGACAGGAGACAAATAGGTAGGCACGGCCAGAACGCCCCACGCCCGACCCCACCTGCGGCCAGCCCCACAGGGAGCTCCGACGTTCGGGTGACATTAATTTAAGTGATGTTTGTGTTTGAATTACCAACTCATTACTTTCAAAAGTTCTAAAGTATGGTTTGCAACTAGTTTTGTTTGTGACATTAGCCATAATCTATATTACTTTCTTTTCCATCCTAAAACTCTTAATGCTATTTTTTGAATTTCCTCAGAAGATTATCCCATATGTTAATAGACTATGAATGTATGCAAAATATACCACTCTTAAGAATATGTTCACTTGACAAATTTTATTGACCTTACTAAGAAGCACATTTTACTAAGTCTGTTAGTGAGGCTATTAATATGCATTTCCCAACTTAAGTTCTCATCTAGGAACAAACCCAGAAATTTGTTTATTTTAACATATTTCATCTCATCTTTCCCCAGCTTAATTTTTGGATGTGTAACGTTCGTATTAAGTTTACTATGGAAGCTTATTGCTGCTTATACTTAAGGCTTCATACTTAATTAGAGCAGTCTCTTTACACAATCTTAATGCATATTTTGCAATGTGTATGCTGAACACATTTTGTTTTATTTTAATTTTAATCTGGAGATAAATCCATAGTTGTTAATTTTAAAACCAAAAATGTGTCATTTAAATTGTTTTGTGTGCGATCTTTTTAGAAAATGAGGTTTCTTTATTTACAAACTCAAAATTTTACAATGTTTATACGTGTGTTTAAGTATGGAGAAAGTTTAATAATCAAAAATAGGGTTATTATGGTTTTTTAATATTATGTACCATTAAACAAACTTCAGTTTTATATTTTATGCTAAATGCATGCATTGAAGAATAACAGCTTTTATTATATTGTCACACCCTACATTAGAATAGATTTAATATTTATTAGCTTTGGGGGGGGGGGAATCCGTAGCGGCAGAGCTAAACCATCTCAACAAACACTAGTTACACCACGCGGTAGGGTGGACATGTTATTTTACTGATAACTAGCTTACCTGCATGGTGGTGAAAGGTGGAAGGTCCAGCGAAGGAAAACTCACAAATGCATTTTAAAAAGAGGTTTAATAATTCCAGACAACTTACATTCAATGAGGCTTGTGTTCCGGAGGGTTGCTACAAACACATCCTCTCACGCTGGTGGCGGCCGCTCGTCTGGGGGAAGAGGATATGCCATCCCCCCTCCCCAGCGCAGCCAACGAACAAAGTTAAGCCAGTGGCGCCAGGTCTGACAACCCATACAGGGTTGCCACAATATATATCTGAGATTTGGGCTGTGGATACCTCTTTCACTGATAAAAGGAAACTAGACTTAAAATTGGTGTGAAATAAATAATTTTATGCTTTTTACATTTGATATACAATGCTAATGACTTAAGTGGGCAAGCTTTTGCATGTCTAGCAGCAAAGGACACAGGCTCTTTGTCCTGAAGGTCAAGTGCATCTATTCTGGCAGATCAGCTACAATGTGCATAATTAAATAATACCTCATGTCAATGAATGGCTGTACAAGTACTATAGTCACACTTCGAGCGTGAGAGCACTGCAAGAGATGAGATAATATCATAACCACACACATTTCAAATGAATGTTATCAGTACTTATTGTTAGCTCATCATTAATTAGTGTGTCTGTGTCTTGTTATTTTTTAATCATTTTTATTCTCTGTATGCTCCATTAAATTTAGTAATAATACATGCAACCTCACTCCTCTAAAAACTAATTATTAAAATACATTTACATTAAGTTAATTGGTGGAAATTAATCATTACTTCACACTAGCCATATATAGGCTAAGGTCTTTGAATAGATAGAGCCAACTTGAAAAATTCAATGCCGTGGCCACAAGTACAAGTATAGTAAGTCACCGCAAGCGGTGTATCTTGATTGTGAGAGCCCCTAGTGGTTTGCCGGGAAAATATATATCAATCAATTGGAGAGTTTAATGTCAGGACGGCAAAAATGCCATTCTATCTAACAAAAAATCTGGTATATATCAAATTGAATGCTGTGACTACTCAAATTTATATTGGAAAAACCAAAAGAAATTTAGAAACAAGAGCAAAGGAACACTTTAGGAACATAAAATACAAACAATTAGAAAAATCAGCAGTTGTGGCGCATTTTTGGGAAAAAAACCACAACGTAAATCTAGAACCAAAACTACTGAAACATACATCAGGAAAATAAGAACTGTTCATATGGGAACAAATCTTCATTTCAAAAAATAGGAACAAAGTATTCAATTTCGACATCCCCAAGAAGGATTTGTTCAGCAAGTTCCTCGAACCACCACCAGAGGAGACCTATAACAAAATATTGCCAGGTACACCACTGAGAACCAGGCGATGTCTGGTTGACGAGGAGACAAAGTCTCTGAAATATCTCAGAAACTATTTGTAGTTGGTTTATTAATACTCGTCACTTGTTTATATTTATGAGAGACTAGTTTCAAAGGCATTCGCCTTTGAAACTAGTCTGTCATAAATATAAACAAGTAAGTGACGAGTATTAATAAACCAACTACAAATAGTTTCTGAGATTAATTTTGACGTCACTGTTACTAAATTCCTCCAAACACATATATCTCTGAAATATGTTCCAGGAAATTTAAAAGTAAGTGTTGTTTAGTGTCATTAATCGACTCCCTTTAAATGTAATTCATTATAACAACACTGTTTTCAGCACTTCCAAGAAAGGAATTATGATCAGTTTTCCTTTATATTTCTTTATGAATATCTTTTCCCATGTGGTGAATGCAGCTGGACCCTGAACACTTTTTAATAAATGTATTTCATGTGATTCTCATTCCAAAACTGGTATGCTACTGCAGATTTGTCTATTTCTTTGTTCTTGATGTTCCTAAAAGCTCTTTAAGCCTAATGTTCAAATTCATTTTTCTTTTGCAAATGTAAAAGTTGTCAGAGCCTTTGCAATTTATCTGGTACACATCTGAGTCTTTGTCTGTGGGTTTCTCTTTTGTATTATGTGATTTCAAAAGGTGTTGTATACTGAATTTATCCTGTGGAGCCAAAGTAGTAATGTGTTCATTGAAGACTTTTTGGAAAAGGTATGTAGCTCTGGGATGCTATGTAAATTTTCTGTATGATGTTCTATTACTGATTGGGGAAAGAGTAGTTCACCAAATCAAAATTCAACAGTTGACATTAGCTGAGGGTGTTACGAAAGATCCTAACGAAGTGCTTTCTAGGTAAACAGTAGCAATATGTGGAGCATGGAGTGCTAGTTTGACCCAAAATTATATTAATTTTGTGCTTCATTGTATCATAAACCTTACTCATTAAGAAGAACATCGTTGTTCATTCCTAACCATTCCAATCTATGTTAGGTAATGCTTATCTATGGCTGTTACACATTTTTGTAGTAATTTAAAGCTGTTTCATATAATCTGAGAATGGGATGTAAAACAGTACATTATGGTCATATTACCCTGATAACAAGAACACACCTGCATTGGGATTCATTTTTCAACTCAGCAATGACGTTTTCATCTACTTCCAGTTCAGCCAGCTTGAAAATGTGATAAGAGTTAATATCTTCCAAATGCAGATATATTAAAGTAGTTTGTTATTCTTTGTTAATTTCTACTGGTTTTTACTTTTGTTTTTGAGGCAATAACCATTTTTAGATCGAAAAACTACTCAACCTGCAAGAACCCAGCATACAATTCACAGTAGAAACTGAAGAGGACTGTACTCTACCTTTTTTAGACCTTAAAATCAAAAAAGGCAATGAAAAACTAGAATTTGGCATTCATAGAAAAGCAACACACACAGATAATTACATCAAAGCAAATAGTTTCAACCCAATTCCACACAAACATGCAACCATCAACAGTCTGACACACAGATTAGTAAATCTACCTCTCAGCCAGCAAGAATATCAAAACGAATACCATCAAATCTTAAAAACTGCAATTAAAAATGGATATGGAAAAAACCTTGTAGATAAAAAACTAAAATTATTCAAACTTCAAAAGAAATTAAAACAGATCACAGCTCTTACACCAATAAAACAAGAAACTAGATTTGCTAAATTTACTTACCACCCCTGGGCCACAAAAAAGTTGCAAAAAATATTCCAGAAATACAATATAACATTGGCACCAAAAAACAATTACAACATTAAAAACCTACTTCACAGTAATAATACTGATAAGATAAAACCAGAGGAAAAGTCAGGCATTTACAAAATTAAGTGTAAAGACTGTGAAAAAATTTACATAGGGAGGACAAAAAGAAACATAGGCACTAGAAAGAAAGAACACTTCAGGCACTTAAGATACAAAAATATTGATAAGTCCGCAATAGCAGCTCATTTCTGGTCTGAAAATCATGAAATTGAAGATAGCACAGAATTACTAAAATACGTACAAAAACATAGTGAACTCGTCATATGGGAGAGGATATACATAGAAAAACATAAAAACCAACTAATGAACTTTGAAATCCCGCTAGAAGAGAATCCCACATTTCAGTTCATCACTAAATCAACAGATGGCAGCAACAACCCCAGAATTACCCACACCGCTGGATCTCGCGTCAGTCGCACAAGAGCCGTAGATGCAAACGAAGATTTGCGAAACATGTCCTCAAAATAGGTACGAAAGTGAAGCAGATGTGTAAGAAATACGACTCATCTAAAATTTAATAAAAGATATATTACTTATGTAAGTGAAGCTGATGTGTAAAAAATATGACTCCTCTATAATTTAATAAATAACCAGTTTTTTATTTATATAAACAAACTATGGATGATACTTTTTTTTACGGATCTTGAAGGAATCAGGATCTGCGATTGAGCGCACATTTGCTAGACTTTCTTCCAATTTAATCTTCCTGATTACGTAGAAAATGAAGCTAGCTACAGTGAAGCAATAAATATTACATAAATAAAAACATTTGCAACTAAGGCTTCACTTATCCTTGACAACAGAGTTTATCTGTTGACTGAGGATGCAAGCGATTTGTTTGCAAAATCAATTTCCATTTGAAAAGAAGTATGAATGCTAATTTCTTAAGATAAGTGAAGCCTTAGTTGCAAATATTTTTATTTGTTTAATCTTCCTGATTTGCTACTAAAGAGCTTTAGTGGCTGTTTCATGTCAAAGCTGCCTTGAGTAATTTCTATACTTAACAGTAATATGCAAAATATGGATTTAATATTCCATACCTAGGAATGAGAAAAAGAAATTTAAAACTTGAGCAAGTCTTCCTTCCATTAATTTTAAATGCTCACATTGTAATATATGTATTTTATATATGGAAGAAGCTAGAGACAGTGATATGTTAAGATGTATTTCTTAAGATGAGTCGGTAATAGTAACACTAACATTAGAACATGTCCAACTGACCCGTGTTGTTTCTATTGTGGTGATTGTCTATACTGGTGGCATAATGTAGCAGTGAAATGTACTTTCAGAGGGTACTTGGTGGCAGTAAATCAAAATTCATTAACTGCCGTTTGTGTCTTAAAATGAAGATCTTTCCCTACATGTACAATTCTGCTGCATGACTGATCGGTAGGGGTAGTGATATTTAGCATTTTGAAATCAGAAATTTAGCATTTTTATTTTTACATTTAGCATTTTGTAGCATTTATACATTTCCAATTTATCATTTTAAAGCATTTTGAAGAAAGTTTGAGTTAATTTTGTTAAATGATGAATATTAATTTTATTTATATGAAATTTAAAACACATATAGGAGGGTTATTAATGATGGTGAGTTAGTAGTGCATAAAGTGTCAATTTTATTTCACATTAATATAGATTAAAGCAATACACAGAAATATACAACGATCTGATACAGACTAAAGCATACTGCATAACACAAAAATGATTAATCCATACTGATGTAAAACTAACACAATATAAAGAAAATGCACTAAATTAGCCTAGTTTATGATTCAGTAATCCTGTTGAATGAAAGCATTGGACATATTTAAACATTCTTTTGTCATTTGAGTCTTCCTGTCACTCAAAATCAAATTATATTTACTCAAATATCTTTGCTGTTGGTAGGATCCCAAATACATTGCATAGCTACTCGGGATAAACTCTAGCAAACTTAACAGCCAACAGCATTTGCAGACAGTCTACATCTTTATTATTCTGCATTGTTTGTATCAGTTGTAAATGAAAATATTCATATCCTTCAGCGAAACTATGCATTTTAACATCACGAAAAAATGGGATCTTGCTTTTACTTTCACTTAAAATCGTACAAATTATTGGTTACTCTGCCAGCAGTGACAGGATTAAAAAGCTTACCAACGTCTTAGAGAAAGACATCTGTCACATTTTCCGCCTCTGCTCGCTGTTTGATATTTTTGCTCTCAACATCTTCGCACTTACTGACGTGACCTACGCATAGAATGAATGAAAGCTGCATGTAAAACCGAACAGAACAATGAAAATCGGAACTTTGGCAACTGAGAACTCCAACTGAAATTAAGATGTGTTTATCACTTCCTTAAAATTAGAATTGCTATTGGTTTTCAGAGACAAGGATTGAGATTTTTCGTTAACTGGGTTGTCAAGATAGATTTTTGACAGTCATTAGGCGTGGTAAGAGGGGTTTCTTTTGTAAAACAACTGAACTCACTTCATGTACCAAACATACCTAATATGGGCAATGGCAGAACAACAGGCCAATTTAGCGGGAAGAGTTGCTTTCCACTTTTCAGAAGAGTGGTCACTTACTTTATATCTTTCTAAACATGCAAAGCTTCTACAGACTCTTCAGTTAAAGTTTCCAGAAGAAAAAGCATTGGGAAAAAATAATTACTTGGAAAATCTTTGATTTCACATTTATATCGCATTTTGTGTCAATTTCGCACTTTATTGTGCTATATCGGATTTGTGAAAAACACCACCTCTACTGATCAGTAATAAAGTATATATAGGAAAAACGAAAAGAAATCTAGAAACCAGAATAAAGGAACATATAAGATGCTTAAAATAGAAACAAATGGATAAATCTGCAGTTTCACAACATTTCTAGATGACCAACCATAATATCAAACCAAACATTACACTGATTATGCCGACCAGGCATGCAGCAGAATTGGACATATAGGAAAAATCTTCATTTTGAAACACAAACAACAGTTAATGAATTTTGATTTATCACTGCTAAATACTGTAGAAGTACATTTCACCGTCACATGATGCTGTCATTATAGACAACCACCACAACAGAAACAATGCGGGTCAGTTGGACATGTTCTGAAGTTGAAAACATATGTTAACAGAGATTACAACAAAGTGATGTTAGTAATCAAGGCTTCGCGGGTGATCCTGAAGAATGCCATGGAGTTTACAATGGCCGAAAGCTCGACGTTTATCAATTTGACACGGCTGATCACCCGCGAAGCCTTGATTAGTAATGCTCGCCGTGAAAGCTTCAAGTCTTACAAGTGATGTTAGTGTTACTTTTACATCTTAAGCAAATATATGTATTTTAAAGTATAACAATTGAAAGAAGCGCAGAGACAGGAAGCATAAGTTAAAATAAAAGTGAATCAGAAGACATTGACACATTGCTTCACTTACACTGTTTTTCACAGGACATGTTTCAAGAGCTGTTGCTCCCATCTTCAGCTGAGTCTCGACTAGTGCAAATTGCCATCTATTGATGATACGGAGAAAGAGGAAACCACTACAATTTGTACTGGTCGAGACTCAGCTGAAGATGGAAGCAACAGCTCTTGAAACATGTCCTGTGAAAAACAGTGTTAGTGAAGCAATGTGTCAATATCTTCTCAATTCACTTTTATATGTATTTTAACTTTGTCATTCTCATTCTGGTTATAACTGTCGGTTATTTCATAGATCATTTTTTCTTAACATCCACACTTTGCTATAGTGAATATTTATAATTATAACATTTCACTTAATTCTTGCTAATAGCTGGTAGCTGCCAGTGGCTGTACCCGGATGCCAAAAAAGCTGTTGCAAATTGTGGGTGGAGTTTGTTAGACGTTCAAAGTATAAAAATTGAAAGAAGTGCAGAGATAGTGAAGCACAATCATTACACAAATATAAATATTTGTAACAAAAAACTTCACTTACCATAAGAAAATGGTATTAATTCTTCTTTCTAATGGAGATCAATTTCAAAAACAGATCGCTTTCATCGTCAGTCCATCAATAAACTTTGAAGTCAAGGATTCCTGTTAAATCTGAAAACAAAAACAAACCTAAAAACAGAATCAACTACTGGTATTTCAAAATTCATTACGCGATGTTTATTTTTTAAAATAAATATCTTTTTCCAATAGTTTATATTGGAAAGACGAAACGTAATTTGGAAACAAAAACGAAAGAACATTTTCGTAACATTAAGTATAAAAAAACTGATAAATCGGCCATAGCAGATCATTTTTGGTCATTTAACCATGAAATAAATCCTGAAGTTAAATTATTAAAACAATTAAATGGTCCGATAGATTTAATGGTTTGGGAAAAGATATTTATTTTAAAAAATAAACATCGCATAATGAATTTTTATTTTTAGGTTTGTTTCGTTTTCAGATTTTGGTAATACTGAAAAAGCATAGCAACATGGTAACTGGAATCCTTGATTACGAAGTTTACTGATGGATTGACGATGAAAGCAATCTGTTTTTGAAATCGATCTCCATTGGAAAGAAGAATTAACACCATTTTCTTAAGATGAGTGAAGTTTTCTGTTACAAATATTTATATTTGTGTAATATTCATTGCTTCACTGTAGCTAGCTTCATTTTTTATGTAATCAGTGAAGCACAAGTTAATATAAAAGTGAAGTGAGTAGATATTGACACATTGCTTCATTTACACTGCTTTACACAGGACATGTTTAAAGAGCTGTTGCTCATGTTGTCGAGACTCAGCTGAAGATGGAAGCAACAGCTCTTGAAACATGTCCTGTGAAAAACAGTTTAAGTGAAGCAATGTGTCAATCAAAGTATAAAATTGAAAGAAGTGTAGACAGTGAAGCACAACTTAGCACAAAAGTGAATCGAGAAGATATTGACACATTGCTTCACTCACACTGTTTTTTCACAGGACATGTTTTAAGAGCTTTTGCTCTTATCATTAGCTGGAACTCGACTAGTGCAAATTGTAGTGGTTTCCTCTTTCTCCATATCGTCGATAGATGGCATGATGTACTTGTCAAAGATGTCCGGTGGTGGAGTTTCAAAATTCATGACTCTGACAATTTTTGTTAATGAAGATTTTGCCCATACGGAAAGGTCTATGCGGTGATTAACATATTTTATTAAAGAATTTCCAAGTTGATGTCATGTCTAGAATTCAAAAAAATGAAAAGCCACTGCTGATTTTCTGTTTCACCATTTTTAATGTTTCTTATATGTTCTTTAGTTCTGATTTCAATATTCCTTTTTGTTTTTCCTATATAAATTTTAGGGCAAGTCTCACATTTGATCTCACAGATTCCTGGTTTCTCTTTGGTAGTAATCAATTTTTTTTTTTTGGGGGGGGGGGGGGCTTTTAACAAATTTATGATATTAAATCTATTTTGAGGTGCAAGAATTATGTTCTGTTTTGAGAAGATTTTTTGGAATTTATTATAGGCTGATGGATGGAAGGTGAATTTTTTTAAAAATGTTTTTCTCTTTTGCTCCTGTAGGTTCTAGGGTGGTGGTTTCTTTTATTTTCTTAGCCTTGTGGAGTCTGTTAACTGTTTTGTCCACTAAATTTGGGTTTAAACCGTTGGAAATAGCTACTTTTTTTATGTGTAGGTATTCTTCTTGATAATCTTCTCTGTTTAGTGGAAAGTTGATCATCCGAAAGATTATGAGAATGGCATGTTGGTGTTGTTTTGGGTTGAAACTGTTCTTAATATAATTATCTGTATGTGTCGGTTTCCTGTAAATACCAAAAGTGAGTTTGTTGTTCATTTTTTTTTATCTTGATGTCCAAAAAGGGGAGCACACCATCCTCTTGTTTCCAATGTAAATTTTATAGCTGGATTTTGTATATGAAACATGCCCTGTGAAAAAAACAGTGTGAGCGAAGCAGTATGTCAATATCTTCTCGATTCACTTTTATACTGTTAGATGTTGTTTGGTGTAAAGGAATTCTAAGGAAGAAATCATTCCCACATTAGGGACTTTTATATTCTGATCTAGAAAATTATAAGATAGGTAATAAAAGGAAAAAAAAAAAGTTTCTCTTGGTCTTTAAACCACATTTATTCAGTTGTTCCTTTTTCTACAAAATATCACAGCTTTATCAATTTTGCGCTTGTTGTAGTGCGCATCATATATGCTGGTTCCATAGTAGATTATTAAAACAGTGTCGACTACCACTGAGCTTTACCAGGTATTACATATCAACTACAGTATACATAGGTCAGCATTCATTTTCTTCCTCTCTCTCTCTCAGATAGGCATTTGTTACATCCATAGTAATATGACAGCCTATGTTGTGATGACCTGAGTAGTAACTACTAAAAATAACTTAAGAGGTCTTAACAAAAGGAAATAATTCATTAAACAGCAAGCAGAAACCTCCTAGTACACAATCATTTCAAGTCCAACTTCTGTTTCCTATATCTACTAAGAACTTAGGACTTATGTAAATATGAATGTGTTGTCTGCTTGCTAAACTGACATGTGCATTTCACTTCCAATCTTCTTGCATCTCTGAGCAAATCTTTGACATCTATGAAGCAAATTCTGCAAGTTACACGTGAAATTAGATGTATTCTTATGCTGAGAGCAGTACAGGCATTGCAGCTACAGCTTTCCAGCAATAAGAACCATTAACAAGATTATCAGTTTTTTGGGGCGGCTCCATAGAAATCCTAGATTTACTACATAAGATGCTAGCATTCTTACTATTTTGAAAACAAATATCTTACTATAGCAGTTCACAGTCACAATCTTTCTTCCTCCTTGCATTTGAGCAATATATATTTATCAAATATATATATAAATATATATATAGCAAACAATGGGTTTTACAAAATAAATAGCATTCGTTACTTCCATAAAAATAAATATTTTTTATTTGTACAAAGTTTTTATGTGCACATATAAAGTGTGCAGGATTCCTTACAGCTGTTTAATGCATTATTTGGTATGTGAAAGCATTAGAAGTGATAGAATTATGAAAAGAATATAATTCAATTCAAAGTCTTGTAAAACCCTTCCGTTAATATTTCGGATGAAGGTATACCAAGTTTAAAATTTCTAGTATTTGCCAAAATAATTATGATGAATAATATTATAACGTATAAAAATTGAAAATATATAAAGTCAAAAACTTTCTCTCTCACACATATTCTCTTGAATTATGAGGTCACAATGTCAATTTTTACAACAACCAGAATTAAATATGTCATGTAATATTAATCTTAGAAGTTAAAAACACAGATAGGTATGTTATAAATATTTTTTATTGGCTTATACTTGTTAATGATGGCGCTGGTCTCGTACGAGATAACAAAATTACCAAATTAATGTTATACAATCTACTATAAAAGCATTTTTTCCCTCTAGCCATTTGCTTTGTTCCAAATTTATCAGCCATACACTTACACTGATAAACCGAACATACCTATCTATAAAGCCAGCCAGATTGAAATAGTAGTTAGTTAAATTTAGGTGATTAAGGCTTCACGGGTGATCAGCTGCATCAAATTTAAGAAGATCAAGAACTCCTGATGAAGGCCATAGAGTGTAAAATGACCGAAAGCTTGATCTTCTTAAATTTGATGCAGCTGATCACCCGTGAAGCCTTAATCAACAACGCTCACCGCGAAAGCTTCTTACATTAAATTTAGGTGTTTCAGAGAAATTACTTTATCACTTGATTGCATTAAAGCATATTTAGCCTATCTCTAGTAATAAGCAAACAAATATTTTCCTCTCTCTTTCTTGGCAGAATACAACAAGAATCATTTTACTGCACTAATAGGCATTCCAGGAAATGTAATGCTTTTATATTTTAAAACATATTAACATAGTAGGTATTTCATAACTGCTACAGATCAAAATTCTGATGGTCTTCAAGACTTCTGAATGGAATTAAGATCTAGTAGCTTCTGAAAGTTGAATACCAGAGCCTTCTCCATGTTTATGTGAAAGTTAATCTAATTTATGCAAAGCACATAACTTGCATGATGATAACCAATATCAGTTCAAACAATCTTGAACGTACAGAAAGTGATAAATACATTTCAACATAATGAACTTACTTTCACATGGGACTTGCCAAAAGTATCAAGATGATAATGTAGAAAATAAAGCTATTACAAACAAGGCTCTAATCTACAGTAGAGAATTTTGTTTGCGTAATTGAAGCATTTTAAAATTGTAGCTAATAAATTCTAATTACACATGTATTAATATGCAGTTCTATGAAGGTATCTATATTGTGGATAAGTTATACGAGTTTTATAAAACTGTTTAGAAAGCAGTTTCTCTTAATGTTTCTTAAAACAGTATATTCAGAGGAGAATCAAAAATGCTTGTGTGCAGGAGATATATATTCATCCAACACCAGTAAATCCATAACTAGTTTTGCTTTATTGAGTTATGAAAAACTGGTTTTACGTATTGAAACACTTATCAACAAATTATGTCAAATAGATATTTTAATTTTGCATAAACTAATTACTGACCAACAAGTAATTTATGCAGTTCAGAATCTGTTTCTATTTCTATATGTTTTCTGAACTGCATATTACAGTTTTTTTTAACCAAAGAAGAAAGTCCTCCTGCTGAGGTTTAAGCAGGATAATTACTTTGTTTTTCTGTTTATTACTTGAGCCTCATTTTTCTCTTCTTCAGTTAGATCTTTATCTTCCCAACCCCATACTTCATGACTACCATCTCCTGTTCTCTTCACTCTGCTCTCCACCATCGACAGTGGAACAGTTTTGAGGTCATATGCCCAGCCAATTTTAGCGAAGAAGTCAATGAATGCAGTTGTGAAGTTTGCGCTGTAGTTGCCCAGTTCAGCGGTTTTGTAGTCCCATGGGAACACGTGATGGTAGTTGTGCCATCCTTCTCCAAAAGCAAAGACTGCGACTCCCAGGTTTTCAGATGGGTTGATGTTCCTTTAAAGACAGAATATTGTGTTACATGGTTATGGGTAGAATAAGTGATAAGAAGATCAACATTCACTGTCACTTACAAGCATTCTCTTTATGCCTTGCAGGTTATACGAGGGCTGTTCAATAAAGAATGATCATAATATTTTGCACTAAAATTCAATCTTATTATATTCTGTTAGCTTAATGTGAAACAAACACGCCATGGTAAATTCATTGTTGGTACTCCTGGTTCCCGCCTGTGAGAACCAGGCAAGTTCAGACATGTTCAGTATCGCCTACCGATGCAATGGAGGTAACACGCAGTTAAAGTTGATGTTAGAGGAAGATCCGGAGTTTCTTTCAAACGTGATCTCTGCTGATGAAACTTGGCTACATCATTTTGATCCCGAGAGCGAACAGCAAAGCTCAGTGTGGAAATCTCCTTCATTACCAACCCCAAAAAAGCAAAAGTGGTTGCTTCTGCTGGGAAAGTTATGGTCATCTCATTCTTTGATATTCATGGAATAGTTTATCAGCATGTTGTACCTGCACACACATCAGTAACTGGACAATACTACAGGGATTTCCTGAAAACATTGCAAGTCATATCAGGCGCAAAAGACCACATTTCCGTGAAGCAGACTGGATGCTGCACCACGATAATTTGCGGCTGCATATTGCCAATGTTGTTGCTGAATATCTTGCAAAAATCAACATGAAGTGCAACCCTCACCCTCCCTACAGTCCGAATTTAGCCCCATGTGACTTTTTTCCTATTCCCTAACTTGAAGAAACGCCTTCGTAGGAGGCATTATCCATCATCAGAAGCTGGTAAAGGTGATTTTGAAGGATCTCTCAAAAAATTGTTTCCAGCATGTCTTTGAAGACTGGCAGAAATGCTGGGACAAGTGCATCGCTTTCAGGGGAGACTATTTTGAGAAGTGCCATCAAAATTATGAGGATGAGTAAAGGTACGTTAAAAAAAAAATGTGATCATTCTTTATTGAACAGCCCTCATATCAATTACTGTAATTATGGCTTGCACTTGTGGTTTGAGAAATTTGTATTTAGTAATGGTAGATAGTCCTGCGCCGTGACGTAGCGGGTTAAGGCAGAATGCCTTGGTCCCTGGCCACCGGAAAGCTGCCCGGGTTCAATCCCACCCCCCATGTGGTGGGGATTTTAGGTACCGGGTATAGGAACGGTGCCCACTCAGCATCATGAGGAAAGTGAGGAGCTTACACTAGGTAAGCGGCCCTGGTTACGAAAACCAACATTCTGGCTGGGGGATGTCGAGATGCTGACCACATCTCCTCCCCGTATTGGTTGGATGATTGTCCACCTCTGCCGTGCGTAAGTGGGCATGAGGCTGGCAGTCGTGTTGGTAGGCCTAGGCCCTCTTAGGGCTGTCGTGCCAGTGGTTAACTTAACTTTTAATGGTAAATAAATATATTACATTTTATGACAAACATCTGTTTTGTCTTATTATTATTATTCCTATAGAAATGATTCTCTTAAAACTTATGTATTGTTGCCTAGAATGTCAATAAGGTTGTTAATTCATCTTAAAGTCAATAGCATAAGTATTATAGGAAAAACTTGGGATATTCTTTAGAACATGTCCCGTAAGAAATTTTGTCTAAGTCCAACACGAGGGCTGACGGAAACTGCCGAAGTCACCTTGCAGGTGTACTGCTCCTGACACGGTTACTGGAATAAGCTTTTGTTGTTAACCTTTAGACCAACACCCCAAGCATCTATTTTGCAGATCTTCGAAACTTCACAGATGTACAGTGCAAGTGCCATTGTTAGCCATTGTTAAGAAGGTAGCAGCTTAACTGTAAAATCTGAAAATGAATATTCCACAGGCACCCTGGCATTTTGCGAATAAAGTTATTAGATGGAAGTTGTATCTGAAACCAATGGTTGCTTTAATAAGTTTTATTGATCTTGCACCTTTATGCGAAGACGAGGAAACATGTATGCAGTTTCTGTAAGACAAAATTTTGTTAAGAACAAGAATGTTGTGCCGGGAGTGCGATGCCGTCCAACATCAATAAAAAATACCCGGTATTGTTTAAATGTTCATTGACTACAGATTTTTTTTTGTTATTCTTTTTTGGATTTACGTCCTCTAACGTTAAGTCGTATCAGACGATTCTTTTTTAAACATAAATAAGAGAAGACCCAGCAGTGCAACAAACAGTAGCGTAGTTGTCGGATCAGTGTTGGCAATGTTGAAAGTTGTCTGCTATTAATGTCAGCGCATGCCACTTCAGCAGGTTCCGTCAGCCCTCGTGTGTGCCTCCAATGTTGGACTTAGACAAAATTTCTTACGGGACATGTTCCAAAGAAGAGCCAAAACTTGTTCCTACACGCAAGTGACATAACAAATAAAAATAGTACAGCCTTGCAATGTATTAAGAGTTATATTTAGTAAAAAAGTAAATACATAAAACAAAGAGCAAACATATTGCTTGAATGCAAATTTCAAAGATAATTTCTCCACTCCCACCAAAGGAGGCTGTAACAACTAAACACAGTTATATCGAGATTCAACTGTATTGGAACACCACAGTGAAGCGAAAAATTATTAAATTTTAGATGAGTCGCATTTCTTACACATCTGCTTCACGAAAGTGAAGCAGATGTGTAAGAAATGCGACTCATCTAAAATTTAATAAACACAGTTAATAAAATGACAAGACCTAAAATTATTTTGCGACCTAGTTATTAGAAGGGCATTTAATTTACATTCTAATTAGCTGAAGCAGTTTATGATACACGTCAGAAAACTAACAAGGAATAGCCATCTTGGTAGCATGTCTGCCCATGTTCAAGAGGTCTCGAGTTCGAATCTCAATCAGGGCAAGTTATCTGGATAAGGTATCTTTTTCCCCCAGGGTTTTCTCTTATCCTGCAAGACAAATGTCAGGTAACTCTAAGCTCTATGTGTGCATCATTTCATCCATTCATCCATTGTCTGGTAAGACTATGTAAATTAAAAAAGAAAAAAAAACACTGAGGAACAAATGCATAGCAATATCATTATTTGTAAATGTTATCCATTTATGTAGTGTTTATATATATGGAAAATATGTGAAAGGATGGTAACAGTGACTGTAGTATTCATACTTACTTGTCATATGGCTTACTGCCCCACATATGTGCAGCACTGTTCACCAGCCAAGTCATGTTGAGCGTAAATGCATACCGGAACATGGCAGCCACAAACCAAGCATTCCTAAAGCTCTCTCCCCAGCAGTAAACTGGAATGAACGTTGGTATCACAAAGCAGAACAGAGGCATCAGGAGCAGATAATACCTGAAAGCATAAAAGTAATAATTTAATGTCATTATTTATCATAATTGCACAGTGGTCCCAGTACTGCAACAAACAAAGTGGAAATTTCAGAGCCAAAAAGGGATTTATGCATGTTGGGGGGAATTCAGTAACAGTAATGTCCAATCGCTCTAACCCATTGAGCTACCATGGTCAACTTGCTGTCACGACATTAAATTCTCCATTTGACTCATATATTTCCCCGGTAAACCACTAGGAGCTCTCACATTCGAGATAACACTGTTTGTGGCGACTTACTATCGTAAGTACTTGAGTCCCAGGCTTCATCATTTAACTCTTATTATTTTAGTTAATTGATGGAAATTGACATTTCTTCACACGATAGTAAGTCGCCACAAATGGTGTATCTCGGATGTGAGAGCCCCTAGTGGTCTACCAGGTGAATATACGAGTCAAATGGAGAATTTAATGTCATGACGGCAAGTTGGCCATGGTGGCTCAATGGGTTAGAGCAACTGGACGGAAACCAGGAGATCCGTGGTTCAAATGCTGGCCATGGCATTGAATTTTTCATGTTGACTCTATCAAAAAGCCTACTGTAACCCCAAATACAAACAAAACTATTGTTCAGTGAACCAAATGGAGTACTTATAATGCAAAATATAAAAGCAGTTAAAATGTTTAATATATCACATTTTTAAAATGCACTAAAAAGTATTCTTAATTTGTCCTAGCTCCATAGATATTCAAAACCTCATACAGTTTGACCTAAAAATTTATGATTGAATTTTAAAATTTAAAATGAAAATCATGGGGCTCATGCGATAGATAATAGTAACGAGTGTAGGGAGTAGCTATCATTAAGAAAACTCGCACCAACAATTCACATCATTTGCAGCGCAATAAAATTATTAGTGACTTAGGTGAACTATTCTTGCATCAATTTGTCTTGAAAATATCTTAAAGCTATAATATTTTAATCAAAATTGTTAAGAGCCATTTTTGAGAAAATAAAGTTTTGAATTATTACATTATAGATGAGTCGTATTTATTACACATCGACTTCACTTACGTACCTATATTGAGGACATGTTTCACGAACTATTGTTCGCATCATCAGCTCTAATGCGACTAAAGCTTGATCCAGTGGTGTGGGTAGTTCTGGAGTTGCTGCTGCCATCTGCTGATTTTGCGATGAATTTAAATGTGGGGTTGTCTTCTGGCAGAATTTCGAAGTTCCACACCACTGGATCAAGCTTTAGTCGTATTAGAGCCGATGATGTGAATGATGGTTTGCGAAACATGTCCTCAATATAGGTACATAAGTGAAGCCAATGTGTAATAAATACGACTCATTTATAATTTAATAATTATTTTGCTTCACTGTGGTGTTCCAATAGAGTTAAATTTTGATATATTAAAGTTTTGAATTGTTTTCATGTAAAGGGTAGTTTGAGTGGAAGAATTTTCATGAACTTCAGTTAATATTGAATTGTACATGCTTAGGTTTTCATAGCCGGTGTTAATTCAATAGAATGTATTCCCCAGGCTTGTGGGCTGTGGTCCAGAGGATGAAAATTCTCCTGACGTCGCTCATATCTCCGACGAGCATCTTCAGAGAATTCTAGCTGGGTACTTGCTGGAACGACATTCTCGGAGATATGAGCGAAACGTCAGGAAAATTTTCATCCTCTGGACCACAAGCCTGGGGAATACATTCTATTGGATGATATTCAATTGTCATCTATTTCTGAGTTATGTTTGAAGTCTGCAACTCTTTGGAAAGTTGCTTTAAACTTGATTGCTACATATATATGGAGCATACAAATAGAAGAAAGCGATTCAGTAAAAAATATTTGAAAAATTACTTCATTGCAAGTTTACTTGAACATTAAGAATTAAACTGAAGTGTGGAATGTGAGGTAATGTCAGTACATAAAAATTTTACTCGCCACTCACTTCTTTTGGAATCTAACCAAGGGATCTGCATCCAGATCACTCAGATCAATTCCCTTGCCCTTCTTCATGACTTCAGGATGTTTACGAACAAGCAGCCAACCAACATGAGAGAAGAAAAAGCCACGGGCAGCGTTATGTGGGTCAGCATCTGTTTCACTGTACTTGTGATGCACTCTGTGGTCGCGAGCCCATTCGTAAACGTGATTCTGCAACAGAATTCAATGTCCGTTCATTAGACAAACATTTCTGCGAAAACTTTCATCTTTACCCAAAATGCAGGTCTGTGGTTTACTAACCTGGAATGCTAAGGTGTTAAAGATGACCAAGATGAGTCTCAGGGGCCACTTGGCCTTGTAAGATCTGTGAGACCACAGTCTGTGTGCACCTGCTGTGATTCCCAAAGCACCTGCCTGGTACAACAAAATAGCTGCAAAAAATGGCTTAAATTAGTACAAAATTAACAGAAAAATGTATATTTTATTTGAATTATACAATGTATTCTGTGAAAGGTAGGAGCGAAGTCCTGCGTGAAATTATTACTCCTAAGAATAACCAAAATGATTTGAATGTCATTATTCTATGTGGTACAGTTAGAGCTCTATTGTTATTTATACTTATAAAAAACTAAGAACATTTTCATTGCACTTACCCCAAACAGTTGTTATAAGTTTAGCTGACGTCAGCATAAGATATGCACCATACAATGCAGCCATGTGCAGATAGATAAAGAGCAACACATTTCTCCATACAATTTGCCTTTTGTATTTCTCAGGTTTGGAGGAATCTGTTACTTTTTGGTTCACTGCTGTTACGTTCATGGTATCCAATGTATCACCCTCAAAGAGGACCCCAGTTGGGTTGCTTATCATGTTTGGAGCCATTTTGAAGCACACCTGTAACATTATTTGTCAGTCATGTAAATATTGCTTTTAAATATTATTTCTTAAGAATAATATGCAACAAAAGAAAGTCGTTAGCATAGAAAAGCTTACACTGACAAAATATTGCTATGCATATGAAGTTTGGTGCTATATAATCAGCATCAAATTTAACATCGAAATGTAAGAGACATTTTGATTGCTATGGAGAATTAGGTTCGGAAATTCGAGGTCATAGTTGGGATTTGAACCAGAAATTCTCAGTATTTTACACCTATATTTCCTACCAACAGCCAAAGTGTTAAGCCAAGATGGAAGGAATGAGATTTGCAGGACATAGCAGGTAATAAACCATCCCCCATTCCTCGTACAATCTTTCGGGACTTGCAGACACATTGAGATCAGCTTTTACCTGTCTTGCCCCCGTTTCAAATATTTGTACTGATAATGTATAAATTTTGATTTGCCTAAGACCTTATATGCCTGTTATAAGGGTCGAATCTCTTGGGAATTACGGTGAAACAACCGCATCGTCACGAAAGCCTAAGTTTCTGTCCCAAACCTGACATTTTCGTACTTTTTTCTTTAACATTTAATGTGACGTGATGAAACACAAATAACCTTTCAGTGCGTTTCCTCGTAAATTTTGCTCTAGAGCTTTAGTGAATTTCATAAAGGATAACCAGAGAGAAAAAATAAGTGAATTAAACGCCTGAATTTAATGCAGTAAAATAATTTCTCCAGAGTTTTTTTTTTATGTAAATGCATGGGAATAAACTATTCGGGTTTTATCGCCAACCCCTAGCAACATTCATATGTTTTTACGTCAGTATAGCGACTCAACGGCTCAAAAATTGCCCAGAAAGAAACCTAAGTGTTTTTCCTTGTGTATTTAGAGAAAAAGCTCTGTACTATGCGTTCATTTGGCAAACGAATGTTCCCGTTTCAGCATTTCTCTCGATATGAATACATCTCGTTAAAGACGAGAGGATATTAGATACCTCGTACTAACCTTTGGCAAACAGGCTTTATTGATCGCTTGCAAAGGAGGCTGTTGCCAAGGTGAGGGGAACACTGCGAATATTAAAGCAGTGCAAAGACGGCTGAGATAACACTTAAATTAACAAAGAAGGAAAGGGAACTTGCCATATGTGCCATTGTCAAGTCTGTTGTCAGTAAGCAGTAAAAAAATATAGCTTTTATATTCCCTACGAAAGTACCTGTAGAGATAACATTCCACCAGCGGTCGCATCCTTTATTGGCTGCAGTAGAGTTCGTTGTTACCCCGCTTACCTTCATTAGGAATGCCGATTCTAAATCAGTTGCACTTAATTCTGCCAAAATTGTTCAATTATTAGTATTCAATAACTATAAAAATTATTTTAAATGCTATCTACGCCTCTGTAGTGTGGATGGTAGCGTGTCTACCTCACGTTCAAGAGGTCCCGAGTTCGAATCTCGGTCAAAGCGAGTTACCTGGATAAGGATTTTTTCAGGGTTTCCCCTTATCCTGAAAGACGAATGGTAACTAAGTTCAATGGACACTGGACTCATTTACGCTTTCTTTCACCCATTTCCATTCATCATCCGATAAAAAAGAAAAATTCATTAGGAATCTACTCATATCTAGCCAATCAGAAACCCTAGCATGAAGCAAATCACGTGACAGGAAATATTGCTTCGTACACCTAAGTTACGATGCCAGTCTAATACTCCCCCCCCCCCCCCCCCAAAGTGAGAATCCTTTTATAGATGGGAGGAAAAATACATACCCATGTATCGAAGTCAGAAGATTTACTGGCATTTAATGATAAATTAGTTTTAAAACTAACATCCATTTATGATACAAATTATAACCCATGGAAATAGTTTGAACGGGTTCTTCATTCCAAAACCACAATAACGCTACCAATCGAACTGTTTATTATTAGAATCGTAACTTCCGTGAGTTGAAATTATCGTGCCATTATGCACCAAATTCTCTCTTTTATCCCTTCCTATTTGGTTTAGATTGTCTTTTAATGTGCCATATTTTGGAGGAATCCCAATGTTTTAGTTTTTATAGATTAAATGCCCTTATCGGACTATGCAAATACCATATAAATACGAAAATGTAGCCCCAAAACCGCTACATCTAGGACAAAGCCGTAGCAAGAATCGAAGAACGGAATCCTTGATTACTAAGTTCGACCTAACGTAACACGCTAATGCCTTGGTAATGCATTCTTGCTCAAAACGCTAGAACAACCGCCAAAGATCCATTAAGCTTTAAATAGCTTTTAATGTGGACGACGCCAATGCACAATAGTAACGGATATAATATCTATTAATAAATGCCACATCAGCAAACACCAATTTTACTCCTTAAGTCCATAGAGCTTAGAGTTACTCACCATTTCAGGATAGGGGAAAACCCCGGAGAAACCTTATCCAGGTAACTCACCCTGACCGAGATTCGAACTCGGGACCTCTTGAACGTGAGGTAGACACGCTACCATCTACGCTACCGAGGCGGGCAGAAATGATGAATGCTACCACACTTAATGTAAATTGTATATCTAAAAAGGGTTGCATTTTTTTGCAGTCTTTTGTTCATATATGCATTTCGGTTATATGGCATTTCAGAACAATGAAAGTTATTTCTGGAAGTTTGCAAATATTTCAAAATATGCGTTTACTTTGTTATATTACGAATATTAAGCATATAATAATCTAGCCAAATTTATTATAACCTAATTCTTAAGAACGAATTTTTCTGACTGATGAAATCTTCGTAACGGGATAATTGTACTCTCGAAAGAAATAATTTTACTTTTATATAATTCTTCGGTTATTTTATTGGGCAGTTAAAGAAGTCAAAGATATATTCCATGTTAATATAGCTATATGTGATGTAAATATAATTTTAAAACTGTAAGAATAGCTGTTAACTTTAAAACTTTCTATTTTACTGGCAATTAAGATTTCTGTTGATTCAAGAATTCTACACTAATTTGTAGTGCCTGCGGCGTAGACCAAACGCAACACCACTTATCATTTAGTTTCTACCGGAGACAGAACACGTTATATTAACACTAAAAACACTACGATAATTGACATAGCGGTATAAACCTAATTGTGCACTTTTAAACATAAACAACCGTTGTCTTTAAGGTACTACATCCTCTGTATGACAAATACACTGATGTAATTAATGGTGATTTTACTACAATAGGATTAAACATGGCATTTAATATTATGTAGTTACTGTACGTGTGGGTCCCAAATGCATATTCCTCCCACTTAAATTTTCATTAACTAGAGGAAAGCTTTATACGAATTACAATTCCACACACTTCGACTAAGGAATTAAACACTTGAATTTTGACAATAGGTACATTTAAACTCTACTCACTAACGGTACGTAATATTCAGACTTCACTGTTTCATATTCGAGGTATCGAATTATCAGTTCCCACCGTAATACAGCATGTGAAATTCTATCGGTTCTTTGCACTTTCACGTCACCGCAATCTTTCATCACCTTTTCTTACTGTTATCTTTTGTACTGTTAAATAAAATTTACTTAATCTTCCCTTAAAAGTTGTTAATGCGAAAGACTTAAAATAAGCTTAATTAACATATTGTATTAAATTTGCTGCTAATTCCCCCCCCCCCCTTTAGGATGTATGATTGCTACCCCGATATACAGTTGCAAGAATTAAAACACGGTTGATTAAGAAAACATCACATAATCGAAATGATAAAAAATATAACATTTCTGTTGATTTGTTGCGTTCTAAATACTCGAAGATGCACCTATAATTTATCACACAATTTGGTAAAGAGATATGAAACTCACCGGTGTTTCCTGTCCCGGAGTCTTACTGCCCTTGCACAACCGGCACCTTCTTTATATACGGGCGTTGTGTGCGAGGGGGAGGTGGCGAATCTGCTGCCTCACGTGTTCGTGGCGCGATACGGGACTCTCGGTCATGTGACCAACTGCAGTTCTTCAGCGGTGGTGGCGTGATGTGCTGGTAGACCACGCGTCGATAGGTTCCGTAAGGTTCAGTTTCGCTTAGCAGCGGCACTTAACCTACCCCTTCGGCTCCTACCTGCAATTACAGGGGCAAGGTCAAAGTACCACACTTGGGACCAACACCTAGAACAAAGTCTGACGAAAGTTTATGCAATGACAATCGAGTAATCAATTAGCGAGTATATTGACAAACAAGGCTGTCAACAGTGTGGGGATAGGGTTCGAGGCTGTTGAAAATGCTGGACTCATGTGTCAGCTTGTAGCCTAAAATAATGTATTAACGATAATGTTCAGATTAAAGGAAAACGTACGAAGATTTATTTGAGTTACAACATGCTTGACATTAATAAACATGTATAGGAGAGAAAACCTCTCAGCACTTTCTATAATGAATGGCATTCATTCTACCTCTAAGACCATATTTTGGTAAATGTAAATTATGTGTGCTTTCATGAAAGTAAGTCAGTCAATACATTTTGGAGAAAACAAGATTTTGGTGACAACAATAATAACAATGATAATAAAAGACGTAAGACTTTAGATGTAAACGTATAATTTACGTAACTTCATGACGTAAATTTGGGACGTTAGTTACGTATTTAGCAATTTCCTCTTCCGTTTAGGCTTATTTACTTTATATGTTTCATATTTATTGCGACTTAATACAGTGTTTGAACACAAGCCATGTCATTTGTAATACATACTCTCTCTTAAAATTAAACGATTAGAAATGTCAATAAATTGTCATTCATCTTCTCTCTCTCTCTCTCTCTCTCTCTCTCTCTCTCTCTCTCTCTCTCTCTCTCTCTCTCTCTCTCTCTCTCTCTCTCACACACACATACAAAACATAATTATTCAAAATCATCGAAGTTGTCATCAAAATATTCATCTATACTGTAATAAGCTCTGCTTAACAAGAATTTAGTCAGTTTAGATTTAAACTTAGCTGACAGTATTTTTTAGACTTTCCGGAAGCTTATTAAGTAGTTTTGGACCAAAGTATTGGGGCTTATGTTCAAAAAGTTTTAGCCTGTGACCTTTAACTATATAGTTATTAGGTACAATTAATGGAAATTAATTGTTCTTTCACACTAGCCGTGTGTAGGACGCACTATGAAAGGGTAGAGTCAGTTGGAGAATTTAATGTCATGTTGGCACGTTGGCCATAATAGCTCAAATGGTTAGAGCGGCTGGACGGAAACCAGAAGATCCGTGGTTCAAATCCCGGCTATGGCATTGAATTTTTCATTCTGGTTCTACCCTTTCATATAGTTATTCTTTCCCCTTGTTTCATATGTGTGGACATCGGAATTTGTGGAGGTTATATTCCTGTTATGTACAAAAAGTATTGTTCGCAGAATAAATATGCAGGGAAGAGTAAGTATGTTTAATTTTTTAAAATACGGCCTGCATGAACTCGTACGTGTTATTTTTGCCAGGTATCAGATAGCTCTTTTCTGTAGGAGAAAAATTCTGTTAAAGTTTAATTTGGAAGTGTGTCCCCACAGCTCAATGCCATAAGAAATGTGTGAATATATTAATGCAAAATATACCAACTTACTAGTATCTACTGAGAGAAAATTGGCTAAATATCGCAACACAAAAAGTCCTGAGCCTAATTTACTTTCTAGTTCTTCAATGTGGTTGTTCCAAGTTAACTTGTCATTAAGGATTAAACCTAAAACATTTACACTTTTTACACACTGAACTAGACTATTGACTATATTAAGCTGAGATTAATGATGGCTATTTCGCACACTATGGAATGAACACCTTGAAAGAGAATTTTTAAGAAATAATGATTTTTTTTTGTAATTTACGTCATCCAACGTTAAGTCATATCGGACGATGAATGAAATGTGTGAAATGATGCTCAAATGAGTCCAGGGTCCATGGAACTTAGAGCTACGTAACATTCGTCGTTCAGGATAAGGGAAACGCCCGGAAAAAACCTTATCCAGGTAACTCAACCTAACCGAGATTCGAACTCGAGACCTCTTAAACGTGAGACAGACACGCTACCATCTACGCTACCGAGGCGGGCAGATGATGATGATGATGATGATGATGATGATGATGATGATGATAATAATAATAATGATAATAATGATAATAATAATAATAATAATAATAATAATAATAATAATAATAATAATAATAATAATAATAATAATAATAATAATAATAATAATAATAATAATAATAATAATAATAATAATAATAATAATAATAATAATAATAATAATAATAATAATAATAATAATAATAATAATAATAATAATAATAATAATAATAATAATAATAATAATAATAATAATAATAATAATAATAATAATAATAATAATAATAATAATAATAATAATAATAATAATAATAATAATAATAATAATAATAATAATAATAATAATAATAATAATAATAATAATAATAATAATAATAATAATAATAATAATAATAATAATAATAATAATAATAATAATAATAATAATAATAATAATAATAATAATAATAATAATAATAATAATAATAATAATAATAATAATAATAATAATAATAATAATAATAATAATAATAATAATAATAATAATAATAATAATAATAATAATAATAATAATAATAATAATAATAATAATAATAATAATAATAATAATAATAATAATAATAATAATAATGGAAAGATAGAGTCAGACTGAAAAAATCAATGCCATAGCCGGGATCTGAACCACGGATCTTCTGGTTGCCGTCCAGCCGCTCTAACCATTGAGCTACTATGGCCAACGTGCCGACATGATATTAAATTCTCTAACTGACTCGTGTTTCTCCCGGTAAACCACTTAGGAGTTCTCATAAACACATGAGGCAACTACCTTAATGGCGACTTACAACGTGTAAGTACTTTAAGGCCCGGGCTTTATAGTTAACCACTATTAGGTACGATTAATGGAAATTAATTGTTCTTTCCACTGGTCGTGTGTAGGCTGAAGTATGGAAAGATAGATTCAGAGTGAAAAATTCAATGGCATAGCCGGGATTTGAACCACGGATCTTCTGGTTGCCGTCCAGCCGGTCTAACTCTTGAACTACTATGGTCAACGTGCCGACATGACATTACATTCTCCAACTGACTCGAGTTTTTCCCGGCCAGTGTGGAAGAACAATTAATTTTCATTAATTGACCTAATAGTGGTCCGAACTATAAAGCCCAGACCTTAAGGTACTTACAGCATAGTAAGTGGTCATTAAGGTAGTTGTCTCATGTGTTTATGAGAACTCCTAGTGATTTACCGGGAGAAACACGAATCAGTTGGAGAATTTAATGTCATGTCGGCACGTTGGCCATAGTAGCTCAATGGTTAGAGCGGCTGGACGGCAACCAGAAGATCCGTGGTTCAAACCCCGGCTATGGCATTGAATTCTTCAGTCTGAATCTATCTTTCCATACTTTAGCCTACACACGGCCAGTGTGAAAGAACAATTAATTTCCAACCTTATCCAGGTAACTCTCCCTGACCGAGATTCGAACTCGGGACCTCTTGAACTTGAGGCAGATATGCCACCACCACGCTACCGAGGCGGCGCAAATGTATAAATGCTATAAAATGCTAAATATCACTACCCCTGGTTAACAGTAATGGTTTTATCTCGTGTATAGGGGTTTGTCTTTGGCAGTAACACAGAAAACGTATCCAGACTTTTACTCTGGAGAGTACAATCTTGGCTAAAGAAATCGAACCCTGGCAGGTGCTCTGCCGTCGAGGAGCCACCCTACAAACCCCAAAAGAGCTTAAACCCAAACAAAGGCAGGTACACGTTTGAAACACCTCAGGCCGTCTTCTATAGTCAATTCTATAATCAGACAGCAGTAAAGCAAAACCAGGTCGCAAGTAACGACCGCATTCTTTATGGGCTGGAATAGAGTTTATTTGGTAATTTACGTCCTCCAACGTTAGGTCATATCTGACATGGATGAAATGGGCGAAAGGTGCTCAAATAAGCCCAGGATCCATAGAACTTACAGTTACCTGATATTCATTTTTAGGATAAGGGAAATCTCTGGATAAAACCTTATCCAGATAACTCATTCTGACCGAGGTTCGAACCCGGGGTCTTTTGAACGTGAGGCAGACATGCTACCACCTACGCTACAGAGGCGGGCGTAGAGTTAGTTGCTACCTCGCTTCCATCTAACCAGACACTTCTCACGTGTAAATAACGTGATAGGAGTTGGTTCCGCTTTACTGCTGTGACCACCTTAGTTGCGATATCAGTCTAATTATAAAAATGGACTATAGATATTAAGGTACATGGTTGCCCTTTGCCGATTTGCTTCTCATAACACAGAATATCTCTCTTAACTAAGAGTCCGTATGCAAGGCTTTCCCAGCCTACTTCGGTAGCATAGATGTTAGCGTGACTGCCTCATGTTCGAAAGGTCCCGAGTTCGAATCTTGACCAGGGTGAGTTATCTGAGTAAAGTTTTTTCGTTTTTTTTTTCTTATCCTGAAAGATGAATGTCGTTTAACTCTTAAGCTTTGTAGACTCTGGGCTTATTTGAGTATCATTTCACCAATTTCATTCATCGTTCGATATGACAACGTTGGAGGACGTTAATGTATAATAATAATGATAATGATGATGATGACGATGATGATGAAAACCTTTCCAATCTTCCACTGAGAGAACAACGCCTAAAAACGTTTTTAGATATATTTTGAATAAACTTTAAGTTTGGAAAGATAGAGCCAGACTGAAAAATTCAATGCCATAGCCGGGGTTTGAACCACGGATCTTCTGGTTGCCATCCAGCCGCTCTAAACCGTTGAGCTACTATGGCCAACGTGCCAATATGACATTAAATTCTCCAACTGACTCGTGTATTTCCCGGTAAACCACTTAGGAGTTCTCATAAACACATGAGACAACTACCTTAATGGCGACTTACTGTGCTGTAAGTACTTTAAGGCCCGGGTTTTATAGTTCGGACCACTATTAGGTCAATTAATGGAAATTAATTGTTCTTTCACACTAGCCGTGTGTAGGCTGAAGTATGGAAAGATAGAGTCAGCCTGAAAAATTCAATACCATAGCCGGGGTTTGAACCACGGATCTTCTGGTCTCCGTCCAGGTGCTCTAAACCCTTGAGCTACTATGGCCAACGTGCCGACATGACATTAAATTTTCCAACTGACTCGTGTTTTTCCCAGTAAACCACTAGGAGTTCTCATAAACACATGAGACAACTACCTTAATGGCGCCTTACAACGTGTAAGTACTTTAAGGCCCGGGCTTTATAGTTAACCACTATTAGGTCAATTAATGAAAATTAATTGTTCTTTCACACTAGCCGTGTGTAGGCTAAAGTATGGAAAGAAAGAGTCAGACTGAAAAAATTCAATACCATAGCCGGGATTTGAACCACAGATCTTCTGGTCTCCGTCCAGGTGCTCTAAACCCTTGAGCTACTATGGCCAACGGCAAGAAGACGACTTTTGGAAAGAAATAGCACGTAAAGAGATTTTGGAACCTATCATCATAAATTTGCGGTACTCAGACGTTGAAGACAATGACAATGACGAATTATCTCTTAACGTAAGTAACATTCACAGCTATACGGATGCACCGCTGGCATTTTCGTTGGATTAGAAAAATAAGTAATTCATAAACTATAATTAAATTTAAAGTAAATATTTAAAGCATTTGTGTAATATACGAATATCCATGTTGCAATTGTGATTTCAACAGCTACATTATTATAAAACTTTGGAAAATTCAGTTTGCGTTCCCTTACGTCTAGCGCCACGAACACTCAAGTGTGCGAGAGAGAGAGAGCCGCGCCATTTTTCTAGGGCGAGGTTTGAGCGTGTATCCAAGGGACGGAACCAAAGTACTTACTACGAGGTTTCTTTTATTCACGTTCTCCAACGTTAAATCATATCGGACGATGAATGAAAGGGTAAAAGTTTGTTCAAATGAGCCCAGAGTCCATGGAGTTTAGAGTTACACGACATTCATCTTCTAGGATAAGGAAAATACCGAATAAAGGCCTTTTCCAGATAATTCACGATGAACGATATTCGAAATCGTGGCCTCTTGAACGTGAGGCAGACATGCTACCACCAACGCTACAGAGGCGGGCACTACAAGGGCAGTTCAATAAGTACCCGGTTAGGAATGAAGGCGTCCTATTTTTTCAAACATAACTATTTAAGGGAGATGTGCCCAGTACCGCACACCTAAGGTTTTTTTTTTTTTTTTTTCTTTTTTCAAAATTCAAAGAAAATGCAATGGAGAACAAGTAGCGTGTTACTGTTATCATGAAGCTAATAAGATACAGAAACAGCATTAGTAATGAACATTCATAAACGCGAGTCATGTTGACTGTTAAAAACTAAAGTAAATATTAGCGATAACTGCGCATCTCAAAAAGTGTTTCCAGTACCGGACAGACGTAAATAAATATATATTTCTAAATAAAGGAAGAGGAAATGCATAATAAATCACAAGATAATTATTCTTATCATAATTATCGTATTTTTGGGGTAAAAACAGAACACGGTAACATGATAATATATTTTTCAAAACGTTCCTTAGAGATTATCACAACAAAATAAAAATATCTTGGAACTAATGAAACATTTTTAAACACAGTGATCACATCTATAAAAATCAAAGTTCTCTTATCCCGTACATTCAATATGCGTCCAACCCTTACACACTGAACCCAAGCCTCGTCTGTGATTTCTAAGCAAATGATACACTCTGTTAGAACACTTCAATCGACACTGTTTTGGTTCCAAAATCTAATTTTCTTTTTGTCTTCTAAGCCTCTTCACTATTTCCAGTTTTTGTTGGCACAGAGTTAGAGCTAGGTTCTCTATTTATAGTTTTATTAATTATAGTCTTACGTCTCTTTGCTATTGGTTTGTTCTTCTGTTTTTGTGTCTTTTCCTGCAACATCAACTTGTACAGAGTCGATGTTAATGTTTTAGCAATATAGATTGCCTCTACCAGGCTCATTGATCCTTCTATCTCATTCTTTATTGCTTGTTTCATATGTTATTCTAACCATTTTCCTTTCTTTTTGGTCTCCATGTTGACAGGAATGTCTATAAACAAAAATTAATCTAATGTCAGTGCAAGCTCAGGGGGTAAAAATATACCTTCGCGTACGGTACTGGGAAAATTGCTATCGTACGGTACTGAGCAACTCACACGTACGTATATATAACGTCACAGCACGGCCCGATTCTTTTAAACCGACACTGTATTTTGTGTTTGTGTAGTCTACTTAATACCAAATAATATGAGTTCAGTTCTTCACCGGACAAGGCAGCAGCAATGTCAGCAAGCTATTAACAGCACAGCTACAGTTCACTACACGACTTCTCTGAACAATAACCTCTTATTCAACGGTCAAAGAGGAGAGAAAACTTTCCGTTGGTAACAAAGATAGTTGTTTGTCTAAATACACACCATGAGCTTCTATCATCTCTCGGCAACAACGAGATACTGACACCATTCGGTACTGGGTGCATCTCCCCTATTTCTCCACATCACTCTTTTAGGGATACACTGCCAAGCACAAGAAGACAAGGCAGAGGAGTGCGTAACGTAATCGCTTTTGCTGTGTTTATGCTCGCCTTCCGGATATGATAATAATACTATATTCATCTAAAATACCTACACAGCGTTGTCACATAACTCACACATTCATAATAACTAGGGGCGGTGATTTTTCGCAAATGCCATATAGCGCGATAAAGTGGGAAATTGACACAAAATGCGATATAAATGCGAAATCGAAGATTTTCCCAAGTAATTATTTTTCCCAATACTTTTTCTTCTGGAAACGTTAGCTGAAGAGTCTGTAGAACCTTTGCAATTTAGAAAGTAAGTGACCACTCTTCTGGAATGTGGAAAGCAACCCTTCCCGCTAAATTAGCTTATTGTTCCACCATTGTACATGTTAGATATGTACAGCTACTTTAAAAAAGAAATTCCTCTTAGCACGCGTCATGACTCTCAAAATCTATTTTCATATCCCAGTAAACGGAAAATCTCAATCCTTGTGTCTAAAAACCAATAGCAACACTAATTTCAAGGAAGTGATAAACACATGTTAATTCCAGTTGGAGTTCTCAGTTGCCAAAGTTCCGATTTCCATTGTTCTGTTCGGTTTTACGCACAGCTTTCAGTCATTCTATGTGTAGGTGACGTCAGTAAGTGCGAAGATGGCGAGAGTGAAAATATCAAACTGCGGGCAGAGACGGAAAATGTGACAAGTCTTTCTCCAAGACGTTGGTAAGCTTTTTAATCCTGTCACTGCTGGCAGAGTAACTTCAATAAATTATACGATTTTAAGTGAAAGTAAAAGTAAGATCCCATTTTTTCGTGATGTTAAAATGCATAGTTTTGTTCAGGAATATGAATATTTTCATTCACAACTGATACAAACAATACAGAATAATAAAGATGTAGACTGTCTTCAAATGCTGTGGCTGTTAAGTTTGTCAGAGTTTGCCCGAGCAGCTCTGTAATGTATTTGGAATACTACCAACAGCGTAGATGCTGAAGGATATTTCAGTAAATATAATTTGATTGTGAGTGACAGGAGGACTCAACTGACAGAACAGAATGTTGAAATATGTCCAATGATTTCATTCAACAGCATTACTGAATCATAAACTAGGCTAATTTAGTGCATTTTCTTTTTATTGTGTTAGTTTTACATCAGTATGGATTTATCTTTTTTGTGTTATGTAGTATGCTTTAGTCTGTATCAGATTGTTCCATATTTCTGTGTATTTGCTTTAATCTATATTAATGTGAAATAAAATTATGCACTTTATGCATTTTTAATTAAGCGTCATTAATAACCCTCCATAAATGTGTTTTAAATATCATAAATAAAATTAATATTCATCATTTAACAAAATTAACTTTCTTCAAAATGCTATAAAATGCTAAATTGAACATGTATAAATGCCACAAAATCCTAAATGTAAAAATCAAAATACTAAATTTATGATTTCAAAAAGCTAAATATCACTACCCCTAATAATACCTATAACTGCGGTTACTGAAACGAACATTAGATTTGGCAGCATGGTAGCACTCTCATACACTCATTTCATAGTAAACAGATCCACTAATAGAGCAGATAAACATTTCAAAACCCTCTCCCTCTTCAGACCCCTCTTATCTTCTTGTGCTGGGCAGACACAACATTACATTGACTTCCCTTTATTCAAATCAAAAGTGAAGTTGAAACTACCGATCCGAAAAAAACAACAACATTAAACTACAAGTTTAGGGGATAGCTTTTGCTATCTTTTAGCAAAGGAAGCTATAGCTTCAGAATACCAAAATGATAGCACTGTCTACATTTTTTAAATTCACTTTACGTTCGTAAATGAATCATTTCAAGACAAGGATGGTACAGAAGGTACCTTCTTTGCCCCGCATTCAAGAGATCGTGCGTTCGATTCCCTTGGCGGACCTTTCTTACCAATAGGCTTTTTCTTGCAATTCACTGGGTCATCAATGCTGGGAAATATAGCTACATCCCCCAGACTTTTCTGTCCCTCTTTTTTACTGTAGTTCTCATTTTCCTTCACCTTTCATCCTGGTTGGCTATTTAAGGGTGTTAAATGTCGGCGGGAGGGGACTAGATTATGCTACGGAGGTGCAAACCCGGTCTATTATACCCATGTCCTCAAGTGGGGCACCTCCGAGAGGAAGTATGAGGCAAGAGGAGACAGGGCGACCGTTCCAAGTAGCTACGGAAGTGCAGAGGGCAGGGTCCCCTACATTTAAACTGTTGGAAACTGCCCGGTAGGCCAGTACCTTCCTACTGTGGTCCGGAAACGGCCCCACCAAGTTTTACCAAGAGCATACCATCCTGCCTTGCAACGCCAAGACACTCGCTGACACTTCATCATCATCATCATCATCATCATCATCATCATCATCATCATCATCATCATCATCATCATCATCATCATCATCATCATCATCATCATCATCATCATCATCATCATCATCATCATCATCATCATCATCATCATCATCATCATCATCATCATCATCATCATCATCATCATCATCATCATCATCATCATCATCATCATCATCATCATCATCATCATCATCATCATCATCATCATCATCATCATCATCATCATCATCATCATCATCATCATCATCATCATCATCATCATCATCATCATCATCATCATCATCATCATCATCATCATCATCATCATCATCATCATCATCATCATCATCATCATCATCATCATCATCATCATCATCATCATCATCATCATCATCATCATCATCATCATCATCATCATCATCATCATCATCATCATCATCATCATCATCATCATCATCATCATCATCATCATCATCATCATCATCCGCCTTCAAGATAGGCCAAATAGGCCTGTTTCGACTCAGAAGGGATCTTCCCAGGGTCTCCGTGGTCTTCCAACATCTCTAATACCAACTGGTTTATACCGCAAGGCCTGTTTGGTGAGTCGTTCTTCTGGCATTCGAGAGAGATGATCTTGCCATTTCAGTTTGTACTCCCTGAGTTTGTCATTTAAAGTAAATATTTTTGGTTGTTCTCTTATTGTTTTACTTTTAATGTGATATTTAAGACTACAGCCAGCTACGCACCTCAAAAATTTCATTTCAGCCGTTTCAATTATTCTTTTATCAGTTCTGTTCAAGGTTCAGGTCTCGGCTCCATAAGATATAACAGGCACTGCCATAGTTTTATAAAACTTTAATATGGTATCTCTACTTGTTTTGTTTTTCAAGGTTCGTTTTATAGTGCCACATATGTTTTGAAATTTATAGATTTTTTGTTTTAAATCTCTGTCACATTTATAGGAAATATTACATCCTAAGTAATTAAAATATTTAACTTGTTCTAGTATTTTGTTTTTGAAGAGCATTTTGGACCGTGTTGGGTATTTACCAATAAAAGCTATCAGTTTCGTTTTCTCTGCTGAAATGATAAAATTATACTTTGACATTGTTTTGTCGAGTTGGTACAAAGCTATTTGTAATCTGTCTTCAGTATCTGCCAGAATGACCTGATCATCTGCAAACAGGACTGTATTTAAGATTGTACGACCTAACTTAAAATCTGCTTTGAACTGAGCTTGACGTTCGGCAACTGTTGCGTCGATATAAATATTAAAAGTAGTTGGTGACATTGGATCGCCCTGTCTTACACCTAGGTTGATAGTTTCTTTCTTAAAACCATTATCCATGCTAATACAAGTCCCTTCGTACATTTTCTTTAGCATTAAAATTAAATGTTGAGGATATCAGTTTTCAGCCATTAGCTTTTGGCGTATAACTTTGTCAAATGATTTTACGTAATCAACAAATAATATATGTGTCTCTAAATTAAATTCTCTTCTCTTTTATATTATTTGTTTTATTGTTAAGACGCAATAAGTACAGGATCTGCCTTGCCGGCCCAAATGACCTTGTTGTCGACGGGCCCTAAAACACTACACACACACTCACTCACTCTGCCTCGCCTGAATCCGTATTGTTCATTACAACAACACTCCCATTACACCCGCTGACACTTCTGCCCTGAAAGAGACCATCAGATGAGAGATGATGTTGAATGATAGTGGAGATGAAATGGAGGGACAGGAAATTCGGAGGATATAATTAACCTACCCAGCATTCGCCTGGAGATCCGAGAAAACTCCCGAAAAAAACCCGCGGTTCAGGTATGAATCAAACCCGGGCCACAGAAGTAACGGCCTGAGCCATCTCACTTGGTGTCGGCGGGAGTTTGTCGTGTATTGGAGGTGCATTATTCTCTGTAAATTCTCATCCTCCGAATCGGGGAAGATCTCTAGGTCCCGGGTTCCCCACGAGACACCACAGGGGAGTTTCAGTCTGTAGTCATTAGGGCCCCACTCCTATGCTGTCGATCACTTCTCAGGTCGCACCACCTTTAGTATCCTCTCATCTCATCCCTCCCTTGCGGGGGTTGCCCCTTCAGGGCCAAGTACCCCTCCAAACCTAGTAATCAAAGTCAAGGTCAGTAGTTATCACGCTACAGCCTCCTCCTCAATACAAGCGTGACGTCATCAGATCACTCAGCTGTTTAGAAGATAAATCAGGATTACAAAATACTTTAGATGACAAACAAGTCTCCCCACGTGGTTTTAACTAGTGGAAGTTACAATTCGTCTCTATAAACAGAGACTCAAAGCTAACCAGACAATTCTCACTATCTGCAATAGAGTTTGACATGGTGTCTGCCAAAGGACTGCGATTTCGAATTACTCCATTATGGCAACGACTCCAAGACCAAACTCCAAAACCATTGGAGTAATGCCCACCTCGGTAGCGTAGTAAATAGCGTGTCTGTCTCACGTTCTGGAGGTCGCGAGTTCGAATCTCGGTTAGGGTAAGTTACCTGGTTAAGGTTTTTTCCGGGAGTTTTCCCTTATTCTGATAGACGAATGCCGGGTAACTCTAAGCTCCATGGATCCCGGATTCATTTAAGCATCATTTCATCAATTTCATCCATCGTCCGATATGACTAAACGTTGGAGGACGTAAATTACAACAAATAATAATAATAATAATAATAATAATAATAATAATAATAATAATAATAATAATAATAATAATAATAATAATAATAATAATAATAATAATAATAATAATAATAATAATAATAATAATAATAATAATAATACAAAAATAAAAAATGCAACTGCGTGTATATACCACCGTGACAATTTTCAAATAGTGAGAGAATTGGTGAATAGCTTAGATAGGGTACATTCTAAGACAATTGAGAGCGCACAGGATCTGTTTTCTGATACTCAAATCCAAGGTAAATTAGCTTTCATTAAATCAAATTTTTGTCGGATAGCATAACCCGCCTTGAAGAAAGTCGCATGACATTGGATAAGTCGATTGAGTTAGTGAGGATTGCGGAAGAGAGGATACCAAATGTACAAGGTGAGATTGGGGAAAAAAATTAGACAAATACTAAAATTTGTGTTGGATAAAAATAAAGAATACCAAACAGTTTGTCCGATTGCCGATATCTTGTCAGGAGAAAACTTCGGAACTGATATTTTTGAACAGGATTTAACAAGCTGTGACATAGTGTTTTTCAAATATTCATCTATAACATCTGTGGAAGTGGAGAGAAGTTTCTCAAAGTATAAAACAGTTTTAGCTGACAACTGCCGTTCCTTTACTTTTGATAACTTCAAGATGACCATGATGATGTACTGCAACGCTAAGTTTTGGCTAATGGGTACCGTAACTTATTTTTTCATATTTTATAAAATTGAAAATGACCTGATGAATTCTGAATCTATGCATTATTTAGTAGCAATAATTGCATTATTTACTAAGAAAGTTAATTTTAAAATGTGGTTATTAGAACCATATATTCATTATTTGTCTGTGATAGTTATTAATTTATTATTATGAAAGAAATTGTTCATTTTTGTTAGGTTATTTTTTAATTCTATGTGCATTTTTTATATTTTAATGGCATTTTATAGCTCATTTTTAGAGAATTTTTAGGTCAACAACTTCCGGGCCCTACTTATAAAATTTCAAAGATTTCTTTTCTTCTATACTCTCCCATATCTCCTGCCTATCTATATCTTGTACTCTAGTTCTCACTTTCTTCCAAAAACTGCTATAATTTATCTCCTCTGCTCTCCATAGATCTCCCATGTCTATCTTTAATATCATTCTTTCCAATTCCGACCAACAACTATTTGTATTTTTAATACTTTTCTGTTGCTTCATGCACAGATTCAATAATTCCCCTTTCTGCCCTTTAATACACTTATACCAGAATTTCAGTATTCTCTCTATTATTATTCCCCTCCTTTTTGTATTACCTAGCTCTAGTAATGACACTATTATATGAAAAAGGTCACTTTGTAAACTACCAGCACGTGTAGGTATAATGTGCAATAAAATCCAAATCTTTGAAGATGGTATTATCGAAAGTAATTATCTTTAGGGCGTTATTATTATCAAATGTTCGCCCTTGAATTTGTTTCACCTTCTAACGACTGCAGTAATTTCTAGCATTTTTCTGTGACGAAGAATATATAATGTTATGCGCTTTACCATAAATTCTTATTTATACTGGATGTTGAGATTTGTTTGATATTTTATTTTATTTCTACATATTTTACATTTTAATTTCTTTCATTGGACTTTTATACACATGCTATTTTCTTTCATTTACGTCCTCCAACGTTGTCACATCGGGCGATGAATGAAATGGGCAAATTGATGCTGAAATGAGCCCAGGATCCATGGAGCTTAGAGTTACCCAAGATAACGGAAAACCCGGAAAGAACCTTATCGAAGTAACTCACCCTGACCGAGATTCGACCTCAGGAACTGTTGAACGTGAGCTGGGCATGGCATTTGTTCCTGATAGGTCTACATACTTCTGAATATGGAAGTAATAAAAAATCAATAACTTTGTGAGAATTCGAAACCATAGCAGAATATCACATTTTATTACAGCTGCGAATCGTAAACAGTATATTGTTTGATTTTTATTACCTTTCTGTTGTGTATTGTTACTATCGACTTCATTACCAATCTTATCGTTATTATCACTCTTATCATACAGTTCAGAAGCTATGCTTTTACCAGTTATTCTGCTCTCTTATCAGTTTTTCCTTTGTTCTTTGTTATGAGAATAGTGTAGGATCAGTTATCTCACTATAAGTGTTTCAAAATACTTTTCAATTTTCCTTGTACAGTTTTAATAAAGCCCCTCTCGGATGTAACTTCTTGTTCATAAGCTGTGTCCTTAAGAGTGGGGCAGCGGGCTTAGGGGCTCCGGGATCAGGCGAAAACCCATATCTCATGACATTTGAGAGATTTGTCTTTATTTTGGAAAATTATGCAAATCAGTTCTCCTGTTTGCACATGTCACATTACAGCCGTATGCACTTCACAGAGGCATGGTCTTGGATTGGATTGGATTATGCTGCGGAGGAGATTGGCACTGCGACCAGGACCCAATTGGGGCATCCTCTGGAGGAAGGATGAGGCGAGAGGAGACAGAGATCCACCACGACAGTGTAGAGGGCAGGATCCATTCAATATACCAATTGGAAACTCCCAGACAGGCCAACACACCCAGCAGCTCACCCTACTGCGGTCAGAAAACGGTCCCACCAGACCGAGTTCGGAAACCGGCGACTGTCCTACCGGAGGAGGAAATTTCCCTCAGAGCATATCATCCTGCCATGCGGCACCGAGACTCCCGCCGACACTTTCGACACTGAAAGAAACCATTAGATGAATTTAATTTAATTTAATTTAATTTGTATTTAAGGACACTCAACTCAATGGTCATCAACGCCCTTTCAAAAACTATATTTCACTTTACTATCCTTCCCTTGATTTAACTTATCTTTAACCTTCCTTTCGCTTTGCATTAGCTTTGCTCTGGCTTTCTTCTAGCTCCGCTTTGGATTTGTTTTGGCTTTGCTTTGGCTTTACCCAGGCTCCTCTCTGTTCCGCTCTGGTTTCTCTCCGGCTTCACCCTGACCTTACTCTAACTCCACCCTAAAATCACTTAACTTGACTCTGGCTTTGCCCTGGCTAGGTTCCGGTCCTCCAGTTCCGCTCCGGCTTCACCCTAACCTTACTCTAACTCCACCCTAAAATCACTCAACTTGACTCTGGCTTTGCCCTGGCTAGCTTCCGGTCCTCCAGTCCCGCTCAGGGTCCACTCTGGCTTCGCTCTGGCTTCGCCCTGGCTAGCTTCCGGTCCTCCAGTCCCACTCTGGGTCCACTCTGGCTTCGCTCTGGCTTTGCCCTGGCTAGCTTCCGGTCCTCCAGTCCCGCTCTGGGTCCACTCTGGCTTCGCTCTGGCTTTGCCCTGGCTAGCTTCCGGTCCTCCAGTCCCGCTCTGGGTCCACTCTGGCTCCGCTCTGGCTTTGCCCTGGCTAGCTTCCGGTCCTCCAGTCCCGCTCTGGGTCCACTCTGGCTCCGCTCTGGCTTTGCCCTGGCTAGCTTCCGGTCCTCCAGTCCCGCTCTGGCTCCGCTCTGGCTTCGCTCTGGCTAGATTCCGGTCCTCCAGTCCCGCTCTGGGTCCACTCTGGCTCCGCTCTGGCTTTGCCCTGGCTAGCTTCCGGTCCTCCAGTCCCGCTCTGGCTCCGCTCTGGCTTCGCTCTGGCTAGATTCCGGTCCTCCAGTCCCGCTCTGGGTCCACTCTGGCTCCGCTCTGGCTTTGCCCTGGCTAGATTCCGGTCCTCCAGTCCCGCTCTGGGTCCACTCTGGCTTCGCTCTGGCTTTGCCCTGGCTAGATTCCGGTCCTCCAGTCCCGCTCTGGGTCCACTCTGGCTTCGCTCTGGCTTTGCCCTGGCTAGATTCCGGTCCTCCAGTCCCGCTCTGGGTCCACTCTGGCTTCGCTCTGGCTTTGGCCTGGCTAGATTCCGGTCCTCCGGTCCCGCTCTGGCTCCGCTCTGGCTTTGCCCTGGCTAGATTCCGGTCCTCCAGTCCCGCTCTGGGTCCACTCTGGCTTCGCTCTGGCTTTGCCCTGGCTAGCTTCCGGTCCTCCAGTCCCGCTCTGGGTCCACTCTGGCTCCGCTCTGGCTTTGCCCTGGCTAGCTTCCGGTCCTCCAGTCCCGCTCTGGGTCCACTCTGGCTCCGCTCTGGCTTTGCCCTGGCTAGCTTCCGGTCCTCCAGTCCCGCTCTGGGTCCACTCTGGCTTCGCTCTGGCTTTGCCCTGGCTAGCTTCCGGTCCTCCAGTCCCGCTCCGGGTCCACTCTGGCTCCGCTCTGGCTTTGCCCTGGCTAGCTTCCGGTCCTCCAGTCCCGCTCTGGGTCCACTCTGGCTTCGCTCTGGCTTTGCCCTGGCTAGATTCCGGTCATCCAGTCCCGCTCTGGGTCCACTCTGGCTTCGCTCTGGCTTTGCCCTGGCTAGATTCCGGTCCTCCAGTCCCGCTCTGGGTCCACTCTGGCTCCGCTCTGGCTTTGCCCTGGCTAGCCTCCGGTCCTCCAGTCCCGCTCTGGGTCCACTCTGGCTTCGCTCTGGCTTTGCCCTGGCTAGATTCCGGTCCTCCAGTCCCGCTCTGGGTCCACTCTGGCTTCGCTCTGGCTTTGCCCTGGCTAGATTCCGGTCCTCCAGTCCCGCTCTGGGTCCACTCTGGCTTCGCTCTGGCTTTGCCCTGGCTAGATTCCGGTCCTCCGGTCCAGCTCTGGCTTCGCTCTGGTTTTGGCCTGGCTAGATTCCGGTCCTCCGGTCCAGCTCTGGCTTCGCTCTGGCTTTGCCCTGGCTAGATTCCGGTCCTCCAGTCCCGCTCTGGGTCCACTCTGGCTTCGCTCTGGCTTTGCCCTGGCTAGATTCCGGTCCTCCAGTCCCGCTCTGGGTCCACTCTGGCTTCGCTCTGGCTTTGCCCTGGCTAGATTCCCGTTCTCCGGGCCAGCTCTGGCTTCGCTCTGGTTTTGGCCTGGCTAGATTCCGGTCCTCCAGTCCAGCTCTGGCTTCGCTCTGGCTTTGGCCTGGCTAGATTCCGGTCCTCCGGTCCAGCTCTGGCTTCACTCTGGCTTTGTCCTGGCTAGATTCCGGTCCTCCGGTCCAGCTCTGGCTTCGCTCTGGCTTTGCCCTGGCTAGCTTCCGGTCCTCCAGTCCCGCTCTGGGTCCACTCTGGCTCCGCTCTGGCTTTGCCCTGGCTAGCTTCCGGTCCTCCAGTCCCGCTCTGGGTCCACTCTGGCTCCGCTCTGGCTTTGCCCTGGCTAGCTTCCGGTCCTCCAGTCCCGCTCTGGGTCCACTCTGGCTTCGCTCTGGCTTTGCCCTGGCTAGCTTCCGGTCCTCCAGTCCCGCTCCGGGTCCACTCTGGCTCCGTTCTGGCTTTGCCCTGGCTAGCTTCCGGTCCTCCAGTCCCGCTCTGGGTCCACTCTGGCTTCGCTCTGGCTTTGCCCTGGCTAGATTCCGGTCCTCCAGTCGCGCTCTGGGTCCACTCTGGCTTCGCTCTGGCTTTGCCCTGGCTAGATTCCGGTCCTCCAGTCCCGCTCTGGGTCCACTCTGGCTCCGCTCTGGCTTTGCCCTGGCTAGCCTCCGGTCCTCCAGTCCCGCTCTGGGTCCACTCTGGCTTCGCTCTGGCTTTGCCCTGGCTAGATTCCGGTCCTCCAGTCCCGCTCTGGGTCCACTCTGGCTTCGCTCTGGCTTTGCCCTGGCTAGATTCCGGTCCTCCAGTCCCGCTCTGGGTCCACTCTGGCTTCGCTCTGGCTTTGCCCTGGCTAGATTCCGGTCCTCCGGTCCAGCTCTGGCTTCGCTCTGGTTTTGGCCTGGCTAGATTCCGGTCCTCCGGTCCAGCTCTGGCTTCGCTCTGGCTTTGCCCTGGCTAGATTCCGGTCCTCCAGTCCCGCTCTGGGTCCACTCTGGCTTCGCTCTGGCTTTGCCCTGGCTAGATTCCGGTCCTCCGGTCCAGCTCTGGCTTCGCTCTGGTTTTGGCCTGGCTAGATTCCGGTCCTCCGGTCCAGCTCTGGCTTCGCTCTGGCTTTGCCCTGGCTAGATTCCGGTCCTCCAGTCCCGCTCTGGGTCCACTCTGGCTTCGCTCTGGCTTTGCCCTGGCTAGATTCCGGTCCTCCAGTCCCGCTCTGGGTCCACTCTGGCTTCGCTCTGGCTTTGCCCTGGCTAGATTCCCGTTCTCCGGGCCAGCTCTGGCTTCGCTCTGGTTTTGGCCTGGCTAGATTCCGGTCCTCCAGTCCAGCTCTGGCTTCGCTCTGGCTTTGGCCTGGCTAGATTCCGGTCCTCCGGTCCAGCTCTGGCTTCACTCTGGCTTTGTCCTGGCTAGATTCCGGTCCTCCGGTCCAGCTCTGGCTTCGCTCTGGCTTTGCCCTGGCTAGCTTCCGGTCCTCCAGTCCCGCTCTGGGTCCACTCTGGCTCCGCTCTGGCTTTGCCCTGGCTAGCTTCCGGTCCTCCAGTCCCGCTCTGGGTCCACTCTGGCTCCGCTCTGGCTTTGCCCTGGCTAGCTTCCGGTCCTCCAGTCCCGCTCTGGGTCCACTCTGGCTTCGCTCTGGCTTTGCCCTGGCTAGCTTCCGGTCCTCCAGTCCCGCTCCGGGTCCACTCTGGCTCCGTTCTGGCTTTGCCCTGGCTAGCTTCCGGTCCTCCAGTCCCGCTCTGGGTCCACTCTGGCTTCGCTCTGGCTTTGCCCTGGCTAGATTCCGGTCCTCCAGTCGCGCTCTGGGTCCACTCTGGCTTCGCTCTGGCTTTGCCCTGGCTAGATTCCGGTCCTCCAGTCCCGCTCTGGGTCCACTCTGGCTCCGCTCTGGCTTTGCCCTGGCTAGCCTCCGGTCCTCCAGTCCCGCTCTGGGTCCACTCTGGCTTCGTTCTGGCTTTGCCCTGGCTAGATTCCGGTCCTCCAGTCCCGCTCTGGGTCCACTCTGGCTTCGCTCTGGCTTTGCCCTGGCTAGATTCCGGTCCTCCAGTCCCGCTCTGGGTCCACTCTGGCTTCGCTCTGGCTTTGCCCTGGCTAGATTCCGGTCCTCCGGTCCAGCTCTGGCTTCGCTCTGGTTTTGGCCTGGCTAGATTCCGGTCCTCCGGTCCAGCTCTGGCTTCGCTCTGGCTTTGCCCTGGCTAGATTCCGGTCCTCCAGTCCCGCTCTGGGTCCACTCTGGCTTCGCTCTGGCTTTGCCCTGGCTAGATTCCGGTCCTCCAGTCCCGCTCTGGGTCCACTCTGGCTTCGCTCTGGCTTTGCCCTGGCTAGATTCCCGTTCTCCGGGCCAGCTCTGGCTTCGCTCTGGTTTTGGCCTGGCTAGATTCCGGTCCTCCAGTCCAGCTCTGGCTTCGCTCTGGCTTTGGCCTGGCTAGATTCCGGTCCTCGGGGCCAGCTCTGGCTTCGCTCTGCTTTTGGCCTGGCTAGATTCCGGTCCTGCGGTCCAGCTCTGGCTTCGCTCTGGTTTTGGCCTGGCTAGATTCCGGTCCTCCGGTCCAGCTCTGGCTTCGCTCTGGCTTTGGCCTGGCTAGATTCCGGTCCTCGGGGCCAGCTCTGGCTTCGCTCTGGTTTTGGCCTGGCTAGATTCCGGTCCTCCGGTCCAGCTCTGGCTTCACTCTGGCTTTGCCCTGGCTAGATTCCGGTCCTCGGGGCCAGCTCTGGCTTCGCTCTGGTTTTGGCCTGGCTAGATTCCGGACCTCCGGTCCAGCTCTGGCTTCGCTCTGGCTTTGCCCTGGCTAGATTCCGGTCCTCGGGGCCAGCTCTGGCTTCGCTCTGGTTTTGGCCTGGCTAGGTTCCCGTCCTCCGGTCCAGCTCTGGCTTCGCTCTGGCTTTGGCCTGGCTAGATTCCGGTCCTCGGGGCCAGCTCTGGCTTCGCTCTGGCTTTGCCCTGGCTAGATTCCGGTCCTCGGGGCCAGCTCTGGCTTCGCTCTGGCTTTGGCCTGGCTAGATTCTGGACCTCCGGTCCAGCTCTGGCTTCGCTCTGGCTTTGCCCTGGCTAGATTCCGGTCCTCGGGGCCAGCTCTGGCTTCGCTCTGGCTTTGCCCTGGCTAGATTCCGGTCCTCGGGGCCAGCTCTGGCTTCGCTCTGGCTTTGGCCTGGCTAGATTCCGGACCTCCGGTCCAGCTCTGGCTTCGCTCTGGCTTTGCCCTGGCTAGATTCCGGTCCTCGGGGCCAGCTCTGGCTTCGCTCTGGCTTTGGCCTGGCTAGATTCCGGTCCTCCTATCCAGCTCTGGCTTCGCTCTGGCTTTGGCCTGGTTAGATTCCGGTCCTCCGGGCCAGCTCTGGCTTCACTCTGGCTTTGTCCTGGCTAGGTTCCCGTCCTCCGGGCCAGCTCTGGCTTCACTCTGGCTTTGGCCTGGCTAGATTCCGGTCCTCCGGGCCAGCTCTGGCTTCACTCTGGCTTTGGCCTGGCTAGATTCCGGTCCTCCGGTCCAGCTCTGGCTTCACTCTGGCTTTGACCTGGCTAGATTGCGGTCCTCAGGGCCAGCTCTGGCTTCACTCTGGCTTTGACCTGGCTAGATTCCGGTCCACCGGGCCAGCTCTGGCTTCACTCTGGCTTTGACCTGGCTAGATTCCGGTCCTCCGGGCCAGCTCTGGCTTCACTCTGGCTTTGGCCTGGCTAGATTCCGGTCCTCCGGTCCAGCTCTGGCTTCACTCTGGCTTTGACCTTGCTAGATTCCGGTCCTCCGGGCCAGCTCTGGCTTCACTCTGGCTTTGGCCTGGCTAGATTCCGGTCCTCCGGTCCAGCTCTGGCTTCGCTCTGGCTTTGGCCTGGCTAGATTGCGGTCCTCCGGTCCCGCTCTGGCTTCGCTCTGGCTTTGGCCTGGCTAGATTCCGGTCCTCCGGTCCCGCTCTGGCTTCACTCTGGCTTCGCTCTGGCTTTGCCCTGGCTAGATTCCGGTCCTCCGGTCCCGCTCTGAGTCTGCTCTGGCTTTGCCCTGGCTAGGTTCCGGTCCTCCGGTCCCGCTCTGGCTCTGCTCTGGCTTTGCCCTGGCTAGGTTCCGGTCCTCCAGTCCCGCTTTGGGACTACTCTGGCTTTGCCCTGGCTAGGCCCCGGTCACCACTCCGGTTCCACTCTGACTTAGCTCTGGCTTCGCTCAGGCTTCGCTCTGGCTAGGCCCCGGTCACCACTCCGGTTCCACTCTGACTTAGCTCTGGCTTCGCTCAGGCTTCGCTCTGGCTAGGCCCCGGTCACCACTCCGGTTCCACTCTGACTTAGCTCTGGCTTCGCTCAGGCTTCGCTCTGGCTAGGCCCCGGTCACCACTCCGGTCCCGCTCTGGCTTCGCTCAGGCTTCGCTCTGGCTAGGCCCCGGTCACCACTCCGGTCCCGCTCTGGCTTCGCTCAGGCTTCGCTCTGGCTAGGCTCCGGTCACCACTCCGGTTCCACTCTGACTTAGCTCTGACTTCGCTCAGGCTTCGCTCTGGCTAGGCCCCGGTCACCACTCCGGTCCTGCTCTGGCTTCGCTCAGGCTTCGCTCTGGCTAGTCCCCGGTCACCACTCCGGTTCCGCTCTGACTTAGCTCTGACTTAGCTCTGGCTTCGCTCTGGCTTCGCTCAGGTTTCGCTCTGACTTCGCTCTGGCTTTGGCCTGGCTAGATTGCGGTCCTCCGGTCCTGCTCTGGCTTCGCTCAGGCTTCGCTCTCGCTTCGCTCAGGTTTCGCTCTGGCTTCGCTCTGGCTTTGGCCTGGCTAGATTCCGGTCCTCCGGTCCCGCTCTGGCTTCGCTCTGGCTTTGGCCTGGCTAGATTCCGGTCCTCCAGTCCAGCTCTGGCTTCGCTCTGGCTTTGGCCTGGCTAGATTGCGGTCCTCCGGTCCTGCTCTGACTTCGCTCTGGCTTTGGCCTGGCTAGATTCCGGTCCTCCAGTCCAGCTCTGACTTCGCTCTGGCTTTGGCCTGGCTAGATTCCGGTCCTCCGGTCCCGCTCTGGCTTCGCTCTGGCTTTGGCCTGGCTAGATTGCGGTCCTCCAGTCCAGCTCTGGCTTCGCTCTGGCTTTGGCCTGGCTAGATTCCGGTCCTCCGGTCCCGCTCTGGCTTCGCTCTGGCTTTGGCCTGGCTAGATTGCGGTCCTCCAGTCCAGCTCTGGCTTCGCTCTGGCTTTGGCCTGGCTAGAGTCCGGTCCTCCGGTCCCGCTCTGGCTTCGCTCTGGCTTTGGCCTGGCTAGATTGCGGTCCTTCAGTCCAGCTCTGGCTTCGCTCTGGCTTTGGCCTGGCTAGATTGCGGTCCTCCGGTCCCGCTCTGGCTTCGCTCTGGCTTTGGCCTGGCTAGATTGCGGTCCTCCGGTCCCGCTCTGGCTTCGCTCTGGCTTTGGCCTGGCTAGATTGCGGTCCTCCAGTCCAGCTCTGGCTTTGCTCTGGCTTTGGCCTGGCTAGATTGCGGTCCTCCGGTCCCGCTCTGGCTTCGCTCTGGCTTTGGCCTGGCTAGATTCCGGTCCTCGGGGCCAGCTCTGGCTTCGCTCTGGCTTTGGCCTGGCTAGATTCCGGTCCTCCGGTCCCGCTCTGGCTTCGCTCTGGCTTTGGCCTGGCTAGATTCCGGTCCTCCAGTCCCGCTCTGGCTTCGCCCTGGCTTTGGCCTGGCTAGATTGCGGTCCTCCAGTCCAGCTCTGGCTTCGCTCTGGCTTTGGCCTGGCTAGATTCCGGTCCTCCAGTCCCGCTCTGGCTTCGCTCTGGCTTTGGCCTGGCTAGATTGCGGTCCTCCAGTCCAGCTCTGGCTTCGCTCTGGCTTTGGCCTGGCTAGATTCCGGTCCTCAAGTCCCGCTCTGGCTTCGCTCTGGCTTTGGCCTGGCTAGATTGCGGTCCTCCGGTCCCGCTCTGGCTTCGCTCTGGCTTTGGCCTGGCTAGATTCCGGTCCTCGGGGCCAGCTCTGGCTTCGCTCTGGCTTTGCCCTGGCTAGATTCCGGTCCTCCGGTCCCGCTCTGGCTTCGCTCTGGCTTTGGCCTGGCTAGATTCCGGTCCTCCAGTCCCGCTCTGGCTTCGCTCTGGCTTTGGCCTGGCTAGATTGCGGTCCTCCAGTCCAGCTCTGGCTTCGCTCTGGCTTTGGCCTGGCTAGATTCCGGTCCTCGGGGCCAGCTCTGGCTTCGCTCTGGCTTTGGCCTGGCTAGATTCCGGTCCTCCGGTCCCGCTCTGGCTTCGCTCTGGCTTTGGCCTGGCTAGATTCCGGTCCTCCAGTCCAGCTCTTACTTCGCTCTGGCTTTGGCCTGGCTAGATTCCGGTCCTCCGGTCCCGCTCTGACTTGACTCTGGCTTTGGCCTGGCTAGATTCCGGTCCTCCAGTCCAGCTCTGGCTTCGCTCTGGCTTTGGCCTGGCTAGATTGCGGTCCTCCAGTCCAGCTCTGGCTTCGCTCTGGCTTTGTCCTGGCTAGATTGCGGTCCTCCGGTCCTGCTCTGACTTCGCTCTGGCTTTGGCCTGGCTAGATTCCGGTCCTCCAGTCCAGCTCTGACTTCGCTCTGGCTTTGGCCTGGCTAGATTCCGGTCCTCCGGTCCCGCTCTGGCTTCGCTCTGGCTTTGGCCTGGCTAGATTGCGGTCCTCCGGTCCTGCTCTGACTTCGCTCTGGCTTTGGCCTGGCTAGATTGCGGTCCTCCGGTCCTGCTCTGGCTTCGCTCAGGCTTCGCTCTCGCTTCGCACAGGTTTCGCTCTGACTTCGCTCTGGCTTTGGCCTGGCTAGATTCCGGTCCTCCAGTCCAGCTCTGACTTCGCTCTGGCTTTGGCCTGGCTAGATTGCGGTCCTCCGGTCCAGCTCTGGCTTCGCTCTGGCTTTGGCCTGGCTAGATTGCGGTCCTCCGGTCCTGCTCTGACTTCGCTCTGGCTTTGGCCTGGCTAGATTCCGGTCCTCCGGTCCCGCTCTGGCTTCGCTCTGGCTTCGCTCTGGCTTTGGCCTGGCTAGATTCCGGTCCTCCAGTCCAGCTCTGGCTTCGCTCTGGCTTTGGCCTGGCTAGATTGCGGTCCTCCAGTCCAGCTCTAGCTTCGCTCTGGCTTTGGCCTGGCTAGATTGCGGTCCTCCGGGCCTGCTCTGACTTCGCTCTGGCTTTGGCCTGGTTAGATTCCGGTCCTCCAGTCCAGCTCTGACTTCGCTCTGGCTTTGGCCTGGCTAGATTCCGGTCCTCCGGTCCCGCTCTGGCTTCGCTCTGGCTTTGGCCTGGCTAGATTGCGGTCCTCCGGTCCTGCTCTGACTTCGCTCTGGCTTTGGCCTGGCTAGATTGCGGTCCTCCGGTCCTGCTCTGGCTTCGCTCAGGCTTCGCTCTCGCTTCGCACAGGTGTCGCTCTGACTTCGCTCTGGCTTTGGCCTGGCTAGATTCCGGTCCTCCAGTCCAGCTCTGACTTCGCTCTGGCTTTGGCCTGGCTAGATTCCGGTCCTCCAGTCCAGCTCTGACTTCGCTCTGGCTTTGGCCTGGCTAGATTGCGGTCCTCCAGTCCAGCTCTGGCTTCGCTCTGGCTTCGCTCTGGCTTTGGCCTGGCTAGATTGCGGTCCTCCGGTCCTGCTCTGGCTTCACTCTGGCTTTGGCCTGGCTAGATTGCGGTCCTCCAGTCCAGCTCTGACTTGACTCTGGCTTTGGCCTGGCTAGATTCCGGTCCTCCAGTCCAGCTCTGACTTCGCTCTGGCTTTGGCCTGGCTAGATTCCGGTCCTCCAGTCCAGCTCTGACTTGACTCTGGCTTTGGCCTGGCTAGATTCCGGTCCTCCAGTCCAGCTCTGACTTGACTCTGGCTTTGGCCTGGCTAGATTCCGGTCCTCCAGTCCAGCTCTGGCTTCGCTCTGGCCTCACACTAACTTCATTCTGTGCCTTAAATCTGGCTTCGCTCTGGCTAGGCCCCGGGCGCCACTCCGGTCCCGCTCTGACTTGGCTCCGGTCCTGCTCTGGCTTCACTCTGGCTTTGGCCTGGCTAGGTTCCCGTCCTCCGGTCCAGCTCTGGCTTCGCTCTGGCTTTGGCCTGGCTAGATTCCGGTCCTCCGGGCCAGCTCTGGCTTCGCTCTGGCTTTGGCCTGGCTAGGTTCCCATCCTCCGGGCCAGCTCTGACTTCACTCTGGCTTTGGCCTGGCTAGATTCCGGTCCTCCAGTCCCGCTCTGGCTTCGCTCAGGTTTCGCTCTGACTTCGCTCTGGCCGCACACTAACTTCATTCTGTGCCTTAAATCTGGCTTCGCTCTGACTAGGTCCCGGGCGCCACTCCGGTCCCGCTCTGACTTGGCTCCGGTACCGCTCTGACTTGGCTCCGGTCCCGCTCTGGCTTCACTCTGGCTTTGCCCTGGCTAGGCTCCGGTCCTCCGGTCCCGCTCTGACTTCGCTCTGCCCTCACACTAACTTCATTCTGTTCCTTAACTCTAGTTTCGCTCTGGCTTCGCTCTGGCCTCACACTAACTTCATTCTGTACCTTAACTCTAGTTTCGCTCTGACTTCGCTCTGGCCTCACACTAACTTCATTCTGTTCCTTAACTCTAGTTTCGCTCTGACTTCGCTCTGGCCTCACACTAACTTCATTCTGTTCCTTAACTCTAGTTTCGCTCTGACTTCGCTCTGGCCTCACACTAACTTCATTCTGTTCCTTAACTCTAGTTTCGCTCTGACTTCGCTCTGGCCTCACACTAACTTCATTCTGTTCCTTAACTCTAGTTTCGCTCTGACTTCGCTCTGGCCTCACACTAACTTCATTCTGTTCCTTAACTCTAGTTTCGCTCTGACTTCGCTCTGGCCTCACACTAACTTCATTCTGTTCCTTAACTCTATTTTCGCTCTGACTTCGCTCTGGCCTCACACTAACTTCATTATGTTCCTTAACTCTAGTTTCGCTCTGACTTCGCTCTGGCCTCACACTAACTTCATTCTGTTCCTTAACTCTAGTTTCGCTCTGACTTCGCTCTGGCCTCACACTAACTTCATTCTGTTCCTTAACTCTAGTTTCGCTCTGACTTCGCTCTGGCCTCACACTAACTTCATTCTGTTCCTTAACTCTAGTTTCGCTCTGGCTTCGCTCTGGCCTCACACTAACTTCATTCTGTTCCTTAACTCTAGTTTCGCTCTGACTTCGCTCTGGCCTCACACTAACTTCATTCTGTTCCTTAACTCTAGTTTCGCTCTGACTTCGCTCTGGCCTCACACTAACTTCATTCTGTTCCTTAACTCTAGTTTCGCTCTGACTTCGCTCTGGCCTCACACTAACTTCATTCTGTACCTTAACTCTAGTTTCGCTCTGACTTCGCTCTGGCCTCACACTAACTTCATTCTGTTCCTTAACTCTAGTTTCGCTCTGACTTCGCTCTGGCCTCACACTAACTTCATTCTGTTCCTTAACTCTAGTTTCGCTCTGACTTCGCTCTGGCCTCACACTAACTTCATTCTGTTCCTTAACTCTAGTTTCGCTCTGACTTCGCTCTGGCCTCACACTAACTTCATTCTGTTCCTTAACTCTAGTTTCGCTCTGGCTTCGCTCTGGCCTCACACTAACTTCATTCTGTTCCTTAACTCTAGTTTCGCTCTGACTTCGCTCTGGCCTCACACTAACTTCATTCTGTTCCTTAACTCTAGTTTCGCTCTGACTTCGCTCTGGCCTCACACTAACTTCATTCTGTACCTTAACTCTAGTTTCGCTCTGACTTCGCTCTGGCCTCACACTAACTTCATTCTGTTCCTTAACTCTAGTTTCGCTCTGACTTCGCTCTGGCCTCACACTAACTTCATTCTGTTCCTTAACTCTAGTTTCGCTCTGACTTCGCTCTGGCCTCACACTAACTTCATTCTGTTCCTTAACTCTAGTTTCGCTCTGACTTCGCTCTGGCCTCACACTAACTTCATTCTGTACCTTAACTCTAGTTTCGCTCTGACTTCGCTCTGGCCTCACACTAACTTCATTCTGTACCTTAACTCTAGTTTCGCTCTGACTTCGCTCTGGCCTCACACTAACTTCATTCTGTTCCTTAACTCTAGTTTCGCTCTGACTTCGCTCTGGCCTCACACTAACTTCATTCTGTTCCTTAACTCTAGTTTCGCTCTGACTTCGCTCTGGCCTCACACTAACTTCATTCTGTTCCTTAACTCTAGTTTCGCTCTGGCTTCGCTCTGGCCTCACACTAACTTCATTCTGTTCCTTAACTCTAGTTTCGCTCTGGCTTCGCTCTGGCCTCACACTAACTTCATTCTGTTCCTTAACTCTAGTTTCGCTCTGGCTTCGCTCTGGCCTCACACTAACTTCATTCTGTTCCTTAACTCTAGTTTCGCTCTGACTTCGCTCTGGCCTCACACTAACTTCATTCTGTACCTTAACTCTAGTTTCGCTCTGACTTGGCTCTGGCTCCTCTCTGACTTCGCTTTCTTTATCTTGTGTGTAAGTGTGAAACGAGTTATAAGTTCACTTTATTCAATGTATGAGTAATTTAATATTACGAAAACTTAACCAATAAATAACGAGAGGAAAGGGTTAGTACGAGGGCTCTACAATAACGGATGATTGCAATTTATTTTGACAACGTACCTTTACTCATCCTCATAATTTTGATGGTCCTTCTCAAAATAGTCTCCCCTGAATGTGATGCACTTGTCCCAGCGTTTCTGCCAGTCTTCAAAGACATGCTGGAAACCATTTTTGAGAGATCCTTCAAAATCGCCTCTGCAGCCTTCACCACTGCTTCTGATGATGGATAATGCCTTCCACGAAGGCGTTTCTTCAAGTTAGGGGATAGAAAAAAGTCACACGGGGCTAAATCCTGACTATAGGGAGGGTGAGGGATGCACTTCATGCAACATTGGCAATCTGCGGCCGCGCATTATCGTGGTGCAGCTTCCAGTCTGCTTCACGGAAATGTATTTTGCGCCTAATATGGACTTGCAATATTTTCAGGACATCCCTGTAGTATTGTCCAGTTACTGATGTGTGTGCAGGTACAACATGCTGATAAACCATTTCATGAATATCAAAGAATGAGATGACCATAACTTCCCCAGCAGAAACAACCACTTTTGCTTTTTTGTGGGTTGGTGATGAAGGAGATTTCCACACTGAGCTTTGCTGTTTGCTCTCAGGATCAAAATGATGTAGCCTAGTTTCATCAGCAGTGATTACGTTTGAAAGAAACTCCGGATCTTCCTCTAACATCAACTTTAACTGCATGCAGACCTGCATGCGAATGTCCTTTTTTGGGGTGTGGAATCAAGTCTTGGTACCCATCGTGCACAAACACGTCTCATGTGTAATGTTTCTGTCACCAACGCGTGGGTGGCACCCAATGAAATGTTCAGTATTTCAGAAAGTAATCTTAAGGTAATTCGTGGATCCTCTCTCACAATGGCAGCAGCAGTGTTGATGTTTTCTTCCGTAAGAGCAGTAACTGGAGCACCGGGTTATGCTTCGAGCTGTGCTGTAGGGAAGAACAGACTCTCCATAGGTCTGCTGTAACATTGTATAGGCCTCAACTGAAGATTTGTTGAGACGAAAGCAGAATTTCAAAGCCGCATATTGTTCGTCGCGTGTTACCTCCATTGCAGCGGTAGGTGATGCTGAACATGTGTGAACTTGTCTGGTTCTCACAGGCGGTAACTAGGAGTACCAATAATGAAACTGCTACGGCGTGTTTGTTTCATATTAAGCTAACAGAATATAATGGGGTTGAATTTTAGTGCGAAAAATTATGACGGTAAATAATTATGATCATTATTTATTGAACAGCCCTCGTATAAAAGTGTTAGGGCAATCAATACCCGATTTAAAATTGATCAAAAATCGAAAGGAAGTAGAAATTCTGTTTGTAGCATGAAGAAACATCGGTGCATGGACTTTTTCCCGCAGCAAGCTGTTATTTTTCGGCACGAGCCGCCACTGAGTTCTAGCAAGGTTATCTCTGAAGCTACAACAACAGGCTATATAACAAGTTCTGTTATTTACAGATCGTTTGTAGCAATTAGCATGTGTAAATCTCAGGCCGCCTTTGAAGACATTTTCACTAAAATATTTACACACTTCAGCTGTTTTCATGAGCTCTTAGCACTTTATAAGAATAGCCGCAGGGTTTTTGTACAACGCGTCCGTGTTTTGGTAACTTAACATTTTTAGGTTGCATTTAAACTACTTTAGCATATGCTAAAACTACTAAAAATAAATACCTAAACGATTTAATTGTTTTTATCTCCGAATACAGACACGAGTTATTTGAAATATGGTTGGTTACCAACACGCCCCACACGTCATCCTTGGCCTTCGAGGTAACCTCGCCCCACCACATGATGCCCGGACACCACTTCTCAGGTGGAGGCACCCAGAGGGCGGTATCCATTACCTCCAATGATAGGGTGATAGTGAAGTTGACGATGAGACGAGAGGACCTACAGTTTATACCGTGGACCCCGAACTACGTTGGGCATAGTGGACACTTCACATATGTTAGACAGAGTTGAAGGTGTGGATAGGACCGACTTAAAATCACCACCCCAGATCCGGGAATGGAACTCGGGACCCTTTATACGGGAGCCGCGAACGAAACCACTGCGTTACTCCGGCGCCCTCTTTTTCTGAAGTTAATAGCCACAAATAGCCCACTTTATTTAGCTATGGCCTTTAAAGACAAACGGATTGCAAGGGGTGAGATGCTGGAATGGGTGAGATATTGAATCTCGTAGGTTGATGACCAAGGTTCGTGTATTCTTTCATTAAAATAAAAGTAATTATTTTATAAGTTTGTTTGTCAAACAGTGCTAGGAAAAGCGTGCCATATAGTCAAATGTTGTAACTTATAAAGAAAGAAATGCCTTTCAGTAGGGGTGTACCTTTCAGGCACTACATAAAGGTGGCCATGCCAAGCTGGAGTCTTAAAACAAAAGATGAAGAAGAAAATTATGGGGAAAATTATTCTGTGCACTATTGTGTAGCTTCTATGAGCTTGAAGAAAAAGCAGAAATCCCAATGTATAACGTGTTTTGGATCTGGTATAGAACTCGAGCCTTCAGGAGGCAAACACAGTGGTTTTTTGTTTTTTGTTTTTGTAATTTTACGTCCTCCAACGTTAAGTCATATCGGACGATGAATGGAATGGGTGAAATGATGCTCAAATGCGCCCAGGGTACTTAGAGCTTAGAGTTACCTGACATTCGTCCTTCAGCATAAGGGAAAACTCCGGAAAAAACCTTATTCTGGTAACTCACCCTGACCGAGATTCGAACTCGGGACCTCTTGAACGTGAGGCAGACATGCTACTACCACGCTACCGAGGCGGGCAAATAGTGTTGCTGGGTCAGGTGAGAAAGTACCTTATTACTGAGTACACTGAACACCAGGTTAGCACAACCGACATAAATTCTCCCGACTTAAGTCAAGATGACAATGAACTCTGTGATACTGTAGAATTACGTAGAAATACCGATGATAACAAGACCTTCAGTGTATATTTGGGTCCAACTCGGGACTACTAGCACGGGAGCCGCGGAAAAACCACTGCGCTACCCCGGCGCCCTCTTTATTTGAAATATAATTGATGAAAATTGACATTTCCTATGGACATGCGAGGTATTATGTGATTCTTCATGATCTAAAACAGTGTTTCTCGAACTCTTCTGCGTCAAGGACCCCCTTATCGTCTAACAACTTGTTCGTGGACCCCCACAGTTTGGCAACTCAATTTATATGAGCGAATCGAATGGTTCAATGTTATAATTGGAATTTAAATAATTACTGTATGTATAATTTAAGATATTTTCTTGTATATTTAATTTTAAATCTAATTAATAATAAATTAAAATATTAAGGTTAAACCAAATAAAATATACTTGTGTATAAAATATATTTTAAACAAAACATATACTGTCGATAATCCCTTTTTTACTACTATCGGCGTGCGCGCTTAAAGGGTTCGCGTGGCTTGTTTATATAAAGGAACTGATAGGCAGACAGTGTGGTAATAAAGAGCTTGCATAAGCAGATAAAGATAGCGCGAGATAAAAGACTTACTGACACAGATAAGTGAGGTACATTCTAGTGACGTCTTGATTTTTTTATAGAACATTCGATGTCTTGTTTATTCCAGAAAGATGTAGTGATTGTTCTGGAACAGTCTGGAATTATCAGTGGAGGTATTTAAAGGAGCAACGTCTCGCCAAGGGCAGTCGTGAACAGTAGTAAACACATTAAGGAGTAAACAGTTGTATAGTGTTGTTGTAACGAGAGCTGATGTAATCAGAACGCTGTTGTGGTCATCGACCTTGGTAGATCGTGATTGTGCATGTAACGTAATACTGCTACTGTGAGTGTATATTGTGACTTTGTGGGTTCGTGGAATTAAAAGTCCAAGTTGCAGAAATTCGAATAGTTCTTTATTTCCACCGAATTACAGTTGGTACTCTTACAAATCACAGCAGGATCACGTATCACACACAATTACGTAACACTGACAATTACGCAACACTCACAATTACGTAACACTCACTACTCGGCAACTTGCCGTACGACTCTCTCTAGAGCTGACTAAGAGCTCAGAACTGCCTGAGTCGTCTAATGCGTCGCTTATATAGGCAGATCGCTGCATCTTGAAGCTTCGCGGCTTGAACAATGATCCCGATTGCTCCAGACGTCAGGGGGAGGAGAAAGAGACGGTACAGTGGCTCGTGACACTTTTCTAACCATCGTCTCAGTGAGCGCCACAAGATAAATGGGTAGGGGTGGCCTGAATGCCCCCTGTCCCCCACCCAGCTGCCAGTTGGTCGTGTCTTCCGATAATTGGGTGACAATATTTTTAAATTGCCTTTATTAAAATTAATTTTTTTCCACTTTGAAGTACATTGTATACAAGTTTGCCCAACTAGATTTTTATTTAACTTTAGCTTTATATCAGTAAAAATTTGAAATACTACACTCTTTGGATTACCCAGGGATTTTTTTTTGTTTGTTTTAATTTACGTCCTCCAACGTTAAGTCATATTTACGATGAATGGACTGGGTGAAATGATGCTCAAATGAGTCCGGGGTCCATCGAGCTTAGAGCTACCCGACATTCATCTTTCAGGATAAGGGAAAACCCCGGAAAACCTTATCCAGTAACTCACCCTAACCGAGATTCGAACTCGGGACCTCTTGAACGTGAGGCAGACACTCTACCACCACGCTACCGAGGCGGGCACCCCAAGGATGAATAGCATCACGCACTTGTTATAAAAATGAGTATATTCTCCATGTAAAGAAACTATTTTTATACACATAAAAAGTTATTCATAAATTTCTGAACCCACCATTTCAACAAAGTTAGTATTGGGTTACTAAAAACAACAGTTTACGTGACAAAAGCTTGAAACTTTATTCTTTGGAATGTATTAATGTGAACAATGCAATTTTTTTTTTTAACTGAATAAGCTCAGTTAAGCTGGGCTTAATGTTGGTGAATTTTACTCGTAAGTCCGTGGGCAGGTCTGTCTCTCTTCAGTGGCTTGATGTTGCACAACTCTGAAAACGTTTGCTCGGACAGGTAGGTGGTTGGAAAGCACACATTATACGTCCTTTGGTAGCAAGTTCAACAAACTTCCGTAGCTGTACTACACGCTCCCTACTGTTACGTTGGTTGTACTTTTCAGCTGTGTGACATCGTTACGACATAGATGTATAAGAAATGTTAAGTAAAACAAATATAATTTGGCACAGTTCTACGTTTTCAGTTTTAATTCAATATTATAGCTTGATTTAAGGGACCCCCTCACGGACCCCCGGGGTTCCACGGACCACACTTTGAGAAACACTGATCTGGAATATAATACATGGCTTATTCCGTCTGTCTTCCAGCATCGGACATTCAGCAGAAAATAGACGATACTGTAAATTAATACTCTTTGAAATTCATAAAGGTGTTTCATAATTCTGAAGTTCAGTTGAGATTTTACCTCGTATCGTTTTCGCTTTCCCGTAGGGGAGGGGATCCGTCCCCTTCAGCTGTCGTGGTGTGGGCGCTGCGGACCCCTAGCACTCGTGATACTTCTGACGTTAGAGGAACCTCGGGCCGAATATTCGAGCCCCTCCCTGAGTGGGAGTTGTTCGAATTGGGTTGGACTCGAGGGGGCAGTGGTTCCCGATACCCGTGGGAGATAGTATACGTCTCCGGACGGGGTTGAGGGAAGCCATATATCCCCGCGTACTAGCCTACAGAACTAGTAGAAGGTGTGCTAGATCGCCCGGTGGCCCCACCGAGGTCATATCGGTAGCCTTCCCCTTTGGTGTTGGCGCGCGTAAGTGGCGTATCCAATTCCATCCCGTCTTGAGTCCACAGGACCAAATGAGGGGGCTTGTTAGTCTCTAGGTCTTGCACTATAGAAAGCCCCAGGGAGACGCCGGGCACCCTTTTGGGACAGCTCGGTAACTCCCTGGTCATTAGAGGGGAACGGAGTCAGTCTAGACTCTGTGAGGATCTGCCCTGTAAATACCACCGATTTTATATATAATATTCGCTTGTCACAAAACGTAAAATATACACAGTCCCATACATTAATTAAATACTCGAAAATAGGATTACACACATCGAGGGTCTGAAAAGTTTCCGACCTGATGAAGATGCAAGATATTTAATCAGAATCTTTTTTTTTTTTCAACATAGTCTCCTTGTAACTCTACACACTTCTCCTAGCGATGCTCACATCTCTGTAATCCGTCCAAATAGTACTCGGTGTTTTTCAACATAGTCTCCTTGTAACTCTACACACTTCTCTCAGTGATGCTCCCATCTCTGTCACCCGTCCAAATAGTACTCGGCGTTTTTCAACATAGTCTCCTTGTAACTCTACACACTTCTTCCAGCGATGCTCCCATCTCTGTAACCCATCCAAATAGTACTTGGCGTTTTTCAACATAGTCTCCTTGTAACTCTACACACTTCTCCCAGCAATGTTCCCATCTCTGTAACCCGTCCAAATAGTACTCGGCGTTTTTCAACATAGTCTCCTTGTAACTCTACACACTTCTCCCAGAGATGCTCACATCTCTGTAACCCGTCCAAATAGTACTTGGCGTTTTTCAACATAGTCTCCTTGTAACTCTACACACTTCTCCCAGCAATGTTCCCATCTCTGTAACCCGTCCAAATAGTACTCGGCGTTTTTCAACATAGTCTCCTTGTAACTCTACGCACTTCTACCAGCGATGCTCACATCTCTGTAACCCGTCCAAATAGTACTCGGCGTTTTTCAACATAGTCTCCTTGTAACTCTACACACTTCTACCAGCGATGCTCACATCTCTGTAACACGTCCAAATAGTACTCGGCGTTTTTCAACATAGTCTCCTTGTAACTCTACACACTTCTCCCAGTGATGCTCACATCTCTGTAACACGTCCAAATAGTACTCGGCGTTTTTCAACATAGTCTCCTTGTAACTCTACACACTTCTACCAGCGATGCTCACATCTCTGTAACACGTCCAAATAGTACTCGGCGTTTTTCAACATAGTCTCCTTGTAACTCTACACACTTCTACCAGCGATGCTCACATTTCTGTAACACGTCCAAATAGTACTCGGCGTTTTTCAACATAGTCTCCTTGTAACTCTACACACTTCTCCCAGTGATGCTCACATCTCTGTAACACGTCCAAATAGTACTCGGCGTTTTTCAACATAGTCTCCTTGTAACTCTACACACTTCTACCAGCGATGCTCACATCTCTGTAACACGTCCAAATAGTACTCGGCGTTTTTCAACATAGTCTCCTTGTAACTCTACACACTTCTCCCAGCGATGCTCCCATCTCTGTAACACGTCCAAATAGTACTCGGCGTTTTTCAACATAGTCTCCTTGTAACTCTACACACTTCTACCAGCGATGCTCACATCTCTGTAACACGTCCAAATAGTACTCGGCGTTTTTCAACATAGTCTCCTTGTAACTCTACACACTTCTACCAGCGATGCTCACATCTCTGTAACACGTCCAAATAGTACTCGGCATTTTTCAACATAGTCTCCTTGTAACTCTACACACTTCTACCAGCGATGCTCACATTTCTGTAACACGTCCAAATAGTACTCGGCGTTTTTCAACATAGTCTCCTTGTAACTCTACACACTTCTACCAGCGATGCTCACATCTCTGTAACACGTCCAAATAGTACTCGGCGTTTTTCAACATAGTCTCCTTGTAACTCTACACACTTCTACCAGCGATGCTCACATCTCTGTAACACGTCCAAATAGTACTCGGCGTTTTTCAACATAGTCTCCTTGTAACTCTACACACTTCTCCCAGTGATGCTCACATCTCTGTAACACGTCCAAATAGTACTCGGCGTTTTTCAACATAGTCTCCTTGTAACTCTACACACTTCTACCAGCGATGCTCACATCTCTGTAACACGTCCAAATAGTACTCGGCGTTTTTCAACATAGTCTCCTTGTAACTCTACACACTTCTACCAGCGATGCTCACATTTCTGTAACACGTCCAAATAGTACTCGGCGTTTATCAACATAGTCTCCTTGTAACTCTACACACTTCTCCCAGTGATGCTCACATCTCTGTAACACGTCCAAATAGTACTCGGCGTTATTCAACATAGTCTCCTTGTAACTCTACACACTTCTACCAGCGATGCTCACATCTCTGTAACACGTCCAAATAGTACTCGGCGTTTTTCAACATAGTCTCCTTGTAACTCTACACACTTCTACCAGCGATGCTCACATCTCTGTAACACGTCCAAATAGTACTCGGCGTTTTTCAACATAGTCTCCTTGTAACTCTAGACACTTCTACCAGCGATGCTCACATCTCTGTAACACGTCCAAATAGTACTCGGCGTTTTTCAACATAGTCTCCTTGTAACTCTACACACTTCTACCAGCGATGCTCACATCTCTGTAACACGTCCAAATAGTACTCGGCGTTTTTCAACATAGTCTCCTTGTAACTCTACACACTTCTCCCAGCGATGCTCACATCTCTGTAACACGTCCAAATAGTACTCGGCGTTTTTCAACATAGTCTCCTTGTAACTCTAAACACTTCTACCAGCGATGCTCACATCTCTGTAACACGTCCAAATAGTACTCGGCGTTTATCAACATAGTCTCCTTGTAACTCTACGCACTTCTACCAGCAATGCTCACATCTCTGTAATCCGTCCAAATATTACTCGGCGTTTTTCAACATAGTCTCCTTGTAACTCTACACACTTCTCCCAGCGATGCTCCCATCTCTGTAACCCGTCCAAATAGTACTCGGCGTTTTACAACACAGTCTCCTTGTAACTCTACACACTTCTCCCAGCGATGCTCCTAACTCTGTAACCCATCCAAATATTACTCGGCGTTTTTCAACATAGTCTCCTTGTAACTCTACACACTTCTCCCAGCGATGCTCCCATCTCTGTAACCCGTACAAATAGTACTCGGCGTTTTTCAACATAGTCTCCTTGTAACTCTACGCACTTATCCCAGCGATGCTCCCATCTCTGTAACCCGTCCAAATAGTACTCGGCGTTTTTCAACATAGTCTCCTTGTAACTCTACACACTTCTCCTAGCGATGCTCACATCTCTGTAATCCGTCCAAATAGTACTCGGCGTTTTTCAACATAGTCTCCTTGTAGCTCTACGCACTTCTCCCAGCGATGCTCACATCTCTGTAACACGTCCAAATAGTACTCGGCGTTTTACAACATAGTCTCCTTGTAACTCTACACACTTCTCCCAGCGATGCTCCTAACTCTGTAACCCATCCAAATATTACTCGGCGTTTTTCAACATAGTCTCCTTGTAACTCTACACACTTCTCCCAGCGATGCTCCCATCTCTGTAACCCGTACAAATAGTACTCGGCGTTTTTCAACATAGTCTCCTTGTAACTCTACGCACTTATCCCAGCGATGCTCCCATCTCTGTAACCCGTCCAAATAGTACTCGGCGTTTTTCAACATAGTCTCCTTGTAACTCTACACACTTCTCCCAGCGATGCTCCCATCTCTGCAACCCGTCCAAATAGTACTCGGCGTTTTTTAACATAGTCTCCTTGTAACTCTACACACTTCTCCCATCGATGCTCACATCTCTGTGACCCGTCCAAATAGTACTCGGCGTTTTTCAACATAGTCTCCTTGTAACTCTACGCACTTATCCCAGCGATGCTCCCATCTCTGTAACCCATCCAAATAGTACTCGGCGTTTTTCAACATAGTCTCCTCTACATACTTCTCCCAGCGATGCTCCCATCTCTGTAACTCGTCCAAATAGTACTCGGCGTTTTTCAACATAGTCTCCTTGTAACTCTACACACTGATGCTCCCATCTCTGTAACCCGTCCAAATAGTACTCGGCGTTTTTCAACATAGTCTCCTTGTAACTCTACACACTTCTCCCAGCGATGCTCCCATCTCTGTAACCCGTCCAAATAGTACTCGGCGTTCTTCAACATAGTCTCCTTGTAACTCTACGCACTTCTCCCAGGGATGCTCCCATCTCTGTAACACGTCCAAATAGTACTCGGCGTTTTTCAACATAGTCTCCTTGTAACTCTACACACTTCTCCCAGCGATGCTCCCATCTCTGTAACCCGTCCAAATAGTACTCGGCGTTTTTCAACATAGTCTCCTTGTAACTCTACACACGTCTCCCAGCGATGCTCTCATCTCTGTAACCCGTCCAAATAGTACTCGGCGTTTTTCAACATAGTCTCCTTGTAACTCTACACACGTCTCCCAGCGATGCTCACATCTCTGTAACCCGTCCAAATAGTACTCGGCGTTTTTCAACATAGTCTCCTTGTAACTCTACACACTTCTCCCAGTGATGCTCCCATCTCTGTAACCCGTCCAAATAGTACTCGGCGTTTATCTCTGCAAAATAACTGTCACGAAGGTGATTGCCTCTTCATTTGACTAAAATCTCTGTCCTCCGAGTGAAATTATCAGATGAGGGAACAAAAAGAAGTCATTTGGGACTATATCTGGTGAGTAAGGCAGATGGTCAAGCAGTTCAAACCGTAATTCGTGGATTTTCGCCATTGCAACCGCTGAGGTGTGAGACGGTACGTTGTCTTCGTGAAACAGGATTTTCTTTTTCTGCAAATGTGGCCGTTGCCTTCAGCTTGTCAAGTAATGATGCGTATTATGCTCCTGTAATGGTTTTTTTAGGGTATTCGATTAAAATAACTCCATGGCTATCCCAAAAAACAGTGGTCACTTCTTTACCAGCCGAAGAAAACGGTTTTTGCTTTCTTTGGAGCCGGTTTCCCCTTTGCAGTCCCCTATTTGGATAGTATTTTTGTTTCGGGCGTATAATGGTGTACCCAAGTTTCATCTACAGTAACTAATCGGCGCCAAAACTCGGATTTATTGCGCCTAAGCTGCGCCAACAGAGCGTTGGAAATGTTCATTCGAACACGTTTTTGTTCTAACGTGAGCAAACGCGGCTCCCAACGCGCGGACAGCTTTCTCATGTCTAAAAGTTGATTTAATATGTGACAAACACGTTCTTTTGACATGTTCATAGCCTCTGCTATCCCTCTGACTTTAATTCCGCGGTCGTCTAACACCATTTGGTGAACTTTGGCGAAGTTTTCGTCGGTAGTTGCAGTTGTGTCAAATGTAATCCAGTTAAAAACAGTCAGGTACATGAACATAAGACCAGAAGCAATATGAATTACCATAGAGATAGTGTAATTAAATCTGTCTCTCAAAAGGATGTACATATACTAGGAATTAAGCTTTACAATAAACTGCCATCTGATATTAAATCAATAGCTAGCATCTCAAAACAGCAGTTTAAATGGAAGTTAAAGTCTTTCCTCATAAACAAATGTTTATATAACTTAAACGAATTATGACATTGTAGCTTTAATTATACTTGAAAGTCTTAAACTCATGACGTGATTAAGGGATCATGTGTAGAATTAGCTTCTAATGCTGTAATTGACTATGTAAATTAGTTTCTAATGTTGTAGAATTGACTATGTAGAATTAGTATTAATGATGAAAAATTGACTATGTCAGAAATTGTAACCAACAATCTATAGATAACAATTTCTTATTATTATTATTATTATTATTATTATTATTATTATTATTATTATTATTATTATTATTATTATTATTATTATTATTATTATTATTATTATTATTATTATTATTATTATTATTATTATTATTATTATTATTATTATTATTATTATTATTATTATTATTATTATTATTATTATTATTATTATTATTATTATTATTATTATTATTATTATTATTATTATTATTATTATTATTATTATTATTATTATTATTATTATTATTATTATTATTATTATTATTATTATTATTATTATTATTATTATTATTATTATTATTATTATTATTATTATTATTATTATTATTATTATTATTATTATTATTATTATTATTATTATTATTATTATTATTATTATTATTATTATTATTATTATTATTATTATTATTATTATTATTATTATTATTATTATTATTATTATTATTATTATTATTATTATTATTATTATTATTATTATTATTATTATTATTATTATTATTATTATTATTATTATTATTATTATTATTATTATTATTATTATTATTATTATTATTATTATTATTATTATTATTATTATTATTATTATTATTATTATTATTATTATTATTATTATTATTATTATTATTATTATTATTATTATTATTATTATTATTATTATTATTATTATTATTATTATTATTATTATTATTATTATTATTATTATTATTATTATTATTATTATTATTATTATTATTATTATTATTATTATTATTATTATTATTATTATTATTATTATTATTATTATTATTATTATTATTATTATTATTATTATTATTATTATTATTATTATTATTATTATTATTATTATTATTATTATTATTATTATTATTATTATTATTATTATTATTATTATTATTATTATTATTATTATTATTATTATTATTATTATTATTATTATTATTATTATTATTATTATTATTATTATTATTATTATTATTATTATTATTATTATTATTATTATTATTATTATTATTATTATTATTATTATTATTATTATTATTATTATTATTATTATTATTTGTTTTTTGTTTTTTGTTTTTTTTTGTTCTGGACGTCCCGAACGTTCATTGTCTCCCAAGCTCTTACGGCAAAGTTTAAATTCAGCTGCCCAAAATTTCACTGTGGTAAATGATGGTGCAGGGTCCACATACAGAGAATCCAACTCGTCTTTGATTTGTGTAGACGTATTGCCTTTGAAAAACAAATATTTAATGACAGCATGATACTGGATTTTGTCCATTTTCATAAAGACACTCATATCAACTCACTCAAACGACTGTTACATAACAAAAATGGCTGAAACTTTGTTGAGTAACTGTCAACAGGTGAACAACGAAATTCAGTAGCTTTTATTAACAAGTGCTGCCATCTTCATGTTGAGGTCGGAAACTTTTCAGACCACCCTTTTATTTTGGTTGTTGTTCATATATATTTGGAAGTACTAAAGATTTATTCTGATGTTTGTACTGCTGTTTTTTTTTTATTATTTTCGGGATATTCATAAAATGGAATGTTTTATTTCAGAACAAAGGCCCATTCTTTTGGAACCAGGGTAGCTCAAACCAGATATTTATAAATCAATCACGTTTTTGAACTATTTTGAATTCCACTGTCGAGCTTCATTCCGTAAAGGATAAGGACAAATGTAAAAAAAGAAAGAAAGAAAGAAAGAAAGAAATAAAGACAGACGGAAAGAAAGAAAGAAAGAGAGAAAGGGAGAAAGGGAGAAAGAGAGAAAGAGAGAAGCAGAGAAGCAGAGAAGAAAGGAGAGAGGGAGAGAAAAAAGTAGAGAAGGAGAGAAAGAAGGAGAGAAAGAAGGAGAGAAGGAGAGAAGGAAAGAAGGAAAGTGATATACCATCCAGTTTAAGCAATGTATTATCTTAATGCTCACATGTGGCATTTAATTACGTCGTACATAAAATGTATTCATGTTTACGTTTGGAAACTTCCATTTAAAGCCCTCGTGTGTTGTATATACAGCGAGAAGCTTATGCTCAAGTGTTCTGCAAAGATTTACTTATCCTACCACGCAGTAAATATGACGACACATATCTGTTTATAGTATTAGAGGCTACAATATTGTACCAAATGTTGCCTCGAGGACAAAAATTGATAAGTCTGCGCGTGTTGAATTAAAAACTAAATGATGTGATAAATATTTAGTGGCTTAAAATACAGCATTGTACATCTGTGGCTGAAATAATGTACTAGTAATGGAAAACGTTAGATAACGAGATCTACACACAGGAGGAAGGGGTGAAGTAAAGGAACCTCAGGAGGCCACAGAGACGCACGGAAGTCCATAACAAGTCTTGAGGTAAAACAATAATACATGGGACACTCAAACATTAGTGGCAACACTGCCTACATTTGGCGCTATCAGCGGTAAATCATGTAAGCTGATAACAATGAAAAATAACACCATCTAATTTTTGTTAGCTGGGAGTTTGAAGACAATTTTATTTAATAAGACCTTTTTAGTAAGGATAATTGTAGGCTGTTATCTTTAGTGCTCTAGAAGTGTTTAGTAAATACGAACAAGATGCTACATTAAAATTCAGGTTGCAAGAGGTATCAATGTTCGACATTGCCATACAGAATTATTGGAAGTTTGTGGTAGACAGACCTTACCATATCGCACCGTGGCTATGTGTTTCAAATGGGATGATGTTTGTTCCTGAGTGCTACTAGACGAGCAACCAATCGGAGTACTGCGGTGTTATCGTATTGCATTCCCCCTAAGTGGTGTGTGACGAGCGCCAAACTAATCAATCTCTAATAAACACTATTCCCGCTAAGACAAAGATGCATATTTTGCCAAAACTGATCCATGAGGAAGGCAGAGAGTAATGTAATCTAACATAACATATTTTTAGCTCAAATAGTTTTCCTAATACAAAGAAATAAAGCACTATTATATTATAACAGTGCATCGCGACGTAGGTACTGTAATGTATATCATTATTGGTTGGCATGCATGAGTGTACGTATATTTGTAATTACTCAGAGCTGAAACGTAAACTTTTGGCATGACGTGGTTAAAGAATTACTTTGAATAAGCCAAGATGTTTGTTTAATTCGAGCGAGAACAAACAATACACTTCTTGTTGATTGGTAGAATGGTGCATCGGCAGAACGTGTCTTGTCACACTATATGTTTGTTTATGAATCGTACGTAATCTCTATTTACTCTAGAGAGTTCAAAGCAGCATTATTCAGCTGTTCTTCCGTTTAAAAACCAAGGAAAGTGTATCAGCTGGATCAGCTTGCAATTGAAATGAGACACGAGGTATTATAAACCGTTAATGGATATATGTAATTGTTCTATATCAACAGGCAAATTTCCTGATGTTTTAAAATTAATAAATGTCGTACCAGTATATAAGAAGGGAGATACAAGAAATGTTGATAATTATAGACCTATATCAGTTCAATAAGGGTTTTCAAAAATCTTGGAAACTGTTATGTTCAACAGGATATCTCCTTTTCTTGAAAAATATGTTTTCAGTGATAAACAAAATGGATTTAGGAAAAATAAATCAATTTCTAATGCACTATACTCATTTATGAAACAAACATTAGAAGGGTTTGAGGCAAACAATTCTACTATTGGGATTTTTATGGATTTGTCTAAGGCATTTGATTTGGTTGACCATAATATTCTATTATCCAAACTTGATGCCTATGGTATAAGAGGAGTATCTCATAACTGGTTTGAATCCTACCTTGATGGTAGAAGACAGTATACTGTAGTTAATAATGAATTAAATGGTCATAATATTCATTCTAGTATTGAAATTGTGAGATGTGGGGTTCCACAGGGTTCTATCCTGGGACCACTGCTTTTTCCAGTATATATTAATGACCTTCCACTTAATAGTCCCCATGCAGAAACTATTCTATATGCTGACGACACTAATATAATTAGCAAAGGCTGCAATAATTCTGAATTGCAACATTATGCTAATACTGTGATGAAAAATATGATGCATTGGCTAACTAATAATAAATTACTACTTAATTTTAAAAAGACACAAAGTATGCATATTTCACTTTCAAATAGAAATGACGCTAATATAGCTCCTGTAATCACTTTTGGCAATGAGGTAATACACTATACCAATGAAACAACATTTTTGGGGGTAATTATTGACAAATTTTTAAGCTGGAAGCCACATATTCAGTATATTACTGCAAAAATTAATAAAGCCCACTACATAATATCAGTGCTAAGAAAAATTTGTAATACACAAACATTAATGCTGATTTACTATTCATATGTGCAGTCTTATCTTGCATATGGTATCTATATCTGGGGATCAGCTACTGAAATAAAAGCTTTGTAACACAAAAGAAAATAATAAGAAGAATGTTTAATCTAAGTAAAGGGACTCATTGTAGGAAATATTTTGAGGAAAATAATATACTAACTCTGCCATGTCTGTATATCTTAGAAACCGTATGCTTTATAAACAACATGCAATATTTTCAAATAAATAACACTATTCATGAACATTATACTAGGAATAGTACTAAATTACATATACTGAGATCAAGATCAAATAAAAAACTTAACTCAGTACTACATAAAGGGGTTCACATGTATAACCTAATCACAAAGAAAATCAAAAACAATGATGAGAAAAGATTCAGAAGAGATGTGAAATCATTTTTAATAAATCAGTGCTTCTATAGTACTCAAGACTTCTTTGAATATTTTAGACACCAGATTAAGTAGAGTAAATGATTACATGAGAATAATTTTATGATACTAATGGTTGTCAATGCATGTAAGTTTTCTGTATTTGCTGACTTTGATACCATTTAATCTGATTATTGCATGCAGAATTAATTAATTCTGTATTGTCTGTATTTCCAATATGTATCGTTTGTACTGTATCTTGAATAAGCAAATATTTCTGTATAGAAATTAAATGCTAAATAAATAAAAATAAAATAAATAAATAAATAAATAAATAAATAAATAAATAAACCACTTTCCCCCTTACTACTGCCAGAACAATCCAATTGAGTTAATGTGGGCTCAAATTATGTTTTAAACAGAAATAATACTTTTAAACTGACTGACGTTGAAGACTTATTCACCAAGAAACTGTTAAGGTTACACAGGACATGCAGATAAACTAAAAGAACACAGTTTTTGTGGAGAAGTAGCACGTGACGAGATTTTGGAGCCTATTATTATAAACTTGCTACACTCGGTCGATGAAGACAGTGACAATGACGAATTGTCTCTTAACGGAAGTGACTATACGGATGCGCCGCTGGCAGTTTCGTTGGATAGAAAAATAGGTAATTCATAAGCTATAATTATTTTTAAACTATATATTTAAAACATGTACGTGATATAGGAACATCCTTGTCGCAATTGTGATTTCAACAACTGCATTATTATAAAACTTTGGAAAATCCAGTTTGCGTTCCATTACATCTAGCACCAAGAAGACTCGCAAGTGTGCGAGAGAGAGGGAAATATAAAAGAGTGGGAGTAACGAGGTGGCAACGCTGAAGTCTCCAATGCATCTGATTCGCTACAAACCAGAACTCTTCCCATCTGAAACACATAATAGTTGGGCGAATGCATTTCATAGAGGAAGGGAAGACGTTCCTCAAAAACGTGGAGCTGCCATGATGATGTGTATGTGTATGTTGTTAGAGCACTGCTGGAAAAACATCGTTGTTGGACTTGGAAGTTGGAGTTGCTTCTGGTACGAATCTCCACATACTTAAGAAGAAGTTAAAGGTGAGGAAGATCTGTGCTCGATGGGTTCCACACAATCTTAGGAAAGAATGTGACAGAGGATGGAAACAGCAAGAGGAGGTGAGCGTTTTCTTCGACATGTCATAACATTAGATGATATCTGGTTTCGACGCTACCAACGAAAATTAAAGAGACGATCAAATGAGTGGCAGCACATTGATTCACCACGGCCAAAAGGTATCGACAAGAACAGGATCCACTTAAAGTCATGTTCATTGTTACTTATGATTTTGAGGATGGTCTTATCACTCATTCAGTTTCTCAAGGAAATCGTGAACGGTGCATATTATAGTCACTTTATGGAAGACTATTTACGACCAGCTGTGCTTCGTAAATGTTCAAATCTCCTGAATTCTCATTCCATGATGATGCTCGCTCTCACAAATTTAGAGACAAGTAAGACTGTTGGCAGCATTGCGTTCAGTGGAGAAATAGTGGAGATAAAGAGCTTGCATAAGCAGATAAACATAGCGCCGGAGATAAAAGACTTGCCGATACAGATAAGCGAGGTAAATGAAAGTTTCTAGTGACTTCTTGATTGATAGAGATTATTTGGTTTCTGGTTTGTCTTAGAACAGTCTAGAAATTATCAATGGAGGTATATATATATAAGAGATTGTGACACGCCAGAGGAGTGGTAAGCAGTAAAGAGTCGTAAACAGATGTGTAACAAGAATGTTGTAAACAGATGTAATCAGAACGTTTGTTGTAATCATCGACCTTGGTAGATTGTGTATGTGACGTAGTTCTGTTACGTAAGGATTGAACAGAATATATCTCTACGCAAGTAAAGAACGTTTTGAATTTCTGCAAATTGGACTTTTATTCTACGAACCCACAAAGTCACAATAGTTGGCTGCACTGAATTCTTCAATATGGCTACATACGCAGTAAGTACATAAATAAACAAACAAACAATTAATAACGTTAAAAGAATTCCCTCCGACACGAAATTGCACTTAAATGTAAAGAAATTATATTAAAAATCATGGTTGTATATAAAAACATCAAAAAGTGTGAAGTAATTAGAAACAATCACCGCGTCGCATATTAGAAAGAAGAGCCGGAATGTATTTAAAATAATATTAAGTTTAAAATTACAAATAAGTTGTTCTTGCCAAATTTTAGCTGCGTAATTAATATAAATATTAAAAATGCTGGTGATAAAGGACACTCTTGTCGTACTCTCTGTGAAGCACAGCTTACTTTTGAGTCAGTTATTGCATTGCACTAATACAAAACTAAAACTATCAACTATTAACAACAAATATATAAAAGACAACTCTACTATTATCTGTTAAATTAAAGTTTATTACTGTTAAAATTACGATTACTATTTGTTAACTATGTTATTATTAAATTTATTACTATAAGTAAAACGTATTTTTTTATATTTTAACTATTTTAAATTTAAATTTACATATTTATTATAATACAGTACTGGTAACTTGTAACCAGTTATAGTGTAAGAGTTATTTATCCGCTGCGCAGTTTCTCACACTCCTACAAGCGTCTCCCCCCACGTGAGGACAGTGACCACATAACGCCGCACAGCGCCGAGAACAATATTTACATTGCGCAAGCATCCACGCCATCTGGGCGGCACCACTAGCCGAAAGATGAACAAGAAATCGAATGAAGGGAAATGACGAAAGGAAATTGTAGGATAAAAATAAGTGACAAGAGAAATCCATAGACAAAGCCCAAGACAGAGTATTTGGGCGGCTAGGAACAAACCAGCGACCTCCCTAATGTGATTTACACACGCTTCGGCAGGAATCGACTCTAAAAGTATCCTTGAACTTTTTTCACCTATGTGGATCCTTTTAAAGTATCCCTGTCTCTCTCTTTCTCGCCTCACCGTATGTTTGAGATATATTGTAGCAGAATAATTGGAACTCGTTTAACTGTTCCCATTGCGTTTTATCACTGATAAGAACACACTCACAAATGTTTAAGAACTCATGAATCGCCTCGGTAGCGTAGGTGACAGCGTGTCTGTGTCACGTTCAAGAGGTCACGAGTTCGCATCTCGGTCAGTGTGAGTTGTCTGGATAAGGTTTCTCTCCGGGGTTTTCCCTTATCTTAAAAGACGAATGTCGGGTAACTCTAAAGCTCTATGGACCCTGGGCTCATCTGAGCATCATTTCATCCATTTCAGTCATCGCCCGATATGACTTAACGTTGGAGGACGTAAATAAATAAATAAATAAATAAATAAATAAATAAAT